>OY829521.1:10420611-10990239 GCA_963691665.1 Clepsis dumicolana
ATATTAGCACACTACAAACGTTAAAAACAAACGTTAAAAAAAGATGCATACTTTATTATAACGAGAGGATGAATATTTGAAACATGTTTTCAATTTAAATAATAAACTGAGCAAAGCTCTAAAATGTAAACTGTTTACCTTGTTAGATACCGAATAAGCGTGTCAGCCCAAGGGCATTGCTTACATAATGTATGTCGTATGTTATATAGTGTGTGTGTTCAGCCATCACTAATACATACATCGGTTTCCCCGTGGGATGACCGAGCGTTATTGTCATACCATTAAGTACTACAGCATATTTCGATTTTATGACTTTTGCCAAGAACTTCAAGAAGCGTTTTTAGAGTTTCCTAACAACGATACCTAGTTGGGTGTACCCACAAACCTTTTTCTATTAAAAACCGATTACGAGGAAAAACGGAATTGTAAGATCACTTGGTCGTCAATCTGTATGTCTGATGCTGAAATTAATATCAATTACTCAAGCCCCTTGAAGCCGTGAAAAAATCAAATTTCTAAGCCTACACAATTAAAATTAAAAGATATAGTCATCAAAGGGTGTTTCCATACGAATTGTCGTGGTATCAAAACCTACTTTCATGCAGTTGTACTAATCCTATAGTACTGTATTATTGTACTGTAATATTGTACTGTAATATTGTACTAACTTGAAATTTGGTATAAAAGTAACTTTTATAACACAATAATTTAAATAAACGTGAAAATATATTTTTTCTATGTCTGACTGTGTATATGTCACAGACCAATATAAAATGACTCTACTCTGCGTACATTTTGTTTAGGAACCCTGGACACTGGACATTTTAAGACATTTGGGGGAAAGCAGGAAAAAAATTTCAGGACTTGATTCCCGTGATAGACGAACTATTTACATACCTACAAACTTGTATGGAACCCTCGGTACGCGAGTATTACTATCTATCTATTCTGTAACTAAAAGTGAAATCTATTGTCTAACTCTCTCGGAATCATAATCGCGCTCAATTTGTATCGGCTGACAATCGGTATCGGAAACAGCTAGCTGTCACAGGCGTACAAAAACTGACATTTCAATCCGATAAGTAGTGTCAAAATAGTTACGCAATTACGCTGCTGAATGCAAATCAACCTTGCAAAATTGTGCAACCTTGAAAAAGTTCTTATTTTCAGTTTAAAAAAAATGTATAAGTGTAATAAAAAACCGGCCAAGTGCGAGTTAGACTCGCGCACGAAGGGTTCCGTAACATTATCTATAAAATCGGCACAAAAATCATGTCTGTTGTATGGGAGCCCCACTCAAATATTAATTTTATTCTGTTTTTAGTATTTGTTGTTATAGCGGCAATAGAAATACATCATAATTATGTGAAAATTTCAACTAATTATCAGGGTTCATGAAATACAGCCTGGTGACAGACGGACAGACAGACAGACAGACAGACGGCGGAACCTTAGTAATAGGGTCCCGTTTTTACCCTTTGGGTACGGAACCAAAACAGCTTTTTTTTCAAACGCAGATTAAAAATAGATTTTCAGCAAGCATATCTAAATCGTGCAAGCAAACAGTGTGAATTAATTCAGCTGTTAATCGTCATTAAATGTCAAAGATCCTTGAACAAACACGATTCAGGCTTCAAAGCTTTGGGCATTGATCATATTATTAATCGAGTTTTGTTTACTCGAGTTAAACTGGGCGTGTACTTAGACAAGTTTTTTAATGAATCCGTTTAATTTTTGGTCCAATTTTGATTGTGTGGATGTTTTCGTTGTATTTGTTTTAATTAAAGTAACTAAGGCAATAAAGGAACAATCGAAATGAAGATAGTGAAAATCATCTCACTATAGTTACACTAACGGCCGTTCCCAATATTCAATCTGTCTCTTGTTTTGAGCTACTGACGATAGAAACATCTATCTATCTTAAATTTTTTCGTCCCAATAAACTTACAGTTGGTAGGCAATCCAATCTCTGTTTGTTATCTGTCGTTGGGTGTTAGTCAGAGCATGTATTTATCTATACAACGTGTTACAAAATAGCCCGTAAAAATATAGCGTTAGGGTTTGCATATCGTATATTTTTTGTTTAATTTCATACACTGATTCAAAATATTGTAAACGAACTCTTAACCAAATGAACCATTTAGCCCCGGCCTTTCTGCTTTAGTCGGGGTATTTTTGTAACACCCTGTGTAAGTACCTATGTTTATCCGTTGTCTAGTACCCGTAGTACTAGCTCAATTGGTTCAATTGTCCCATGCCATGATAATTGTTAATTGTAATTTATTTATATCAGCAATGACCATTATCACGGAGTTTATGTCATTCCGTACATTTTTACTTACATTATAACCGAGTAGTTTTACTGAATACAATTTTGATTTTGGTTGATTTGATTTTGAGCCTTCATTCGCGCTTCAATTCGGTTGCACACGAGCGTAGCACGAATATTCTAGCACTATCTATGTGAGCGTAGGCAGCGTGAGCATAGCGCGAACATCCGAACAATCGATATTGATACTTACATCAGTCAAACTATAATTTTCGTTTCATAATGAATATCAGCTCTTTATTATTGAGAACTAAAAGTAGTTTTTTCGCGATAGGTGGGCATAAAAATTAATGATTTATGGTGCGAAACTCTTTTCATGCATATCCTACTTTTTTTGATTTTGTAAAAGAAAGTCAAATTTAAAAAGAATGTCGCAACAGCCAAAGAGCAAAAAATAATGAAAATATAAACAGCCAAGTGCGAGTCGGCTTTACACTCGATCTTGAATTGGACTTAGGAAATTAATACTAGGTACTAGTAGGTACTTAAGTAATATTGGCGAAGCCCGCTTCCACTCTCGCGCCCGCTACCGCGCATGGATTTGCATAAAGCTATGCAGACAGCGTTTTGGCGTCAGTTCAACTTGTACCTCATTAGCATAACTGCTCAATTATTTTGTGCGGAATAGTCACTTTACAGAGAAATTTCGGTTTTGCGCTACGTTGGCCGCTCTATTGAGGGACGGGCGTTGGAAAAATTTCCGCCTTTGCAAAGCAATCGATTAGTTTAAGAACTCCGGTTAGCAAATGTTTTGGTTAAGCTAGAGTCGTATTTTAACTATCAAAGAAAACAAAGTCAAATTGATATAGATGATTATAGTTCATTAAGTAGTTCATTACAAAATAAATATGGTGAGGAAATCACACACTACTGCGAAGCAATTCAATGGTGTGTGTCAAGTTCCCAATCCGCACTGGGCCCCAAGTAGTATACATATAGTGGGACGTAAAGGCTAGTGATGATGATGACAGTTGCTATCAAGCAAACGTAGATCTTGTGCATGGTTTGCATGAGCACACTTTTTTTTTCAGAACTGTCACTAAGCTAAGATTATTAATGGTAATGGCATTAGCCAACTATTGAGAGGAGAGAAGGGACCTTTTAACGAGAGGAAAACATCGATATAACAAACAACGTTGTATACATTTTGTCATTGAATGTAAGCAAAAGCACACCAAACCTCACTGCCGTGTCGTGGCACCCGCGGTTCGCCTTTCCACACCCCGCGCGCCTCGCGCTCGCCCCCGCTCGCATCCCGAAACGCACACAGCCGCGAGGTTGTTAATGCACACATGCGTCAGTGTGCATTAACAACCTGTGTTCTTGTTATGTTGGTATGTTATATTCTTTGCCCCACTCGTCGGGGATTTGTAATAATAAGGTGTATCGCGTGCTCGGAAAGTTATACAGGAAATGGTAACTATATCGGATAGAAGGAAAGAGTTTATCAATTTGTATAGGATCGAGCGTTTGACATTTTGCGTGGATATTTTGACGTCACGACAAAATACGTAATAATACAAGTACGTCACGAGTGTAATTTAGTGTAGAAATACCTCGATTAACAGCTCCAACTATTTTGTTGGTGTTTGACCAGTCAATTGTTAAACAACTAGGCTATTTTGTTTTAGTGTTAACATTTTACGACGCACGCGGACAGCGGTCGAGAGCTGTTAGTCGATTTTTGAATCTCACCTGTGACTAAAATTCTCATGCCTATGGTATCAAACACGAACGCCCCCACACACTCGTAAACGAGATCACTGAGTGACTTCTTGACCACTGGCAGTGACAGCTAACCTCAATCTACTATGTTAACATGCTTATCTATGATAGAAACGCAAATCAGCTGCATGTTAGTAGACGGAAGCTTTTGCCAAATAATTATATCAATATCATGGGTGAGAATTTAGTCACCAAGGGAGCTAGCACGCGCGCCATTTTGTAGCTTGTCGCTCAGTGCCTCCTTCACTGATTTCATCACTATGAAAGGGACGCACTGCGCGACAAGCGGCACAATGGCACGCCGTGCTACTTGTGCAAGTGATATTCAAAAATTGATCCCCTGAAACGCGTAATGAGGTTCTCAGTCCTTCTTTTACATACATAATTTACTTCTATCCTAATATGGTTCTGTGTACCTAACACCTAAATTGCCTAAATAAATAAAACTTGGATACTTTTTCGTATTTTTACATGACTTCAAACTTCAAACAATTTTAAACCAGCCACGATAGATTACTGTGTAAATCAGCCTTCATTCAACAACCATTATAACGCAGTAGCTATGTTTAAATTTCAACAGACGCTTTTGGCTTTCCCTCTGTAAACAATGGAAAGCTTTTTTAATAACCTCTGAAGACGTCTTAGAGCCACTACAATACAAATTAAACTACGTCTCCCAAACAACCACTTTAATCCCGGCACCGCAATATTATTTCAAACTCTTGAGCCTCCAGAAACACTTCACCCAAATTGGCTTTCAATCAAAACAAATCAAGATGGAGTCGTGCAATTATAGTTTGTTTGTTTTGTTGGAAACAAATACACGGTGTCCATTAAACTCCGAAGAGGGGATTAGAACGACGTAGTTTTCCAATTATCTTGGATTGTCATCGACCGTATGGATGGGTCTTAGAATTTTGGAATTCTCCCGCATAAATTGAGACACATTATGCTCTGTGTTCGCGAGGGCAACACCTTCGCACGACTATTTAGCTGAGGCAATTTTCATAATGTAGCCTACATGGCCGGGTTCTGATGGTTAGCGAATTTATGGAAGTATGGCCTGGTGTAGGTAGATCGTGATTTTTTAATAATATTTGCTAAACTAGCTTAGGTTGCCATGAAGTTTGAAGACGATTTTGCTTGAAGAAAATGTTGTAAATAAAAACGATGACAATTATTTTAAATCACCACCACGGTATGGTGGAGATCTAGATTCGAATCCCAGTTCGAGAATTAATTTTTCCGGTCTTTCTATTATATATACGTTTTAGTTAGAAATTTGAAAAAGAAATGCTTGCGGATTGAAACTTGAGTCAAGACATTTTTACAAGCTTAAGTTTCTTGCAGTACCTACCGACATAAACACTATACCTACCTAGTTTTTTTCAGGATTAAGGTTAAGTTAACTCAAGTTAACTAACAGAAAAATGCGTTCTTTAGAGTTCAGTTAAAGGTGACTACCGGTAAGACCTTAATTGTTGTCATTTTTAAGGCCGAGTTTGAGTCCGTTTAGCCCTGCTCCTCTCAGCTTACACTGTTTTCACTGGCACAGAGTGTAGGTAGATTTCGAGCCTTGTTATTGGTCAAATCAAGATCCGCTATTCTCTGCTTCGCCCGGCTCCGCGTCAGTACAAACGCACCCCAAAGCGTCTTCAAAAAGACATCGGAACTTAATTCACTTCGGAAGTTTAAAATTAAAAGCTGGTTAAATCCAGTTCCCGTTGCATTTGTTGCGTTGCATGAAGCCTCGGGCATTTACATAAAGTCCACGGTTGGCGCCTCTCCCGGTATTACCATAAGCGCTTAATTATTTTGTTTATCTGACCACTAAACGACTTCGACTCGCGCTGGGACCCAGCCAGCTAATATTTGAGGTTTTTGTTGTACAACACGAGTACAGGAAATTTTATTTATTTTTCTTATCTATCTCGTCTGGCTTTTATAAATGTATTTTTGTTAGTGTCACAATATTTTTAACACAAGGATTCACTTACACAGATCAGAGGTTACTTTTTACTAAAATCTCCACGATTTTGGCTACTCGTTACAGTAGTTGAAAGATAATGTTCTGCCTTACATTACATCGGTAAACTTACTTCCTGTAAGTGTTCATAACAGCTCCGACCGCGGTTTCCTTACTGTTTTCCTAAACCGCGCAAAAACTACAAAGTCTCACTCGAGCAGCGAAATGGCCGCATTAGTGGTTCCTCCTTTTAGTTTAAACATTATGAAGACGCTTTCGCACACAAACGTTGCCTAGCGATTAAAACTGAGCACGTTTCGCAAAACTCTGCGTTAGGCGGCAAAGAAACTTGACGTGGGTACCTTAATTAAGTTTACTAGTCAGGGTTATCGGGGACAACTCGATAAATTCGCACACCGCAACTATTTCACACTATAGTCGTATAGCTGTATATGTGCCACATAGCTGTATTGGAGCTGTATAACACTGCTCGCGTGAAATATTTGAAGCGCTCGGCGCGCCGGCATGCCGAAGCTTGAACATTAAACTGACTTTTGCTGTGCTGTAAAATGGGTTTGTAAACAAATGAAAACTACTCCATAAAGTGGTCATTGTGAAAAGTCAATCATAAACATTATAAGTTACTTTTTTTTAAAGGAAATGAAAATCATGGTGTGTTGTCAACACATACTTACTTAATAATATATAACAGGTCCAGATTTTTTTTCCAATTTTCTCCACGACTGTTAAAACGCAGTCCAAACATCGAAGCTATACCTTTGTAAAAAGTTACACGGATCTCGTGAAGCCATGTTTAAGAATAATCACGTTCCAAATATTCATAACCAATGCGTTTCCTCTATACAAAACGTGACTTTCAATAAACCAAAACTTTAATAAATAAAATACAAATAGGTACAAATAATAATATTTAAGAAGACAGGATACTTTGGCTGTAAACTCGCCCATTATGCTAAGTAGTAAGTGCGGTTCTGGATAAGGGCATTTCAGCATCAGATGCTTTACGATGGCGCTCTGTGCCAAATGATTTCAAATCTTACGTTATCGCCTGCGGCTGCCAAGCCAACTGTCTTCGGGTGAAATTTGAAATGTCTAGTTATATCCATGACGTACAAATGTGGGTATAGGGATTCAAAAAGGATAGAAATAAGGTGAGGGTGCCGTTTTCTTCATACCTAACTACCATTTTTTGAGTAAAACAAAGAGGAACGGCCGTACCATCCTTTTCTTGAATTCTGTTTTTCTATACTCTTCAATTGGTTATCCATCAACTACCAGTACGTAATAATAATGGTTAGAAGCAAAATCATAACCAGTAGAGTTAGGTAGTAAGATAATTTGTAATGAGTGTAGCAGCACAGTATACACCTGACAATAAATTTGATAAAGATGAAGCTAAAGAGTATATTTATTCAGCAGAAACACAAAAATATTGAAAAAACTCAGAGTTTTTTATCAAAGCCAATAATTACCCATCCGTTGCTACTCCGAACAACATCCATTACTCAAAAATCTATCTCCGAAACTTCCCGTGAGCATTATTAAAACTTCCAACAAATTCAGCCTTTAATATTCATAAAATTTTGTTTCGTAATATATTTTAGAAACTCTTAGAATTAGTTAACGGAATCCTAAATCACGTTGGAACTTGTTTAAAGCGGTAACGGGCGCTAACAAATTTTTCGGGTTAACGATTTAACATTTGTTCTCAAGTTGGAATTAATTTGTTTTGCGGGTGCGTGTGCTCAGTGGGCTAAATTATACAAACACAAAGAACGTGATATGGGTCTCCTAATGGTCAGCACAAAGGATCGCCTTCGCATCATGCAAATTCCTGCCCTGAGCTAATGAGGTTTTTATTTTACGGGGAAAGTGTCATTAGTTATTGATGCTGTTTTTAAAGTCACATTTTAAAGGAAAGATTGAGTATTATCAAGAAAAACTGTGCTCCGCGGAATTACTTACCAGCTGGGATCGCCGTAAATGTTCAAACATTAGTGTAGGTATCTGTGGCACAGCTTTCCAGACCAATTCATCCAGGCGTGAGCCTTGATTTCCTGCAACACTCCAAGATGCATTAGACAGATCAATAATACCGGTAGCTTCTGTAGCCCTAACACAAGTTTTCACCGAGAAGCCAGTAGTAGTAAGTGTAACGTTATCGTATCGCCATCAAGAAAAAATTGAGCGTATTAGGTATTTTCATTTGGATTTTCACTCTACTCGTGGTGAAAACTCGTGCCCATTGGGTCGCAGACACTTTAAAAATGAGGAATCACCGACACGAAAAGAAAAGACGTGAAGAGAGTCATACCTACTTACCCCGGTTCATAATCAAGTCGTACTCCTATAGTAATAATAAAGCTGATAAATTGGTAATGATCGCCCAAAAAAGCAACTCATATTTGCAGTAATAAGCCATACGAATTACTGAAGTAATTATAGTTGTACCTTTTGATCGAGCAAAGTTGGTTCGCAATTAGTGATAACTTTGAAGGGCACAAAAGTACACGAATAAAACAAGCTTAGTTTTCTAAGTTTTATTGGGTAATACAACTTCGATCCCAAGTCTAACATTAATGATAAAATTCTTTGTAGTCACTGCTCGTTATGAAAAACATCGACTAAACTAAAAGTAATAAGGCAAACTTGAAAGAAGACCTTTATTAACACAAAATCAGAAAAATCATTAAAGAGGAAATTTAATTATTTACTTACTTACGTAATGATTTGAATTATATGATATATTCACCGCCACAATTAATCCCCCACCTTATTTTTACAAGCTTTTCTACTGTTTATTGTAAAAGCATTCATTGATTAATAATAGTTTTCACAATAGTCAGGGAAAATATAGTGAACGATTTAAACAGTCGGTATTTAGGTGAGCATATAATTTGTATTTTACTTTTCCGTTAGTCTTGAGTTCTGTTAGCTGCCTTTCATCTGTCTAGCCGTTGCCCAGGACTTTACATTTTTGTGTAGTTTTGATAATATAGGTACTTCAGCAAAACGAAATGAATTTAAAAAACTAAAAATATTCTTACAATGAACGCTACGATTATAACTCAAGAAGCCAAGCGAAGGTCCATCGTTTCCCGTGCTCATCGATTTATGTTTTTCTTGCACATTCACAATGTAAATTTCCTTTGTAATGTAAGCAGAAGAAATTTAATTAACTCTGTCTTCAAAGGCCCGTTAAAGGTGAATGAGCCCCGCAGATTCCCAGTTTTGTGTAAAAAGGGGCAACTGAAAAGTCATTTCCGACCTGGCTTGAGGAATTTTATAGCAACAATTTAGTCTTGATTATGACATCAAATTGCTCATTAAAAGTGATAGAACCAAGTTGTGGAGCTAGGAGTCCTAGTAATGACCAGATATAAAGTCTTTGGGTTAAGATAGAACGAGAAAATAAATATAACGAAATTAGCCTAATTCTCGTTGGGTTGCAGTAGTTCATTTTGAGGGTTTATGGTCAAGGTCCTTGTACGTATCGTGATAAATATTATGTAAATCGTGGTTGTGCGGCGGTAGGAAGTGGCTCCCTTTGAACAAGACAACTGCCTACTATTCATATGCAAATTGTGACGTGGGACAGATTTTTTTGTCGAATAGACTCGACATGCGGATTAAAGCATGCCTAAAAACTGAAAGAGATATATTTATGTATTCGCTTACGAGCCGCAATTTACTAAACATATGAGCGTATGGTACAGTTTTTTGTTCGGAATTTTCACAGCGGTTTGGGGTCAAACAAAGTTGTTTATATTTTTAACCCGATTACGCTGAGAGGAAAACTCCCTTATCCATGTGCAGTTTTAAGCAAATGAATGGATGTGTTTTTTCTCATGGCTATTTGAATGCGTTACCTCCTCAGCCTTATAATGAATAATAAGTAATCACAAAAGGTATGTTTTGTCTGTTTCTTAAGAACAAAAGTTGCAGATAAAGTTTGTTTGTATAGTGATTTAATCGAATCGTAATCAGATGCAGAATCTAAATTATTGGTGTTATTATCGCAATAATACATTTTTCAGACCCTAGCATGCGTAGAATGTTTGTCATTAATGTCTTTTCAGACTCCCTTGTTCACTGTTCGCAAGCATTGTAATGTTTAACCAACGTCATCGTCAGCTTGTAAAAGTGTTAGTGAATAATAGAGAAAGTACATGTAAGTATGTGTTGGTAACTTCTTTTTCTATCCTACATAAAGTCTCACTACTGTGCTAATGAGAGATCTTAAATTTTCCCTTCATTCTTCACTATGCCAATCCCTTCTAGATACAAAGTACAGGTACGTAGGTACGTATAATTTAAGAAGCGCACCCAATCCGTCCTCAACCGGATTAAAACTGTTTCTTCAATCTCAATATAATTAGAGTCGCACCTGCACACCTGCCTTCGCAGAGCAAACACTCGTAGGGACAACGTTTGCCCAGCGCAAACATGCACCGCACTACACTGCCCTCTTAAGACCAAAGGACGTAACCACCTTAATTTTCTTATGGAGATACGCTCTTTTGTACAAGCATGACACTACAGGATTGTGTGCACATACCCTATGTTTTGTGGCCCATTGTTTATATGGGAAATAGGGGTGTATTTAGACTAGGAGACTTATTTGGAGGGGCTGTTTTGAAAACATACGGGGTTGTTGTTCTGATTTCGAAAGAGACTAGTTGTCTAGTAGATTGAATTGCGAATTCCCCTACCAACATAAAAAGCAGAAGATAGGAGTTAGGTACTCAAAACTGGACATTTATGTTGAGCTAAATTCAAAGGTACTTTTAGTGGAGTCAGCAAAAATACTTCTAAACTCTCGTGCACAGTTTACTTACATAACAGTCATTTTATGAGGACACTTTCATTAAGACAAGCTACCTCACAGTCATTACAGATGGTGCTCACGTAACAGTCGTTGATATTCTTAATCGACCAGTCTCCCGCGCACATTATCAGTATTTCACCATTTCGGCAATTAATGTCCCGTAAGGAACATTTTTGAAACAAAACGACACAGGCAATGCTCTAGAATTGACATGGATTTATCTTCATATCGACATTAATTAAACAAATCCTGCTTATCAATAAGTCGAGTAATGTTACTACCGAACCAACTGAGTCGTGACCCACTGTGGAACCTTTTCGTAGAAAATGTCATGCTGGTGAGATTGCATTGCCTGACAAAGAAAATCATTATGACACTTACTGTGAAAATGTTCTACGGTATGTGAGGAATCAAAATGGTTCGACTCTGCATACTTGGTATCAAACTTAAATAACAGTATTCACAATAATTACTAAACATTTGACCCGTGTTACAGCCCAAAAATTAAACAATCAACAAAACATTCAATTAATTTTAGACTCACTGCGAAACACAAACGATCCCAAAAATGACTAATAACGCTCTGTTTTGCTTTAACTTCAGATTAATTCTCTGAGACAGCCATTAATATCACTAATTAAATACCTCTCATTAGTTTTATGCCGGGATATTAATCCCCCGCAGCGAAAATGCGGCAACACTTAAGTTGTCTGAAGACTCTTTATCTTAACTGCCGCAGTCATGTTCGAGTGATTAAATATAAAATTAACAGGCTCAGGCATTAATTTAGAGGTAGCATTCAGGAAATGAGCGCAGATAAGGAATTTACACGACACGACTTGTAATACATAATAAACTATACGGAATACTATATAATCAATGGTATACTAAGTATTTCTTCGTCTCAAAATATATTTGTCATGCCTATTGATGGGCCCTCCAATCCTGCTGGCTGGTTGTTTTCCTGGTCCAAGGTCGGACCTGTAACCTTCTTTATACCATCTGACCATCGGGTGGGGGTCGGCCCACATTTCAGCTTCCTATCCTTGATCCTAATGCATGACTCTTTGACTCTACCTAATCATCATCTCTGCAACACGACTACATAATTACATTGTTGGCTTGTAAATTTTCTTAAAGCCACAAAATTATGTAAAACGTTATACTAATATCTTACAGAATCATAGAGCGTGGCCCTAAAGAAATTGTATTTGTTGATGATTGCCTACTTTTGATCAAACGCAGGCGAGAATTCATCGGTAATTTGATCATTCTGATATGAGACCTGTGCTCAGCAGTGGGACATAAAAAGCCTGATGATATGGCGGTGGTTATCCATTGACTCTTTGTTATGGTAACGTTAATCACTGTACTATCACGTATAGTCAACATCAAAAGTAGCTTGTTATTTTTGTACCTTTGTCACTCTAAAGCCAGATAAAGTCGTAGGTATATAAAATTGTGAAATGTGTTACTGCGACAAGGTGACACCCTGACGTGCTTTATGAACACCCTTAACGTCTTTAGAGGCGTCAAGCATTTCCAAACAGCATTAAACAGGGACCTAGTTACGTCAACGTGTTACAGTTATGACGCGACTTCATTACACAGGCTGCGTAACATGTAACGAAATGAAAACGGTACAGGAAATTCCCCTGCAAAAACGTAAAGTGTCCACCCTGTATTCTCACGTACATGTAGTAAAATAAGTCCCGAAATTAAATGCATGCGTTGACTTTTACGACGCCGGCGGGACCGGAAAGTCATTTCGCTTATCCACCGCCGCCAACCACTTCATTCGGGAGCTTCCGCGCGCTAGGTGTTTTTTCGGCGAGCTGAATTTTGATACTGCTGCAGCGTTATTGAGGAAATTAAATGCGGATTATCATGTAAGTAGTTCATTTTTTACTCGACTGAACAAAGGAAAAGAGGGTATTGTTTTTAGAAGCTTCTAGGATTTCATATGCTTAACCTCCAACTTATGTATCCGGGTGTATCAGTGTATCTCCACGTCCATGGCATCGTAGCTTACCTATAAACGGAGGTACCAATTTAGATGAATATGTTTTTATCAAAAGACAGTTTAATCAAAAATTTCCTTACGTAAAATAAAAAATCGGGAGTTTTTCAACTTTTTTTCGAAGTTTCCAAGCATATTTTGGGTCCACCAGGTCAAATTGTACTCGCTGCCAGAAAGACTTGAGCTGAATTTCGTTACTGCTGCAGTGTTATTGAACAAATTACCTAAATTTAAACGTACATTATTCTGTTTTATACTAAGCCATTTTGTACTTATATTTCAATATCTCTCCCAGTATGTACTACGACACGGTTAAAACCCAGTAACCCATCTACAAATGTGTACTCTTGTGCAAGTATACGTAGTTTGAGAATTACTTACTGCGAAAGCGTCCTGGTATACTCCCTGCACGGATTAACAAGCCGGCTTGGAGTTCGAAACAAGCCCACACAATCCAATTTCCATCAATTAATATTAATATCGTGTGCTATTAACGGAATTATCGAAGCTCGATAGTGTTATCCTTAAATAATGTCCGCGTCCGCGTGCGTGCGACCTAGTTGTTTTAGGTGCGAATAATCTAGGAGATTGTGGTTCTTGGTTTTTATACTTAATTGTATCTTTTAACCGAGAAGCGCTAGAGATGCGTCTCCATTTCAGCTTGTCCGGCTGTTCTCCTAGGTCGCAATTCTAAACCCATTCTCGTGAAATTTTGTGAGCAGATTTGATAATGAAATATTAGTTTTCTTTGGATTCTTTTTAGGGTTCCGTGCATCAAAAGGTACACATCCAGACCGGGAAACGAGCTGTCGATAGGCCTCCAACAAGATGGAGCGACGACCTAGTAAAGATTGCGGGACCGCGGTGGATGCGGAAAGCAGCACAATACCGTTCTGAGTGGAGAGCCTTGGGGGAGGCCTATGTCCAGCAGTGGACGTCTTTCGGCTGACATGATGATGATGATGATGATGACCTCAAAAGGAAAAAACGGAACCCTTATAGGATCACTTTATTGTCCGTCTGTCTGTCTGTTTGTCAAGACCCTTTTTCTCTGGAACGCGTGGAGGTACATAGCATGCAGAAATTAATATCAAATACTCAAAGCCTGCGGTCCCTTGAAGCTGTGAAAAAATCAACCTTCTAAATCAACGCAATCAAAAGATACAGTCATTAAAAAGGCTATTTCCATACATATTGCCGAAATCCGAAAACCTAAAGGGTACTTACAGTTGTCATAGAAACTTGAAATTTGGTATGAAGGTAGCTCTTATACCACAACCACTCGGAAGTCTCAAAATCTTAAATTTTTATATCTGTCTGTAGATTTCGCAGTCCAATATAAGTTGACCCCACACTGCGTACATTTTGATTAGGAAGCAAGGCTCTGCTAATACTGGACTTCTTAAAACACTACGGAAAAGCGCTAAAATCTTTCTACGGAACCCTCGTGGGCGAGTCCGACTCGCACTTGTCCGGTTTTTTAAAAATGAGCTCGCGAGGCTCACAGACACAGAGCCACTATAGTGCCCCGCAGTTAAAAAGTCAAACCTGACACATAGCGCAGCCATAAAGTTTCTGATTATTGACAATGTTAACCATGGGTGAAAAATGCTTGACTTGCTTGTTGCGTGTGGCAAACAAGAAAATCTGCAATTTTTCTCATAAGGTTAACATACACAATAATCAGAAACTTCATAGCTGTGCAATTTGTCAAGATTGACTTCATAGCGGGGGAGCACTACAACTATTAATTAATTATCGAATCTTACTCTCTAACTTGTGTTGTATGGTACTGAAAGGATAAGTTCAAGTTTCTGGCCAGTTACGGAATGCTTCGCTAACTTTGACCAGTCCTTGTCGGTTACTATTGAATTGAAAACTTAAATAACTTCCTCATTTAAGGTGAATGATACTCTGAGTCATACTAATTACAATTAGAATTCCGATACAAACATTGAGATGGATACGACGAGAGAGAGCCACTAGAGAGTGTAATCGACGTCCAAAAAAACGTCTCGATCGCGTTCGCGTTTACGTCTGAATTACTTATAGGCAAATTAGCAGCGCCACTAGTGACACGTACCGGCAACAAATAATTCTCATACTATTTGACACCCGTAACGCAAACGCGATCGAGACGTATTTTTGACCGTCGATTACACTAGACGCTCAGAGCCTCTAGTGTATTTTTGATATAAGAAAACGTCTCGATCGCGTTCGCATTAAAGTGTCAAATACTACGAGAATAGTTTGTTGTCGATACGTGTCACTTGAGGTACTGTCAATTTGCCCATAGTAATTCAGACGTAAACGCGAACGCGATCGAGATGATTTCTTCTGTCAAAAATTAAACTAGAGGCTCATATGACCATAAATTGGCAGTTCTGTGTGGGAGTTATTAGTTGTCATAATTAATATCAAGAACTGCTCAGAAGATTCTAGATTTCGCCGTCCGAGGCGAAACTGGTGCAATAATAGAGAAACTCGTGGACTTCCCTGCAAATAATGTAGCCATGAAAATGCAAGGCTCGTGAGCTGTTTATACTGTCTCGTACATTTTGCTCGCCCAATTCGTGAATACAAGACGAATTATAAAATAAAATGTTAAAGTAAATGTCCAATATTTTATTTTGCACCTAAGTCAAATACAAGTCAATAACCAATGCAGTCAGTATTTTTTTAATAACAAACGTTCATTAAGTCATTATAGACAGAGCAGACGCGGGCAGTAATTGAATTGCTCTCATTCTTATTCTTGATACCGTACGGTACATTATGGTTATGGTTACCTGGTAGAGATCGCTCTGTAGCGATAAGGCCGCCCATTGCTACCTTGTATTTTCTTTGTGCCTTATTTCTTGTTTTGACTGTTATGTGGTGTTCAATAAAGAGTTATTGTATTGTATTGTAAAAAAATATTCATCTGCCACCAGCTATGGTGGTCCGTTCTAGCCCCTAGCCTGTAAATTGTGATTTACGTAGATTTTACACAAAATATGACAACCTTCAATGTAACTTACAATTTCACCGACATGAAACCTATCGTTGCCGTCACCGAAATTGGAAACATAATAACCAATAATGCGACATGAAACAGATATGAGCAAATTGAGCGTCTATCCTTTCATTTCCTCACAATTTGCCGACTACGTGAATAAGGGCTTGAGCTCACAGTGGGGAATAAAGGCCTCCGATAGACCTATGTCGTGAATTCTCTTACAATCCAAATAGACGTTGATCTTAGTGCTTTGTAGGGCGCGCAAACAACGCCCGGTGTGTTTCTATTTGAATTTGAAGGTGATCAAAGTAAGTGCTCTGTACTGCGGTATTGGGGATGTTTATTGAGAGCGAAAGTCTGTTTTAAGTAGGACTAAGTCGTGAGGTAGCTTGTTTCTACGTGTTTGATTTTTTCTTAAAGACAAGGAATGGCGAGAAGATGTATGTTATGTCTCATCATCAGCCTATATACATCCCAGTGCTGGGCACAGGCCTAAGCTCCTTTTAAAACGACAGGGCTTGGGCTATAGTTCACATGCGGGCCCAGCACGGATTGTGATCTTCACACACAGACCATTGAATAGCTTCGCAGGAGTGTGCAGGCTTACTCATGATGTTTTCCTTCACCGGAAATCCTACAGTAAATGACAAATGCAATTTCGCACATAAATTTCGAAATACTCAGAGGTGCGAACCTGGGCTCGAATCGAACCCAGAGAGCTGCACTACTGTGCACTACGCTTCTACGGATTTATATGTCGTATATGTCTACCAAACGTGATGACATCATGATCATGACAGAGGCTTTTGCTCACCAGTGGGATACAAATAAGGCCATAATAAAACCTAGAAAGAAAATTGAGCTGATGGTTATGTAAGTGGTCACCGATTCCCCGCGGATAATTTTGACGCCAACGGAGAAATATAAAAATGTCCAATACCTCATTCTTATTGCACCTTTCCATTTTATTAATCTGTGGTGTGTAGGCATAACAAACTTCGGCAAAACATAAAAATATCCCATACCTCATTCACATTGTACCTTTCTATTTTATTAATCTGTGGTGTAGGCGTAACAAACTTTTATCTTAGTAGAACTTAATCATTTTAAATTACATTCTACATTTTAAGTTATCGAATTATCGAGAGTTATAATAATAGCCCTATAGTAGTTTATCTACAAAAAGTCATATATCATTAAGTTCTCTGTAATGCGTTCAGAAACCGTGGGTAATGACCAGCTGAGCATTACGGTAATCAGTTTTACTATGAAACTTTTAGTAACTTAATGTCATTACGACATCGAATTCGATATCGTTGTGAGTTTCGAATTTAGGACATCTCCAAAAACCAATACAATTTAAATAGGCCTACGATACAAAATTAAGGAAAAAAACAGTCAAATACGTGACAGGTTTGTTATGCTTTCGTCTTCTGAATCCATATATCTTGATGTACTTACGCTTTAATCTTAATACGACACAGCATCCTTAACCATAACTAGCTAAGTCCCACACGATATTGATACTGGCGTTAACGTTGCAATATCGTCCAACATAACATGACTGCTGTCCAGACTAAGCCATCAGCACCAGCCGGTATGTAATTAATTGCCGACATTGTAAATAAGCCTGGTCATACCACTAATAAAGACTCGTTTACACGATGACGAGCCTGTCTGACTTATTATCGATTTTTAGGGTTCCGTAACTCAAAAGGAAAAAAAAACCCTTAAAGAAAACCCGTGAAAATCTTAAGTTTTTATGTCTGACTGTGTAGTCACAGACCAATATAAAATGACTCTACTCTGCGTACATTTTGTTTAGGAACCCTGGACACTGGACATTTTAAGACATTTGGGGGAAAGCAGGAAAAAATCTTCGAAACTAGGTTCCTGTGATAGACGAACTACGAGGATCCAAAAAAACGAGGAAGCGCTTCGAAATAAAGTAGGTAGTTAGTGCCCTTTGTTGCGCTTCGCTTCGTGGGGGCACTACCATTCTCCCACAGATCTATGTATGCTACCTAATCGTTACTCCAAGCAAAATCCAGTCAAGGACGAAAAAACACTTTCTGGTGCATGTTCATGCTAACAATGTTTTTCGTGAAACTGGAAAAACACCGACAAAACCATAATTAGGTTGTTAAAAGTTTTATCACGCCAGTAGTTTGCGCTTGGCGAAATTCAGTTGGTGGAAAATTCGTTTGTTGCATTTGAGGTGTCAGAATTTTGCTATCTACATAGATACTGGAGATAATTTTATTGTACGAAAAAGGAAGAAATACACCATAATTTAAGTACCTAAGTTACAAACAATAAGGGCTTTACTCATAAACGTCACTCAAGCCTCCATTAGCTAAAATAGGTTTTGTCTTTTTCTTACTAACGGAAATGTCAATGTGAGAAAAAAGGAACAAAAAACTTTAACGGCATTTTAGTTAAAATAGGTTTATGAATAACAGGGTAAGACTTTAGAGGCTCTTGAGCTGTAGACCCCGGGACTTCATTTTTGAACATTATTAGTTTTTTTTTAATTTCCAAAAAACGAATCGACAACAGGAAAATGTTTTGGGAAGAAAACAAAAGAAAAATGCTCAAAATTCAAAATTGAAGTCGCTCGAAGGTCTACAGCTCACAGAGCCACTTACTTAAAAAATAATAAGTACCTATCATGTATTGTCTGTACAATCTAACTTCGCGTGATATTCACTATCACGAAGACAAAATAACTTTCAGTGGAACTCCCTACAAGTGTTTATCTACCTGCTTTCCCTAAGAGAGCGTCAGCTCAGATTGTTACAATAAGCTTCTGCAGTCCGCTTGCGAACCTCGTGTTTCAAACTGCTAGTGTAATATTGTAATTATCCGCTTGCAATAGGAAGCAAGCTCGAACAAGACGTTTGTATAATACGTTTACATAGCCAGGAATTCAACGCACTTCACTTGCAGTAGCTCGAGAAATACGGCTGAGGTGTAACTGATATTATTAGCGGTGGTACGCCTTCTCGCCGACAGCGCCAGCCCCAGCATCACCCACCATCACCAGCAGTAAAGTAATACTCATTACGACATCAAATTCGATATCGAATTCAATGTTTCAAATTTGAAAACCAACTTAATTTACAATGATAGTGAAATAAAATGGATCACTCACGTATATAAGTCGAGTTCAGTCCGACATGTATAAATAATAATGTGATATATGTTTCTTTTTACAATAAAAAAAAACAGTTTACGAAACGTCAGCTCGGTATGTTTGTCTATGATTAAAAAAAACAGTCAATTTCGTGACAGGTATGGGTATGATATATGCCTTCGGCTTCTGAACCCATCATAGAGTACTTATAATATGTAAGAAACAGAGTGGATGGAAGGATACCTAATCAGGAACTTGGAGACAGGGGGATCGGAAAAATCTGCGTCACTTACAGTTGAGGTGGGTTGGAACGCGTAAATAAGCCCGGTACTAGGTTTAAAGGATTTTCACCCTTTATGTCCTCTTGCAGTAAACATTTAAACCCAGTGTTAAGCGCAGATTAGTTGTCAAAACATATATGTATGTAGAACTGTCAGGCTTCAACCTCGTATCAAGAGTTAGATTAAATTAAAATATTAAAACTATATAAATAAAAAAATTAAAACTAGATTTAAATTTTCATTTCAAGTGGCCCAAAAACTACAACTAATCCGAAATAATGTCATGCCAAATGACAGATTGCAATGACAATTCGGTGTCAGTTGCTGACTTGAATAGCTTTTGTTTTAACGCGCTTCATATTAGCAATGAAATGTAGGACATAACGAGAACGGGACATTGATTTGACTAGCTCCCGATATTTCGACGCAGTTACAAGAGTTCCCGTTATGTCTTATTTAATTAACCGCGAATCATCTAAAAATGTTAATGAAATGAAGATCGATTTGTCATTGTAAGCTGACATTTGTAAAGTTGATGATATAGGGCCCTGCTGTCTCTATGTCCTCTGCAGATAGATAACTGCAGTATGGAGTCATATGCAAACACCGATGGCATAGTAAGTACCGAGTGGTTTAGCTTTCATCTCAAGCAGCTGTTGTCTTATTAATTATCTGTTGTACGCTGATGAGCTTAGTTCGGGTAATCCGAAATAAGATACGAATAGATACTACGAAGTTACGATGAAGTAAATTCAAGGAGGAACGTTTTAAAGGAAAGTCTTTATAACCTGACCTAACAAACTTAGAAAAGTTGAAAAAATCCGAAATTGTAATTTCAAAGTTTAATATCTCAAAAACGGCTGAACCGATTTCAATAAAACATGTCTCAGAACCACCGCTAGGAACCTTTCAAATACCCTCTTTTTGAGTCGGTATTTAAATATTAAACACACAAAGCTCTCATAGCCAATTATGTGTATTGTCACGACTTTCGCATAAAGCCATTGTCATAAATTTCCAGGAAGTCGAACGCACATTATGCATTGGCGGCGTATGAAAATGAGACGCGTTTACGTTAATTTAAATAAGTAGATATTTTTTACATGTTCGAGTAAAAATTGTAAGATTATTACAGAAAAAGAGAAGAGAAAATTGGACATTTTACATCCCGATATGCCGGAGGTGAGCGTAATATCGTTTGAAAGACAATAGTCTTTTGTATGCAAATATTGCGGTTCGCACCGCACGATAGCGGTAAAATTAAATTTTCGCTTAACCTTATTTAAATTGTGCTTCTACCTGCCATGTCCCTACATAAGTTAACAGTCTCCATACATGTAATGGGAGTTGACGAGCCAAAAGCCGATTGACAAGGAGATCCTTTTGAGGAAGTGAAGCTGGATCGGACACCTGTTGCGGAGACCCGACCGATGCTCATCTCGCCAAGCAAGCGCTGAAGGGGCAAGTTGTTGGTAGTAGGAGACCAGGCCGACCTCGAACCACTTGGAGACGGTCGGTTGAGAAAGAGATCTCCCAAGTCGGGTATCACTGGCAGGACCTTGAAGCCACAGCACAGCACCGTGATGCATGGAAGTCCCTACTGTGAGCCCTATGTCCCTGCTGAGGAATTACAGAAACACATCATCATCATCATCATCATACACATAATGTTGCAATCTCCTCGTAAGTCTAAGTAAATTAGGTACTTCAATCATGGGTTACTAAGAAACGACCAGGTACCCAGGTATACCTGTCTGAATGCTGCTGGGCTGCTGCGCGGATTGGATAAGCTAGTTCGTCGTCACCTATAAGTATATGGAGCACTGGACTGTGAAGGTGTTAAAAAGTATTGGTTATCTGTGTGCAGTGTGTTATTAAATTGGTGAAGTAATACTAATTATGTGTTCTGCAATTATGTCAACAATCCCGCATTACGAGGGGCGGCTGAAAAGTAATCTACCTAACAATGAAACAAAAGACTGTCGTGGCTAATTTTTTTTTTATTTTATTTGCTAGTAAAATGCACTTATTAAATTTTTCAAATATTGAATTTAAACCATTAAAAAAGAATCTTTCGGTTTGTCGTCAAAAAGTCAGTAACCGCAGCTTTAATTTCGTCATCGGTCATAAACCTTCGTCCCCCGAGGTCTTTCTTGAGAAGTCTAAACAGAAAATAGTCAAAGGGGGCTAAATCTGGACTATAATGGGGGTGGTCAATGGTTTCGAAGCCATTGTCTTTAATTGCTAGCTTCGTTGTGCGGGCGGTATACACTGGTGCATTATCGTGCAAAATCAGAATTCCTTTGCTTAGTTTACCTCGCCGTTTTTCTTTTATTGTCTCTCTTAGTTGATATAGTAAGTTTGAGTAATAATCAGCATTCATTGTAGTTTTCTTCGATAAATAATCTATGAGTAAAATCCCTTCTGTGTCCCAAAAGATTGTAGCCATAAGTTTACCTGCCGATGGACTGACCTTGAATTTCCGAGGCGGCTTCTCATCCTTAAATTTCCACTGTAACGACTCTTGCTTACTTTCCGCGTCCCATTGTCGAATCCAAGTTGCATCACATGTTACAATTCTCATGTCCAAAAACTCTTCGCAACATTTGACACGCCTCTCCATGTCAAATGCAGTCAAAATTCTGGGGACCCAACGTGCACTAACCTTGGACATGTTCAAATGCTCATGAATTATTTCATTGACTCGCTCTTTACAGACGCCCACATCTCTAGCTTATCTCCCACTGCTTCACTCGTCGGTCCTCTAATATATTTTTTTTCACCCTGGCTACATTTTTATCGGTGACGGCCGAAACTGGTCTTCCGCTACGAGGATCATCTTCCAGGCTCTCACGACCTAAGTTAAACTGCTTTGACCAAAACTTTATAACAAATTCGGAAGAACACGAACTGCCAAACACACGTAACATACGCTGTCTGATCTCCGAAGGCGTAATCCCTTCTTTAGTCAAAAACTTAATCACCGCACGCTGCTCGATTTTATCCATTTTCACTTTTTCTACCGACATGTTTGAAACAATTGTAGGAGACAAATAAACGTGATGCAATAAACAAATGAATGTAATACATTTTGAAAATAGAATAACAAACGAATATAAATCCATACCAGCCAGCATTATTTTTGTATATATTTCTGACCAAGGAGATTACTTATCAGCCGCCCCTCGTATAATTGCGTTATTATAACTATATACATAACATTTATTGTTTATGATATTAATTGATTAGTTATAATATATTGACGACATTGGAATTACTTGCTTGTTTTCAATTTTTCATACTTTAACAATCATTTTTTAAAGACAATTGTAGCTGTGTTCGAATCATAGACGCAGCAAGTTGGGGTATCGTTGTACGAGTATGTATAGTTTTCCAGCGACGAATGTGTCTGTTAATTATTGAAAAAAAAAAAACAATTTCTAGAAGAATCTCTAACCATGAAACATTGACTTCATTTTCTTCGTCATAAATCAATTGTTCTTCCACAAATTCTACACTATACCCAAATACTCGCCATCTTTTAGATCATCTAACAAGCCAATAATTTTAGACCTTATTTTGTAAGCTATAAAGTGTACCACCGCTAGTGTACAAAATGTTTCCCAAGGGGCGCACTTCGATTGATTGCGGAAGCGATGTGGCCACCAATCTTCCCTAAACACATATAATTATGTGGTGAGAACAAGACACTTACAC
This sequence comes from Clepsis dumicolana, assembly GCA_963691665.1. Lineage (NCBI taxonomy): Eukaryota > Metazoa > Arthropoda > Insecta > Lepidoptera > Tortricidae > Clepsis > Clepsis dumicolana. The sequence continues at coordinate 10,443,633 of OY829521.1, forward strand.
GGGGTTCCGGTTAATGGATGCTTAGGTAATGAGGAAAAGCCGTGACATCGTTGGGTGTGTAAATGGAATATGGAAAGGGTGTCGGACAAATTGACTGGATTTGTTCCTGATTCGCCGTATTCCTGTTTCGTCGGACTCTTGGTTCGTCGAATTCTTGTTTCAACGAAATTGTCTTTTAATTAAATCTTAGTTGATTAAATAATAAACATCCTAGAAGGGTATCAAAACGTCAACATTCACGTATTACGTTCAATAACTTTTTCTGTTTTCCCACTAATTCAACCATATTATAATACTAAATACAGAAGTTGAGTGACGGTGATTGCATATACAGTTTAATTTAATATTGAAAATGCGACGAAACAGGAATCCGGCGAATCAGGAATCACTGATTGGATATTAGAGTTATGGGTTAATATGCGTGATTCTAAAGAATCTGTAATTAATTTAGAGGTGTTTTAATTTTAATACGTACTTAAGAAAATGCTCAACACCTCTGCCCAAAGACTGCACTGAAAAAGAGTGTAAGTATATAAAAAGAATGTATGAAGAAAATTATTCCACAATGATAACTATTTACATACATCTTATCGTGACAATAGAATCATAAGTGGACAGGAATGATCAAACTTGAAAAGCACGCAAATGAGTTTGCAGAGTTTTATTACAAATTTCAAAAATGGAACGTCTATTCGCCCGCATTACTCACACATACAACAGGTCCTCCTTTGGTCCCTTACTTAAGTTTTTCAACTATACCTATTTCGATCGATGTCCGTTCAAAATGCGTCGAGAACGTACCAACGCGTGCAAAATCGCAGCCGTAGCGTAGGTTCGGAGGATTTCACGGCTGGACGCTTCGCCCCAGACAGGCTCGTCTAGGCCACTGGCTCAAGCCACTCGGAATGATTAATTTCGTCTTGCACATGGCTGCCCTGATGCTTCCAGTCTGCAGGAATTTGGGCGCATTGGGAGGGTTGGTGCAATTAAAGGGTACTGGCTTTAGATGCGATGCAACCATCCTTTTTAACGCTATTTTATTGGACTCGCTTGTAACTCAAGTTGTGAGAAACAATGACGAGCGCTGCGCGTCTCTCAGTGCGGCGATCATTGTAGTACTTTAACCACATTCGGTTTATATGTAACCTTTAACTAAGACGTACATTGATGTTATAAGCATCGGATCTGGGATTGGACTGAAGTCTGAAATAATTATCTGATTTTAAATATGTCAAGTTAGTGTGTTACTCAAGTTGATGCAAGGCAGCCTTATAATATATTTTTATCACAAAAAATAAGCCTCAATCCGATATATATCCGATATCCGATATATTTAACAGCAAGATTTATTTAAGCATGATTGTTAGTATGATCATGCCATAAAGTGTACGATGTCATAAAACATAAACCTCCAGATTATGCAATACCACGTAAATCCACGCTTCCCTAATGTTATACTCGATACTCGTAAAACGAGTAATTTTAATGCTCATACATAAATATAACACCCGATTGCCTATTGATTTGTCAAACGTATAGGTACTGTAGCTGCGTTATCAATATCGCACGTATGAGGCGGATTACCCTTTGTCATTGAATTTAGTATTTGTGTATTACGCAGCAGCGTATTAATTTTAATATTAAAAAATGATTACGTTTGTTATACTCCTAAATTGCGAGTACAGATCTAATAGAAGTCTTTGCTCTTTTTTTGTATTCAATAATATTCCGACGAATTGAGAAGCTCCTCCTTTTTTAAAATTACTTAAAAATAGAGAGCGGCATTCAAAGCTATGAAATCAAATCGTCCGTCAATTGTTTTTTTGGTACGGACTATATTGAAATCAGTTTTGTAAAAGAAATAAACATGGAGTCTTGTGTGAAATGAAACCTTTGTAATACTATTAGGTCTGGAAGCTGAAGTGAAAATGGACAAATAAAGCTTTCAAAATGTGCCCGCTAGACCTATTCTTGCCACAAAGATAATCGATATATAAGCATTATGATATATTGGAATAGGTACACATAGTTGTTGATTTAGCGTTTGGTAGGTATCAAAACTATCTGTATATACTCTTTAAAATTATCTTTTTAATCTGTCTTTCTCATTTCCCAGCAGTTTCTATGCATGCACCTAACCACCTTTAAATAAGATATTTAAATAATCTCAGGAGATCATACCGTGAAAAATATCCTTATATAACCATCTCATAAAAAGCTTTTCGATCGCATTGGAATGAGGTCGAGCTAAATAAGCATATTTTTATAAGTCCAAACCTAGTTAAAGTATTCAAAAACGCGAAAGTTAAAAAAAACTGCTGCTTTAACTAAGTCTTGTCAAAGTGAATTAAATTATTTCAGCTCTGTCGTCGACGCCCAAAATGTTCAAAAGATATTGCGACGGCAGAATTAAGTATATTTCTTTCTAAAACTAGTTTGAAATCGGACGTCTTATTCACCTTAAACTGTCTGGTCACAGGCGTTTTGCCCCTACTTTTCTGCGAATTATGTACGAGAATAGATAAGCTGCTGGTGAAAAACGCCGCCAGCGAACTTTCTTCAGAGTCCTCATAAGAACACAGTATGCTAACATTATTTGACTATAAATATCATAAAAGTTTTGTGGGTTACCCTATAAATAACCCAATATCATCACGTATCACCTTTATCTTTGAATAAGAAAATAATTAATGCACACACCTAGGTAAAACTATGATAATCTACATATGTTTACTTAGACTACGGTATATTGCTATTTGCGGCCCTAGAGTTATAGTGAAAAATAAACGGATCACTCACGTATGTCAGTCGACTATAGCTTGACATGTTTCGGACTAATCCGTAGTCCTTCCTTCGGGAGCACACGCCACGCCGGTGGCGAGACGTAAACTTACGTACTTACACGTTACGTTACTTACGTTTACGTCTCGCCACCGGCGTGGCGTGTGCTCACAGAGGAAGGACTACGGATTAGACCGAAACATGTCGAGCTATACTCGACTGACGTACGTGAGTGATCCGTTTATTTTCACTGTGATTGAGTCTCACGGTAGTTTTATGTTAAAAGTGGCCCTAGAGTTATACGGTTTTTGTACGAAAACTACTCGACTACAATTCAAGTGCTGTTGGTTAATGCATTCAAGTTCAATTATTTATATTATGCACACACACCCAGAGCCCTTCAAATTCCACCACGACAGCTGTTGTACTGTACCTCTATCCTCCTTACACCTTTGTAGAGAAAATTTGTTGTCGTCGGGAATTTGCGATGAAAACGGCGCAGCGACGCGCATATCATAATCATATTGCATCCTGTTCACCCCTGCTTGGATAAGGGTAGGGTTGCCAGATGAAGGAATTTTCCCTGAAATGTTGGGAAATTTGCACCATGAGCTGAGATGAAGGTAAACCACTTGGAAAGTGGACGGATAATCTGGTAAATATCGCGGGAAATCATCATGGAAATCCTTAAGAACTGGTTATGTGCAGCAATGGATCTCTTCTAGGTGAAGACAGCGATAGTAGTGGTCTTCGCACAAGCGGCGAACCTTTGAATTTTCGTTGATTTCTCCGTTTTATAATAAGTTTTAATGGTATCTTTAAATATGTAAAAAGATTTGTAACTAAGACATAGAGCCGGTTTATCACTTTCGGAGGCACTAGACTTATTTAGGGAGCTAGGTCGCCGACCCAGGGATAGGGGCTGCAATCCCCGCTCTGGATCGTGGCTGGTTCAACAGGTTTCCATTGCAGTCCAGCGAGGCAATGCAGTCAGTATAATGGGAACCTTTGAGCTGGGCACGATACAGGGAGGGGATTTATAGTTAGTATTAATTATTGACGAACCATGTTGCGGATACGACTTTCTTTTACTTATTTTTGTCATTAATCCTATTGACGAAGCCTTGCGCTGACCTTTAATTCGTTCATTTACAATTATTTTTTTTGTGATTGATTGTTTTTATTTAATAAATAAATGACAAGTAATAGACATAGGTACTTAATTGACTGTGAGGCCGAAACACGGCTTTATAATTTAAAAATCAGCTGCATCATATAGTCATCAAGTGTATTTATAACAAAACGTATGAAAAATGGAAATGTTAAGGAAATCTCATTTTTTGATCTGGTACGCCACGATAATGCTTACCTATATAATGCTTTCCATAATCGGCGCAACGGAGTACGGAGCCAGCATCGCTGACGTACACTTTAGAGAGATTATAAGCATGACTGTAATAGGCTATGCTAAGGTATTTCCATCTTCTGTTTATGCGCAGATTTAATGAAAATCTCACGATAAATTACAAATGTTATTTCGCACATAAATTTAAAAAAACGGCCAAGTGCGAGTCAGACTCGCGCACCGAGGGTTCCGTACGAGGATTTTTCCCGGGTTTCCCCAGTAATAATAATAATAATAACAGCTTTTATTGAATTAAAAATCTTAATTTAGTATTAGGTATTAGTAAATCAGTTAGGTACAATTATAATTATTCAATTCAAAAATTTTATAAATTAAATACAAAATTCGCAATTAAAATCAAATTAAATTATTTGTTTCTGTGCCTAACCTATCCGCAATCATATTCAGAATGCTGTTGGGGCTAGCCCGCACTCTGTGCACCAGGGATGTGGATCGCTTGCGCATACTGGTGTAGAAGCAGTCTACCCGTGCCTCCGCGAACATCCCTGACGCACTACAGAATTTAGGCAGCCCCACCAGCACTCTGAACGCATTATTAAACTGAATTCGCAGAGCGTTGTACCGTTTATGAGCATAGTCCGCCCACAAGCTGCTTGTGTAGAAGTTCGTACAGTGCGCTCGGAAAAGACTGTTTTTTACTTGTTTGGAGCAATGAGCGAACCTGCGGGCGATCATATTCGCTCTGACGGACAACGCTCTGCGCTCGCGTTCAATGTCAGCGTCGTTTTTGAGGTCCTCTGTCACAATGTGTCCCAGGTACTTAAACTGCCGCACTATTTGCATTGGATGCCCGTTTAGTTTTACAGTGGGAAACATTAATGTTGCTTTACCACACACTCGCTCTTTATAACATTGTATATTAAACCGTGGCCAGTAGCGTACCTCTCGCATATGGAAATGAGCTTGGCGAGACCACACGCCGAGGCGCTCAGCAACACCATATCGTCTGCGTAGCTTATATTACTAACGCACACTCCATCTATGTGACAACCGATACGAGTATTACTAAGCTCCTCTATAAGTGCATTTATATATAAGTTGAACAATTTCGGCGATGTCAACCCGCCCTGCCGCACTCCACATTCCAGTCTGTATGGAGCATGAATCTGACCATCGCACAACGTTGACCTGGTTCTGGTACCAGAACTTAAAGATACTGCTGACTTCCTCTGGCAAATTAATATCTTCAAGCTTCCGCCACAGAATGTCATAATGAACCAGGTCAAAAGCCTTGGACAGGTCCAAGAAACATGCATAAATGGCCGTTTGTCGGTCCGCGTAATACCTGACGGTCTTCTTCAGTGCCAAAATTGCACTCTCCGTTGATAGTCCGGGCTTAAAACCAAACTGGTTGTCATGCAGTTTAAGGTATTTATCCAGTTGGCAGTTAAGCAGTCCGTCAAACACCTTTGCGATTATGGTAGCGAGTGAGATAGGCCTATAGTTACTTTTATCACTAACGTTACCGGTCTTGTTCACTATCGGAATCACCACAGTCTTCATCATGTCGGCCGGCAGATAAGTATGTCCTACACAGAACGTGTAGAACATCGCTAGTACTCTATGGAGGTGTGGACCGGCATGATGCAGATGCTCAACACCGAGACCATCGTGCCCAGGAGACTTCCCTCTCAAGATGGAATTTAAAGCGTCTTTCACATCTTTCGCTGTAAACTGAGTACTCGCCTCCCTCCCAAACAAACCAGAGTCGACAATATCCGCCGCCCGTGAAGTGATCTTTGAATAATGATCTTTGAGTGATAAAGTGTTCTTTGAATAATTCCGCTATAGACACATCCCGGCTCACCCCATCGACACTCACAGGTCGGCTTGGTTTATCATTCAGTTTATTGGTAGCTTTCCAAAATTTGCGAAAGTCCCGTCTAGAATGGTGTTCCGCAATGATATCCATTTTTTACTGCTTCTCGTGCTTCTGACACCATTTTAAACGAGACCTGAAAATCTTTCGACTTTTACACACATTATCATAAATAAGGCCCAATTTCGGCTCACCGTACCATAACCACAACCCAAAATGACACCTGGCCTCTTTGTAAGACCCACTGACATATTTATTCCAGCCTATTACAGGTTTTTTTTCTTTTTATGCAGTTTGTGGTCATAACTAATAGTTGCCTGCACATACAAGAGAAAGACACAGTGAACGCGATTAATTCGTTTAAAATCGGTTCTGCAGCAGGCCTTAATGGACTCTCACCTCAACATCTCAAAGACCTAACTTCTCACTGAGTGGGCGATGCAGCTAAACACCTGATCCTGGCTCTGACAAAACTAGTTAACCTCATGCTGTCCGGTAATGTAAATCCGGAAATTGTCCCCGTCCTTTATGGTGCCAACCTAATTGCGCTCACCAAAAAAGACGGCGGAGTCAGACCCATCGCGACTGGTTCTATATTTCGGCGGTTAACATCCAAAATTTCAGTTGAACTCATTATATCTAATTTGCAACAACAATTTGAAACAATACAATTAGGTTTTGGCACTAGAGGTGAGTGCGAAGCTGCGCTCCACGCCCTCCGCACCTATCTCAACAACGATCAGTGTGAGGTTTTACTCAAAATTGACGTAAAAAATGCTAAATAGGGACACCTTGCTTACAGAAATAAGAAATAATATTCCAGAAATTTACAACTACCTACTGAACTGTTACCACGAACCTTCAAAATTAATGTACAAAAACAACGAACTCTCTTCGGAAGTCGGTTGCCAACAAGGTGATCCCCTCGGACCAGCCATATTCAGCTTAGCAATTAACCCCATCATTCAAAATTTACTGTCTAAATTTAACGTGTGGTATCTAGATGACGGGACTCTAGGAGGCGATGCAGATACGGTACTATCAGACCTTTCGGAAATTATAAACAAATTTAAGGCTATTGGGTTAGACCTAAATTTACTATTTTAAATTTTTTGCCTTTTTGTCTCCAACTTTACCTATCTGCTTCGCTGTTGCCCCTTTTGGAAACACCAAAACTCCCTAGTTCCAATTGGGGATGGATGAAAATCTCAGAATTGCTTAATTTTTTTTCTGATGATAGGAATAACCTTCCTTAGTACCTCATAAAAGTTTGAGATTTTTCCTTTGCGCCGTTGACTTTTGAAAAATAAAAACATCTTCCTCCGTCACGTTCTGGGCCTAGGACGTCTGGTTTCGCGTTTCCCTTGGTCCATCGCATATTACAGAAAAACGTCTGTGGTAACCAATGACATTGACATCAGTATTATTGTTATGACACATGACCAGAGTCGTAATTTGTAATTCCGTTTATTGAATAAAACACTGTAAACTTACGTTTTACAGCAATAAATTCGGCGTTTTGGATAGTTCTGGCCAGCCAATTGATACCAATTTTCTTTCAGCTCTTCTCTTACAGCAAAGAATCTCAAGCCGAGGTTTTTTTATCACTTTTGGAATACGTTGGTGGGTATTATTAACATGTCTTAGGATCTCTATACCGTTGATGTTCGTGATCATCTGATCATCCATGGCGAATCAATGTGTCTAGTTCGGGTTGCAGTGGTCGTCATCTCGGCTAACAAAATCAAATCTAGGGTCGAAAAGCGAAAGTAGTCGTTCGTCAGGCAAGCTATTATCAATGTCCGGGGGCAAAAGCAGTTCGTAAATTAATTAAATCGGAAAAAGCAGTGATCGCGTAGGCAGCGAAAACAAACAAAGTTATGTAGGTTATGTCTGTGGAGACAGCTGTCAGATGTCTTATTTTTTTACCACAGATGTTTTTCTGTAATGTGCGATGGACCAAGGAAAACGCAAAATCAGCCGTCCTAGGCCCAGCACGTGACGGGAGAAGATGTTTTAATTTTTCAAAAATAAACGACGCAAAAGAAAAATCTCAAACTTTTATCAGGTACTAAGGAAGGTTATTCCTATCATCAGAAAAAAAATTAAGCAATTGTTAGATTTTCATCCATTCCCAATTGACTCTCTCTTAAAAACCTCTTTGGAATCTATTCTCAACATTCAACTCAGCGAGCAATCTTGGTCCCAGGCATCCCTTCCCATCAGATGTGGTGGGTTAGGGATCCGCAAAATTTACAGTGTCGCTTTGCTAGCTTTCCTATCATCTGTCCACAGCACGTCCAATCTCGTAGGTAAATCCTAAAGCACCTTCCTCTAAACTACGAGACGACGAGTTTGACCGACGCCAGGAACGCTTGACTTTTGGCTTGTCCGGGTCAAAATCCTCCCACTCATCCAAATTTTCAAAGGAGCTGGGACGACGTTTTGACTAAATTAACTTATTCGGAAATTCTTACTTCTAGCTCAGGCCCAGACCGTGCAAGGCTTTTGGCTGTAGGAAAGAAGGAATCCGGAGACTGGCTTCACGCCTACCCTGCTGCCAACACCGGAACTTTCCTAGAGCCAGAAACCTTGAGGATTGCCGTAGGTCTGAGGCTGGGCGTCAAGTTGTGCTCACCACACCGTTGCCTCTGTTGTACAGATTTATTTATTTATTTATTATCAAAACAATTTCACAGCATTACAGCAAAGCCAATGCGCTATAAAATTTAAATATAAGAAATACACAATACAAAACAAAAGTACATATAAAAATTAAAAAAAAAAAACATTACAACTCAGATGTCGATCTATTGGGCCACCATGGACTTTCCTGCCAAAGGAGCGCCGGCCGCTTTTCCCATCATACTGCGCTTAACGACATTATCCGCCGGTCTTTAGCCACCGCGAACGTGCCGGCCATTTTAGAGCCAAGCGGCATTGCACGGAACGATGGCAAGAGGCCGGATGGTATGTCTTTGATTCCGTGGAAGATGGGTCGGGTCTTAGTCTGGGATGCGACTTGTGTCGACACCCTAGCCCCGTCTCACCTCCACGGAACCATTAACAAAGCCGGCGCGGCGGCGGAAGCGGCCGAAAACAAAAAACAGGCAAAATATCAGGGTCTCGGTTCCGCATATCATTTCGTTGGTGCAGGAATAGAGACCCTGGGTCCATGGGGTCCCGGTGCGCACGCTTTTTTTAGAGATTTAAAAAAGCGCCTGGTCGACGCTACTGGCGACCAACGGGCTGGCAGCTATTTCTCCCAGCGAATCAGCATCGCTGTTCAACGGGGGAATGCCGCCAGTCTTTTGGGCACCATGCCACGGGGGCCATATTTAGATTTAGATTAGTTTTATTTGTTTTAATTATTTATAGCTAGTTTTGTAATTTGAATTGTTTTTACCATTTATTATAACATATAAAGCTAACTTCATAGTTGCAGCATCGCTTAAGGCATTTATAATATCTTTATAAAGTTTATATATAAAAAAAAAATGACTAGAATTATTACACATGTGACTACCACAGTCTCTTAGCATCTCTGGAAAATCTATGTGCTTTAATCTCTCATGACATTCATCATTGTACAGTTTTATTCGTTCCGGCCTTCTTTCGGCCCATATAATTTTATTAACTCGTTGATTTATATCACACCAAAATTTTGGTTTAATTAAATTAAAATCGCATTCTATAACTAATGGGAAATGATCAGACCACATAACGTCAAGCTTAACATCAATAATGGAGCACGCGGCTGGTCACATAATGGTCTAACCATCGTTTCAAGCCGTGTGCCTCACTTATGAACGTATAGGTTCCGGACTGCAAGCCCAACGCATCTACGTCCGCACACGTCCACTCATGATCAACACAGAAATAACTCAGTTCAAGGGACTGCAGGCATAGGTATTTGATATTAATTTCAGTATGCTACCTCCACTCGTTCCAGAGAAAAAGGGTCTTGACAGATTGACAGACAGACGGACGGACAACAAAGTGATCCTATAAGGGTTCCGTTTTTTCCTTTTGAGGTACGTAACCCTAAAAACAAAATATCGTTGGCTTCTCACATTAAATGAAATGAACATCGTAAAAAGAATTGAGGACGTACGAGTATAATCGGCTGATTTTCATGATTAAGTCACAGATAGGTTAGTAACTAATAATAATCCTAATCGTGAAATCTCTGACGTCTTTGGAAACATGCTATTAATGTTTAATCGTCTCGTATGTACCACCCGTATCAAAACCACTCTGCAATTTTCCCATGATAAAATCTAAAAAGTCGAGTGTCGATCAATCAATGTGCCACTATTTTATTTATTTATTTATTATTATTATTTATTTATTATTTATTATTTAGGTGTGTTTCTACTCGTAACTTAGTACATATATTTAGAGTAAGTGACCAGCACTTACATTAATTAGGTACCAATAAGGTTTACCGAAGATAAACCACAGTATAATATAAACACATAACATAATCCCAAAAAATAAAGCCCTGGAATTCAATTACACACAAACCTGAACTCGTAACCAGCCAGTATTATTTTTCTTTTGGTAAAAAGAAAAAATGACAAAGAATAAAGGGAAAAAATCACCAACCACCTCGGTTAGTTACACCGCGTAATAAAATGTGCCAAAATAGTTTTATTGTGGCAGGACTCAGTCAACAAACTCAACTCAATAAGGTGTATTATTAGTGAAGATTGGAATTTCTGGCACTTACGTCACCTGAAGCAAAGTGTCCAGACATCACCACATTACCAGTTTTTTTTACGCCCCACTGCTGGGCACATGCCTCCTCTCAGAATGAGAGGGCTTGGGCTATAGTTCCCACGCGGGCCTAGTGCAGAAAGGGAACTTCAAACACACCATTGAATTTCTTCACAGGAATGTGTCACATTGTTTTCCTTCATCGAAAGCTTGTGGTGAATTACAAATGTTATTTCGAACATTGATTTCTAGAAACAGTGGTGCGAGCCGGGGCTCGAACCCACGAGGCCACGACTCTCTGTTTGAGAGGCCATAGGTCAAACCACCGGGCTATCGCGGCAACTACGGCGGTTTAGAAAATAGTAGGAAGTGTTTATAAATCTGTGATCCATTGAATCTAGTTAGTGCCTAATACGTTCGTTCTGGAAGTCGTTGAGGAGACCTATTTAGCAGTACCGCAGAATACATAATAGTGCGCGTTCCCGGTTGAAAATAGAAGAAGGAAGAATGCGTTGAGGGTAGAGTAACATTCGTTTTTTGATCCATACACGGAACGAAATTAATTTTGACGTTAGTAGTGACTTAGCATACGGCGAATAGTTATACCACACATCCTGTTTGTTGTCTACTGTAGATCCGTATAGCATATGGCCGATCTAAGCCTAATCATAATCGAAATTAGCCTATTATTTATCTTACTAAGTCTGCTTAGGGTTACGTTGTTAAACGACTAATAAATACAAGGTTTTTTTGGGAGACCAGTTCGCATCCGACCGTCTCGCTCACGCCAGCATAGATTAACAAGAAAGCGAAAGGCACGGTCAGACACGAACTTTGAATTTTCAACTTCGGTGTCATCTCCAGCCTTTTTTACGTCCCACAGACCTTCTCTCAGAATGAGAGGGCATAGGCTATAGTTCCCACGCGGGCTCAGTGCGGATTGGGAATTTCACACACATCATTGAATTGCTTCGCAGGAGTGTGCAGATTTCCTCACAAGGTTTTCTTTAACCGAAAAGCTCATGATAAATTTCAAATGTAATTCTGCACATAAATTCCGAAAAACTCAGAGGCCGTTTTTTGAACCCACGACCCTCTGCTTGAGAGGCCATAGGTCAAACCACTAGGCTATCACGGCTTCGGTGTAGGGGCTCAGAAGTGGAGGTTCTCGTTATGAGCACGTAAGTTGCAAGGCCGTGCAGCAAACGAGATATACAGAAGTATTCGATCGAGCGCCGACGAAGAGGAACGAAAATGACCGCAATTGACAAGAAACATCATACAATTAGCAACAATAATCATCTATCTAGTCTACGTCTAAATACTGATACATAACTAAAAAATAATTACCGCATCTATTAAGCAATTGCTTATTGAGAATGGTTCGACCGATTCAGATTTTTCCTGTTGTACTTAATCCTATAGGTACTACATACTATATACGTCTACTTATTATGTTATACTTATTCTTATTTCCGGATCGCTGGACCAAAATTGCTACCGACTGGGTCCCATGCGATGGATACCGGAGCAGAGGCAGACCAAGAAGGAGATGGCGGGACGATTTGGAGCGTTTTTGGCCTGACTGGCGAGATTTGGCCGAAACCAGAGACATGTGGAAGGAGAAAGGGGAGGCCATTGCCCAGCAGTGAGACGTCGTATAAAATATTGAAAAAAAAATGCTTATTCCTAATTGTCAGGACAAGCTTTGTAACGAAGAAAGTTTTGAGAAATTTAAAATTAAAAAGAAAAACTGCAGCGAATCCGAATAGAAGCCGCGAGCGTGAGATAATTTTGAATAATTATCATTGCGTTAGTGATACTGATATACTGAAATGGCAACAACTAGGACTACAAACAAACAAATAAATAAATTTGAATACGGAATCATTTTATTATTTCATTATGCTGTGACCTGACTGATACGTAAATTGGTAGTCGGTCAGACTCTTTCAGACATACAAAGGATAAACTACCAAATAATCGCTCACACGGAATAGAATACCGACCGATTAGATAATTTTGTTTTGTTGTAGTTGACAGAAAACAATGAAACAAATTTAAATAATATCTAATGGATAAGACAAAGTTGTCTAAAATCAATGTGCGTGGTACAAGTCGCCAACCGAATAAGACCCATCATCATCATTAAGCTTAAGAGTTACACTCTTATCGGGGGAGTTTCTTCCAATCATTTTTCCTATAAGCCAGCTCCTTGACCTCCTGATACAACACGACACCGGCCTGGTGAAATGGAATAAATAGCTTAGAAATTGAATTAAACAGCTTGAATAAAACTATCTTCCATTTTGTGTGCTGATGGATTAGCGATGATTCCAAAATTAAACAAACCCGCTTTAAACGGATAATCTCAAGAGCAGCGGAACATTACGAATCTGCTCGTGACCACAGGAGCTGAAAAGGGCTCAGCGTGGAACTTAAAGTTTACCAAATACGAATCCACTACAACTTTACACCTCTTGTTTACCTACTCTATATTATTTCTTCCGAAACAGTCAACGGAATAACCTAACCAACTTAGAAACGTTGAAAAACCCCCGACATTTTAATTTTCAAGTTCAGTATTTCAAAAACTGGTTAAGTGATTTTCATGAAACTTAGCTAAGAACCATCCCGATTAAACTAGATTTCGATTAAGCAAAAGCGCATCGAAATCGGTCCATCCGTTTGGGAGCTATGATGCCACAGACAGATACACAAATACACAGACACACAGATACACAGGTCAAACTTATAACAACCCAATTTTTCGTCGAGGGTTAAAAATGTATAAAACAATAACATTCAGCGAAAATATCGGCCAAGTGCGACTCAGACTTCTGTGGGTGGTAGGACTTAATGCGAGATACGTCCGGATCACTACCACCATCTTACTCGCTAATCCTGCCGATAAGCAGTAGTGCTTGCACTGTTGTGTTCCGGTGTGGAGAGCGAGACAGCCGGTGTAATTACGGGCACAAGAGGCATTTCATCTTAGCTGTCTAGGTTGGCTTCTAGTCATAGACGAAAAAATCCATGCCTTTCTACTTAATATAGTTGTTTGTATACCGAAAAAATCACTAACCTACATTATCTCGGTAACGCTTAAATTACCTAACGGTATTCGTTTAAATTACCTAACGGTATTCGTTTAAATTACCTAACGGTATTCGTTTAAATTACCTAACGGTATTCGTTTAAATTACCTAAACTACTGAAAAACAAATAGTTTTCGCGGATGTCATTTGAGACGACTTATAAGCCTATCAAATTAATACCTCACACGGAATAGCAATTACATAGATAATTTGCTACCTAAAGACGTATTAATCCAGCAAAATCATAGCTTTGCAATCACTTTGTGGATTAGATTAAAGTTATCTTAAATCAGTATGATTGTATGTAGCTATAAATTTAAAAATTGCAGGAGGTAATGATAGTCACTTTATCCAAGGGCCAGAAGATGCGGTCGACAATTGTGTTCTTGGTTGCTTTTGCAGGTCAGCATATAATATTAGTAACATTAATTATTAGTTTCTGAGCAGAGCTTGAAGCTGACGCAAATCCGCCTCCACAGCGTCAGCCCAGCGACACTTCGGAAGACCAACTGGAGAAAATTATCACTTTTTTAATTTAATTATTTCAGACCAGTTGTTAACAATAAATATGGAACTCAAGTGGTTATTTGGTAGCAATTTATAGATTCGCACCTTTCTCACTGTCATTTTCAAGCACTCTATTTCAAAAGGGTCATGAAAGATAAAGGATCATGGTCATACATGCAAGCTAACTTGGCTTTTATGCCCTAAATAAAATCCTCTAACCTTTTCTCTACTAATGAAGCCCAAGAGCTGCAAAGACACGCACGCCACAATATCCTCGCAAGTGTGATGAAAAACATTGTATCTTTCACGGACAGTCGTTGTACGAATCTCGGTTCAGAAAGCTTTTACTAGAGCCTTATCGTAATTATTTACTTACCGACCTTAAACAATGTGCTATGACAGCATACGTGGCGGCGGTGCCTCTGCCAGAAGAGCGGAACACGTACGAGTACCCTCGCTACATCCAGTTCCCTGATGGGGATGGTGTCCCCCACACAGTGGACCTGCACGCAGAGCCGGACCTGAACGCTTTGGAAGAATTGCAGAGGAATCCTGACAGGAACTTGTATCAGCTGTTTACCAGGTAAGCTCTAAAATTAAGGGTATCTCTTATTGCTTGTACAAGTGGCTAATATGCCGTGAATTGTGAAACAAAACTTGTGGTTGAACTTGTTTTCATACGATCCTATTCATTCATGCATGCATTCATCGTCTGTCTCTATCTACGATGCGGTGTCGTATAATGAGTTAAATCTTAAACATTAACCGCAACCTAATATTTCCTAGACGAAGACCCGCTTATAGTCAACATAGTAATAATGAACCTTGTCAATTTAAAGTTTGGGAAAAAATCTTTTAGCACACAAATTAATTCTGAGCACAAATTTACTTAGCGTTCACCTAGTCATTTATTACATCATAATCCCTTGCGAAGACTTTGAAAGCATTCGCCCCAAAAGCTTCCCTCCAATTTCCAGAATATTCCAAAATCAAATCAATTACGTCATAATTATCAGTGATGTATTTATACTTGTCAGATTTCACACCGTGACGTGATCTAATCTTAATAATTAATTGACAGTCCTACGCACATGATCTGTTTTCTGATTGCACTGTTTTCGCCAGCCTACCTACCAAGTTACACGCGTCTTCCATGATTATTTTAGGACCTGTATTTTGCACTATTTTTATGGCATGGCCTCCTTAATCTGGAAAATCGACGACGCGTACTCTTTCCAATTTCTTTTCTTTTACATTATCACATTATCATGATACTCGGGACTTTTTCGTGTAAAAAACATATTATTTCAATATTTATTTTATTTTTAAATGTTTTCTCTCGTTTATTGTATAAAAGTAATATTTTGAGGTAACCTCCCCCCCCTCTCCTCCATGGGCTCAGACCCCACGGGGGATTCCACCCCCAGGTTGAGAAACACTGCTTGAGGTAATCAACGGAAAGTAAACAATTAATGTAATCAGTCTAGGTAAATCGGCCAATCTGGAGAGTCCATATCGCACAGATACGAAAAATTTAAGCAATTGACTAGACTCGTCACATGGTTTGCTTTGTTTATTTTTGTTTAGTTGAATAAAGCGTCAAATAGTTTCGATTTTTTAGCATTTATAGTGAGGTGTAAAGTTTATATTTAAAGTTCGCTTCTGAGTTGTAGGACTTCGGAATCATACTCAACCTCTGCTGGTGTTATTCAATGTCGTTTTTTTTGCGTAGTAAAAAATATAAACATTGATTGTCACCTTCTCATAAAACTTTAATCACCATAAATATTTGCATTCTTGCCTTTCCGTTTTCTCAACTAATTAGTGATAAGATATGCCGTATTAGCATAGTCATGTTTTTTAATACCGTCTTGTTGTTTCTATAATAATTATTTTTTATATCAATTGACTGTAATTTATCCCTACAATGTTTCGGACCAAAGCCATTTCTACATCTATTTTCAGGCGCAATCCAACCAGCGCGCAGACTTTGGAAATCGATGATGCCAACTCCGTCCGTAACTCCAACTTCAACGCCAACCATCCCACCGTTGTCGTCGTCCACGGCTGGCTCAGCAACCAGAACACCAATATCAACCCTACCATCAGAGACGGTAAGTTTCAAGTGTCGTTTCTGACCTTTTAATCTCTATTATCGGTCTGTGTTAATAGTAATATAATCAATAGCCCCTTTGGTAGGCATGATCGCAATTGATCCACAAGGGACACTTTGCAATTCAGCATACCTACTGTTCATGTCAAATCTATTTTTTGCGTCGTGGTTAGAGACAGTCGAAAAATTTGACATAACATTAATGTCCTTTACGTGGGTCATCTGGCTCTCTCCGTGTGATGGCCCAGAATTGTATTTTACCTCAACAAGTAAAGAGGAATGTGACTTCACCTCGTCGAAATATGTTTTGATGTTCGGACTGCCTCGTTACTTTAACTTATCGTTTCCAAACCTCTTTAAAGTAAACACAATCATATGCTTATTTAACAGAATTATGAAAATCCTTTTCTAATGTTTTAAAATGAATTTTCTTTTCAGCGTACCTTAACAAGGGTGAAACCAACGTGATCGTCCTGGACTGGAGACGTCTTGCCCTCATGGACTACGTGACTGCTGCTCGTGGCGTCCCAGCTGTGGGCCGCGGTCTGGGCCAGTTCCTCCGCTTCCTCAGCCAGACCACCGGCGCGCGTTTCGACAACATGCACCTGGTCGGCTTCAGCTTGGGAGCTCATCTGGTCGGCAATGCTGGCAGAGAACTCGGTGGCCAAGTTGCTCGTGTTACTGGTACGTTATCATTGAATATTACTCTGGAGTCTACTGTTGTTGCTTCCATTACTACAATTTTCTTTTCAAGAAGTCTTTATAATTTATTTTCGACACCGAGCGTTCCGATAGGTTATGAAGTGGTTTGATGTCTGATATTTTATTGTTTCTCAGATGAGAACGTCTGTTTATACGTCGTCACTGTGACATTAGTTAACCGTCAGGTCTTGCAACAAAGCAGACTTGTTTTTTGATTAATCGTTGATCGTTAACTTTTCAATAACAAAGGTCGTTATCATTAATCTTAATAATTAACTGTCCCATAGGTTTAGACCCGGCCGGTCCCCTGTGGAACTTTAACAGAGACGCTTTTAGCGCCAACGACGGTGGGTATACTGAAGCGATCCACACCGATGGAGGCTACACAATAGGCGGTCTGGGCATCGGCTCGGCTATCGTCAACGCTGACTTCTTTCCCAACGGCGGTATCTCTCAGCCTGGTTGTCTCACCAACATCTGCAACCACAACCGTGCCTGGGAACTCTTTGCTGCTACAGTGACCTACAACCATCTGGTTGGCAGGCAGTGCTCGTCCAACTTGCAAGTGACTTTAAACAATTGCAGTGGCAGCTCGCTTGACATGGGCAACGATAATTTGAGAAAATCTGGGTGAGACAATTGAAAGACTTTTACTATAAATTACTTCTAATTACTTTTAATGACGTAGCTTACCTAGTACCTACGGTTTTTTTCCCTCTTGACTACACGTTTAAATAGCCTCTATCAGTGCTATTATCATTATTACTAGCCTTTTTACACAACTGCGAAACGCAAAGGAGGGTAATGTGTTTATCAGCCTATGTATGTATGTACGTATTTATGAATGTACGTTTGTTCTTTGTGGCACTGTACAGACCGAACGCGTTGGCCGGTTTTAATGATTCTTACGTCAATCGATTCGTGTTAATCTTGAGAGTGTAACTAAAGACATGATAGTAATTTCAATCTAATATGGCGGGAACCAGACAGACTATATCAAGTGGGGTATCATTGAATAGGTATTTGAAAATCAACTTTAGGTTTCTTTTATAATTTTTCGTTTTTAACAGACTTTTAAAAAGGAGGAGGTTCTCAATTAGACTGTATGTCTTAAATTATTCTTCCTTTCAGATCCGGCATGTACCGATTGAACACCGAGAGAAGATACCCCTTCTAAAGACATTTTTGATGACTATTTTAACGAGATCTGCTAAATCAGGCTGACTGATATTAAATTACCATGACGGAACAATTATATTGAGTTTTTTATACCACTTTACCACATAAATACCATAACGGGATTTCAAAATTAAAATTATGAATTTATTTTTTCTGTGGCTAGTCATAAATCATAAGAATTGAAATAACATTTCTCGATACAAAAACGCAATAATGGCCCTATCGTTAGTCAAAACTCCGCGTAAAAGTGGGGTCTATCTGTCATTCTCCAACAATGAGAGACAAAGCTACTAGTAGCTTTAGCTGTAGCGTAGCAAATTCCACCAATCATTCTTAGGTCAGTAGTACTGACCGAGCTGTCGGTAGGCCTCCAACAAGATGGAGCGATGACCTAGTAAGGATTGCGGGACCGCGGTGGATGCGGAAAGCACAAGGCCGGTCTGAGTGGAAAGCCTTGGGGGAGGCCTATGTCCAGCAGTGGACGTCTTTCGGCTGACATGATGATGATGATGACTGACCTAAGTATGATTGGTGGAATTTGACAGATAGACCTCACGTGACCCTAGCAATTACAGCGGATTTTTGATTCGCAATAGCCCTGATACTCGTCACGTTGTACGAACCACAAACGCAGTTAAATGATCAGAAAACAAATTGTAAGCCAAAACTCGAAACCTACTTAACATCAGGAAAACACCGCTAAATACTAATGCATGGCCAACATTTGGTGAAAGAGTATTTTCCATTACAAGTTATGATGGGACTTCACAACTTGGCTCGGCGCCGGCGTCGCCGAACTAACTTACACACCGAATAAATTCTCTAGAATTAACTTTGATAATGTTAGTTCCCTAACTTGTTATTATGGTAATGAGATGGGACACCTATCTAGATTTCGATATTGTTTTGTTCTTATTTGCGGGAAGGTAAGCTAAATTTGGCATAGTAGATTGTGTAAATATCTTAGTGCGCAAAACGTGTAACCCGAGACGTTGCGTAAGCGAGGCTTAAATAGTCAAGTTGAGGGTAAAAGGGGTTTTATGAACGAGTTATAATTACACTCTTCCTTTCACTTTAATTGGGAGGAAGGTAAACAACAGCCAATTTTTTTGCATAAAAAAATTTCAAACTGTAATCCGGTATCTTGGTTCCAAAAACTAATATCAAATCTGTGCTTACAATAGCCAAACCACACGGAGGGTAGGTACACGGAAAGAACACGTCTAGTCACCTTAGCAACTTTATCAGTTATCGAGATTTGAAAGTTTAGATAACTGTATCCATATAATTTTCATATACATCCTTTTCAAAGTGATAAAAAAGATAAGTTAAGTACTTACATAAACATTTGTATCTGTAACTGAGTGGTAACTTATAGTCATACTAGTCTATTGAGTGCTCTACATTTTGAGATTAAAATCTCGTTTAATAAAAAGTGATTAGACCATGTTCTTTCCGTGCATACTTCACATGAAATCGACACCCACGACGTAATAGCTCCTATTTGATACCTATCAAAGATTTTCATAATAGGTATGTATAAAATATTTAAAGTCAATGTGAAACCTATGATTAAAACGACGCAAGCACCTTTACTGTAGCAACATGATTATTGCTTGATTATGCAACTTACCCCTAGCCTATGAACAAACTATGGACAAAGTGTAATGCTTTTTTTTAGATATGCTGTCAAATAATTTGATGTAACAAAATGTGTAAGTGATTGATCAAAAGTTTTAAATTTTTCGGTAAAACATAAATATCGTAATAGACCAAATTGTTACAATATTTTCGACATTGGTCAGAAATACCGTAATGAATGTGTGCGTTGTGTAGTTTTAATCTTTGTCCAAAGGCTGCATTTTATATTGTTACACCTGGATGCCACATCCCTTGGGACCTTATATTATTATTATTACTGTGACCTTGGTTCTCATTATTCTATTCAAACTACCCTAATTGACAGATTATAGTCGTATCCAGGCCACGCTACGTTTTCCTCACACCTTGGACATAAAACCTGCCACATTTATTTCCCTTCCAACTATCAAGCGAAACCATAATCTACGCGCCTGTCACCGGCCGAGTGCTGGCCGAATTCCATTTTATATCCCCAATAACTTACGTTATTCCCATAACCAATAACGCACCTGAGCCGCCGATATCTTTGTGACATAATGTTCTAAGACTCACTGTGTACAGTGCATTCGTAAGTATTACAAATGTAAATTTAAATGTGTAATGCAAATTTATCCACGACCGAACGGAGAAGTTGAGAGGTTTGTCTGTTTGTTTCTGAACACAACATCGGCAAAATACTACATTTTACATGCCATAAAAACACAGCAAAGGGCGCTGCAATGAGTATTACTTATACAAAAATGCTTGACGAGTTTATTATTCTACTATAGCAGGCTACTCATACTTGTTTCTGAAGTAAATTCTCATATTTTGAACATGAAACTACCGTGAGACCCAATCATAGTGAAATAAAACGGATGTAGACTAATTTGTACTTAGTCCTCCCTCTAGCAGCGCACGACCCAACGACATCGGGACGCACACTACGCGCCGTGGCTCTGCACTCTCAAATCTCTCTCAATTCTCATAGTTTTAATTCTGGAGAGGCTTTATTTTTATTTCCGAATTTACGTTTTATTGTTTCCCATGCGATTGTACGGGTAAGTGAAAATTTTATTGCAGAAATGTATACCTCGTCATCGAAATATAAGAAAAAGACACCAAACTGGATATAGTTGCTAGCTGTATGTAGATAATGAAGTTTAGAGTGAGGCGCCCTGTAGCCTGTATGCACAGACACACGGATACACAGGTCAAACTTACAACACCCCTCTTTTTCGTCAGGGTTAAAAATGCAAGGCGGTAGACCTAACTACTGGGATTCGGATCGTGAACAGTGCGCGCGCAAACGCTTTAAGAAAAGTAGTTTCCCGAAATGCCCCATAACCAACTGCAACGCAACATCTGGAATTGTCTGAGCTGTGAGCAACACCTGCCCTATCTGGCCATATATATCACTCGGTCTTGGTCATAGTGGTCTGGGCGGCGCATCTGTAAATCTGGGGACCACAATGTGTTATAATATTTAAAATAAGAGCTGAACTAATCGGACCATTTTCTGTGTAAGCCATTGACTAACTAACATAACTAACTAAATTCACGATAAATGTGTCCCAGTAACTCGGCATTTTTCAATCACAGCAATAGGTCATAGTGCTGTCGTTCGTCCAAACTAAGAGTGACAGACTTCATAATAGGTAAAAACATAATAATAAGTTAGATGAGTAAGAACATGTTAAGACCATATAAAAAAAGACGTCGATAACTGTCTGCTTACATACCTATATTACCTATATTTCATAAAGTAGTTCGACTGTATGTACCCGATCATTGCTCACAGCTCTGCAAAATTGCTATCTGATTCCAGGAATCAAATTTCCGTATGGCGCACTTAGCTGTATGTATATCGTTGTCAAGAACAGTGTAATATTGAACAGTGTAACAGTATTCAGTATTCAGTATTCAATCATTTCAGTTTCATCATTTTACAGTGTATATTCGTCCTTACTTTGACTGAGTTTTATCGAGATTTTAATTCTGGGTGGCTTTTAAAAACCGTTTTACATACAATGACTAATGAATGGGTCTACGTTTCTTCCCATACAATTGTAAGTTTTATTGTAATGTTTGTCATAATCTATCACTAGTCGTAACACTTTTTTCTCTGAAAATATTAATTGTTTATTATAATCCTAATATTATAATGCTATTATTAAACAAACCTAACTTATAGAGCACAGACCATTATTTTTATTTTTATTTCATTTATTGTATTAAGGATAACAACAGCCAATTAAATTAAAGTACCTAATTACAACAAGTTACATTACAAAAGGCCAATAACAGCTATCCATTGTTTACATAATCTATGTCAACATAGTGGAGATGCTTAAGACTAAGGTTACATAATTTTTTTAAATATGAGTAGGTAATTTCAAGTATGCAAAGATTGGCCGAAATAGGCCGCCCATGGTGCCACACTAGGTACATTTAATTAATCGAGTAACTAGTGATAGATTATAAGCAAATATAAAGTTATGACTTACACAATCGCATGGGAAGCAATGAATACCGTACCTAACATTGAGAATTGTTTAATCGACTATTTATTTCTTGTAAGAATACCTAAACGTCTTTTTAGAAACCAGAGAGGTTTGACGAGACGATAGAACCTTGAGTAGTAAAACGTAATCAAAATACATTTCATCAAAATCGTTCCAGAGGAATCAAATATTTACTAATGAGGTAATAAGGTAACTAATAAGATATTGTATTGCAAGTTCCATGAAAATGTAGAAAAGTAGTCTTTATAAGCAGTAAGTGAAATATTAGGTGCCAACTGTAACAAAATTTAAATCGATTAAAATGCAATAATCAAATGACAGTGTAGGTATGTCAAGACACAGGGTGCGTTTTTATACATAGCTTCGGCTCTGCACTAAAATTAATGAGAAACTCAATCAGTTTCCGCTGGCTGCAACTAAGCCATTTCCATCGTATTTTTTAACAATAACATTAATTAAACAGTGACTTAGTTGCTTGAGACTATCGCCTTTGAAATAACCTAACCAACTTGAAATTGAAAACAGAAAACCCGACAGCAATTCCAGCAAACAGGAGATAGGGTATATCTATCTCACCCCCGCAACTTACGAATCTAATGCAATGACACGGCATAATGTTGAAATCAGTCAAACAGTATCAGCCGTACAGTGTGCCAAAGAATTACAGATACACTCGAAAATCAAAACCCTCCTTCGGCAGTCGGGTAAACATACCTCGTATTTACGAATCAAACGCATATTGCGTAGCATTAATTTGTACTTACATCAATACCATAACCAACTTAGACAAATTAACGTTCTTTGTTGATAACATTACTATGCTAACGCACAAAATGTCGGTGGCCGCGTAACTGCAACAAAAGCGAAGTTTACATACGAATAACCAGTACTCGTACTGGCAGAGTGAACGGGCTCCTCCACCGTTAGCCTTATCGGACCAAATTTACATAATACCTACAAGCCAGGCACCGCTGATATTGCTGCCGCCGAGATTATCGCGCTCTAAGCCGTCTTCGGCAGCGATGAGACGGAACGTCATAAATTAACCATAGTTATTGTGTGTATAGTGGTAAGTCTATACCTTGCATTATCGCCCGCCGTGATGTGATTTGGTATGAGGTTGCAGCCACCCCCTTTGCGGTGTGGACGCTATAGCTTATGATAAAACTTGACTTGGAGCGATAGACGATAGAAATTAACATTGCACTTTAACAGTTCAATAAAGGGCTCCTTACTACGAGTTACTCATGAATTGAGACCCTGATAGAGTAAGGTAGCAATGACACAAAGACTCAAAGACACAGAGAATCTTTGACAAAGTGCAAACTATCTTTATTTTACGACTAACTATTCTTTCACTGCCTGAAAACATAAAAGTGTAGCAGAGATAACAGAGATTAGCTGCTTTGCACTTCTGGTCTCGGAGTATAGCAAGATAACTTGCTTTTGTTTCATATGTCTGAGTATTCGTACTTTATAAGTATAAGGCACTTAAAATATTTCGTTAAATATAAGTATAGTCAAAGTTAAAGACATGAAATTGGCGTAAAGTTGCAAAAATATCTATACATACCTTACCGTCGCAGTAGACCGTACCTATTTCATTTTGTACAAGAATTTTTCCAGTCCCACTTTCCCTCTGTCAAACACTGAATAAAATATCTATAAAAAATACCACAAATTAATGCTAGCGTACATGTGTCGCGAAGTTCCTAACAGTGTGCTTTTTTTTCGTATTCTCGAATAACATAAGACATAAGCGAGGCTGAAAGACGATAGCCAAAGATAATGAAAAAACTAGTCTGTAATAGCAATTCCGCGAGACGTCTACGAATAAAATTTAGCTAGAACATATTCATCAGGATCACTTCATTCCTTGTAACCGTTCTCCGCCGCCCTCTATGCAGCGGTTAATAAAATAGGTAATTCACCATCGCGGCACGCTTTTATACGCCTGTTATATAACTAACGGGCTATTTGCAGCCGTATGTTTGCACAGACGATTATATCCACGCCATTATCCCACTTCAGCCATATGCTGCAGTTTTCTGCTTTACCGGAACAATTTATGGTTATAGTAAAGATGTGAACTGGATGCTTCGGGGCATGCATTTTGAGGACTTAAGGCGTTAAAGTTGTAGGAAATCCAGGGATGTAAAGAAGCATTCCAGTTTAAATATGGTAGTCGCACACTCAACTAGGTACCTACTTTCTGCTTGTACTTGAACCACCTTCTCCCTTTTGTTAACCCTTAACGCAAAAGAAGGGTGTTATAATATTTTTCCCAAGAGTGTAACATGAATACATTAATTTCACGTTACAACGTTATTTATAAGTTTGACGTTTGTCTCTCGTGTATTTTCGTATCTGTCTGTGGCATCGTAGCTCCTAAAAGAAAGAACGGGTTTATGGATGAGAGGTTCACTCTATTGCTACGCTTACGTTTGTGTAAATGACAGCCTGGGCCTGATCTCTCCCAGAACCTAATTTAAATAAGATATAGTTAAAAGTTAGCAAATGAAGATACGTAATCCACTACATTCTGCTTCACACTTTGTTCTCATCCAGGCTTCGCAGTCTCGTTCTTTGCGGTTTGAAATAGTTGAAAAGTGTGTTTATTAAAATAGAATTAGCACTTGTTCATTCTTGTAGAGTTCCGTTTTTCACCAATAATGTGAAACGCGTGTTAATTGTAAAAGTAGTCAAAACTTTTACTTTGCCTCCTGTCAATAAGAAAAAAAAATAAGTTTCGTTTTCAAAGTAAATAAGTTAATGTAGGTATAAAAAAAATGCATAATAAATGAAGAAGAATAACATATTAGGTTTGTTAAATTGCTAATAGAGTAGGGTGGGAAAAATAAGAAGACCAGATTAGTGGCCGACCGTTGCTGTCGGTGGTAGTGGAAAAAAATATTTATAACAATCCATATAATGTACTAGATGAGCAACGCCATCACTGTGATAATTCGTGAATTAATTTTAGTTGCAGCATTAAATTTCACTTAGGTACTTATGCTACATATTAACAATCATTAAGATCTACGATTGGATGCAAGTAATACCATCAGGTTTGACTAGATGGCGTCACTTAAGTAAATCATAAAATTTGACAAGGTTTCAATACCGTCATATCAATTAATAAGAGACACATGAAAATAATTAAATATGTAGACGATGACTGAATTTTCTTCTTACTTTCTAATACAAGAAGCTTAGGAATTAAAATTCCAAATTAACTGCTTGGTACGAAAAGTATGAATTTAAACTTCAAGAACATTCATAACGAAAACTCACTAAATAAAAACATACATACAGTGGAACGTAGAACCTCCTCCTTTTTTGGAGTCGGTTAAAAAATATAAAATATTACAATATTATAGGAACAAAAGTAGAAAATATGATTACTGGCATGATTTAATTGACCAGGCCCCTATTTCACCAAGCTGACAGGTGCGACAATCGTCAAAAAAAAAGACAATTGTAAATATTATGGAACAGCACTTGTCAGAACAAGATGACAATTGTCAAAATGTCATGATAAGTGTTGTTTCATAAAGATTGCAAAAAAATGACAATTGTATAAACATGAAACAGCACTTGTGAGAAAAAGATGACAACTGTCAAAATGTCATGATAAGTGTTGTTTCATAAAGATTGCAAAAAATGACAATTGTATAAACATGAAACAGCATTTGTCATAAAAATATGACAATTGTCATTATAATTGTTGTGAAATAAACGGATCACTCACGTACATATGTCAGTCGAGTCCGCCATGAGCCCGTCATGTTCAAATGAATCCTATCACAGCAGTTTCATGTCTTAAATGATAATGGTTTGTTTCATAATTGGTTGTTGGACGACCGGATGGCCTAGTGGTTAGAGACCCTGACTATGAAGCTTGAGGTCCCGGGTACGATCCCTGGTCGGGGCAGATGTTTGTATGATGAATACGAATGTTTGTTCTCGGGTCTTGGATGTTTAATATTATGTATTTATGTATCTATTTATCTATATAAGTATGTTTGTCCGTTGTCTAGTACCCATAGTACAGGCTTTGCCTAGTTTGGGACTAGGTCAATTGGTGTCAATATTGTCCCATGATATTTATTTATTATTATTATTGTTACTATAATTTTTAACTCCCGATCCATCACAGTTTGACATGACACCTTTGACAGAAAAAAGACATGGGTGTCGATTTATTTTTTGGCAGAAAAAAGACGTGGGTGTCGGTGAGGTGAAGATAACAATTGTCAAAATGTCATGATAAGTGTTGTTTCATAAAAAGATTGAAAAAAAAGACAATTGTAAAAACATGAAACAGCACTTGTCATAGAAATATGACAATAGTCAAATGGATTATTATTAAATTTGTTGTGAAATAAACGGATCACTCACACTTCACGTATGTCAGTCGAGTATAGCCCGTCATGTTCAAATAAATGAATACCACAGCAGTTTCGTGTCAAAAATGATAATGGTTTGTTTCATTTTTGTGATGTATCCAACTAAGATTCTGATGAATTTTAACTCACGGAATACGTTTATTTGGATTTTTTTATGGTTTTTTGTGAATGACGAATACTTTATATATTAATTTTATTTATTTATGACAACTTGTTATAAATAACCAAATAATATTTTTAGATAGCTACGTAATGTAGTTACACTACCCAGCTACAACATTTTGTGACCTTATTTACCAAAAATAAATAAATACCAGTTCAATTTTCTTAGTCACTTTTTGGGGTTCCGTAACCAAAATAGCAAAAACGCAACTATTGTATTCAAAAACTACAAGATGGTAGTATTGATGTGGACAATAATACCCACACCGGAACACAACAGTGCTTGCACTGCCGGATTAGCAAGTAAGATGGTGGTAGCGACCCGGACGGACCTCGCACAAGGTCCTACCACCCGCTAGAGTTAGGCTATTGAAATGCATAAAAATTACCTACGTTATCATTATCATTGACAAAAAGGCATTTTGAAAGACATATGTAGTATCAGTATCATCATTTGACGGACTCTCACTCACTCTCCTCGCGCCTACATAATCAGTAGCAGAAAACCTCATACAAAGGTAGGTAAGTAAACGGACCTGAAGACAAGTACGCTAGTGGTCATTGTAGAACCAAAGTCGTTCTCTAAATGTTCTGCTATGTGAGAACTCATCAAAATCACTATCGCTGTCACTAGAACCACTACTGCTTTCGCGGAGAGCCATCTAGTAACTAATCAACGAAAACACTACAATTGCAGCGCAAGGCTGACACAGCTCTAATGGCATGTCAGTATTTTTCGACAAGTCTGCTAATATGTCGAGCTGTGAAAACCAGCATTGTTTCATAACATGATTGTCATTATCATAAGTGACAATGTAAGAAGTTGCCTATCTTTCGTGCTTAAATCAAGCTTAAATCACAACTGTATCTATTAAACATCATGTCATACGCTATAAACTCCCAAGATATTTATTTATCTATTTGTTATGTTATAATAATAATAATAGAAATCAATCTGCGTATTTATCGCCTTGTCACATGGAGACCTAACACTGTCACCTGTCAACTTGGTGAAATAGGGGCCAGGAGATGCATTAGAAACTCCAGGTCATTTACCAAATATTTCAGAATTACAAAGAGAAGTACTGCAGGGATGTATGTAGACTGTACTGATGACTCTACATTTGAGTCAACATAAACTAAATCTACGATCCGCAAGTTGAATCGGTATTCATCAGAAATACCGATTCCAGTTTTCAGCAGCCGCAAGTCAGTTGTGCCCCTAAAACTGTGACGTGAAAAAGGCCATGATCTGATAGCTGCGGCCTCTGTTCTCAGTAACGGCAGCCATTACTCAAAGAGGGTTCTAAGAGGTTGGCCACCTGAGCCAGACCCGCAATCTTTCCTGCAATGCAGTATAAAGACACATAACCATCACTCAAGATTATGAGTACGTATATGCCATCTGAATTCTTGTGTTTGGGAATCAGCTGGAAGTTCTGGATTAGGCAGATGGTATCGTGAAGATGATGAAGTATGTGCTATTGACAGCAGTCGTGCGTACCTAATTGTAATAAGAGTGAATGAGGGTTTTATAAAGAATTAATTATAAAAATGAATACAAAGAAATGAGTGAAATAAATACTATGTTTACAGTTAAGCTCATAAAGCAGACAGATGGGAGGCACCTTTGGCTTATCTATGCACTACAATTTTTCTGACACTTTTTGAGGCGGACAAGGTTATGTACAGTCAAGGGCACCAATATGTATACACCACAAAGTCCCAAAAATATGAATACAGACCTTATTACTGCAACGGTAAGGTTGATGTATAGATATTTTTGCAACTTTGCGAGGATTCATGTCTTTGACTTTGACTGTACCTTGCAATGATACTATAAGTAAAGATACGTCATAGCGCGCAAGGTTGGACCTTATTTGAGAGAGATTGTGGCCAAAAAGGCTACAATTTGTAGCCCTTTTTCTGCGCTTAATTTTCGGCGTGCTGATGACATATCTACCTCTTTTTAGGGTTCCGTACCTCAAAAGGAAAAACGAAACCCTTATAGGATCACGTTGTTGTCCGTCTGTCTGTCTATCTGTCTGTCAAGATTTTTACTATTATTATCATTTGATGGTTTGATTAAAAGTAGACTGTCCAAGTAATTCTTGCAGTTTTTGAGTTTATTTTGCTTTAAAAGTAAATTTATCAGATACAGAAAGATTTAAAAAACGATGTGCGCAGTTAGAAACCGTCTACGCGTATTTCATTATCATTTGAACTTTGATATTAGGCATATAAAATCGATAACTATCGCTATCAGATGCTACTTAAGTATTTATTGATAAAATATTTCTTTATAAATATTTTGCTTCGTTATTGATGTAAGCATTGCACTTCATTGCAAGCTGCGTCAGAATGACACAATGAGAGCTAAATCACTACTTTTTATTTTTAACTTACCATCAGCTTTTCGGAGAAGCAAAATATCGTGACGACGCCTGCACACTCCTCCGAAGTAATTCAATGGTGCATGTGAAGTTCCCAATCCGCACTGAGCTCGCGTGGGAACTATATAGCTCTAGCCCTCTCGTACTAAGAGGAGATCCCGCAGTGTGTCATATATATGAGTTGGAAATACACTTTTCAACACATTTTGGTACAGCATTGTTGATTTGGTACCTACGCGTTTTATTTCAACATTTTAAACATAGCAATCATTTGTATACTTCATAATAAAGTGTTTCATTTTCACACTTGTTTGACATGTCACATTGACAGAGAATTTTTGATGTTCTTACTACTTGATATTTGAAAGGGAATCTTCGATGTGTCAGCGAGTCCTTAACACCCTCTACTTACTTCGTGAAAGGCGTTACCCACAATGTGGCAGACGCTTTGAACTAATTTATTTAAATGGTCATCAATGTAAAATCTATGACATATTGGTGGTTAGGGTTGAAATAAATTAGTTTTTCTTCTTTACCTGATTGAAAGGTATTTTCGAGTTTTCGTTGTTAGATGGAAGCTAAAGATGTTGTAAAGCTGGAAAGATTTCAAACATTTTAATACTGGAAACAGCGTAAAGCTATCTTTTAACTTTTCTCTGCATACTTACATTCGTTTGTCAGATTTGTTTATTAAATATACTTTCAGCGGAATTTCAATTAGGATATCTAAATGATGGTATAGTCTGCGAGCTATCATTGAAAAACATAAAAAAAATGCATCTAGCTTTGATTATGATACATGCATAATTGTGACAACCCTAAATACCAGTAAGTACTTCAAAATAATAAATTAAAAAAATGCTAGCAAAGTCTGGGCTAATATCCAAAGAATCACATTCTCTCAACCGCTGCTGTGCGGTACAACATGGATACCCCAACGTTTGAAGAAGTGTTCAAGATAATCAAATTTAGTTTCTCATTAATGGGTGTCCCACCAAACAAATCATTGCTCTCTGTCAAATTTCATATATTATTTTTCTCAGCCGTGTTAGTGCTAATCGAAGAAGGGTCGTTTCTTGTGAAAAATATGGCACCGGAAAATTTTCTTCAATTAACATTGTTAGTCCCGTGTTTTTGCATTGGCGGGCTATCTCTTCTGAAGATAATTACTATTGCATTGCATAGGAGCACAGTCTTTGAGTTGGCTGACAAGCTTAACAACCTCAGCACGGAAATACTGAATGACCCTAGGAAAAAGAATGTTGTCAAAAGGGACATTACCATGTTACGGACCCTCATAAACTATTACTTCATCTTGAATCTTATGTTGGTTTTCGTTTATAGTTTCTCTACGCCTCTGTACATGTTCTATCATTATATCATGACCCGAGAAGAAATTTTCTTATTGCCGTATGCGGTTCTTGTGCCCTTTTCTACAGAAAAGTGGCTTAATTGGTCTATAGTCTATCTGCACTCAGTATCATGTGGTAAGTGTGATAAATAAAACGTTTTTTTTAAATGCATTTCGCGGTTCAACTCACAACCTTCAATACGGAACCGTTTAGGTAGTACGAGGGGCGGCTGATAAGTAATCTCCTTGGTCAGAAATATATACAAAAATAATGCTGGCTGGGATGAATTTATATTCGTTTGTTATTCTTTTCTCAAAATGTATTACATTCATTTGTTTATTGCATCACGTTTATTTGTCTCCTACAATTGTTTCAAACATGTCGGTAGAAAAAGTGAAAATGGATAAAATCGAGCAGCGTGCGGTGATTAAGTTTTTGACTAAAGAAGGGAATACGCCTTCGGAGATCAGACAGCGTATGTTGCGTGTGTTTGGCAGTTCATGTTCTTCCGAATTTATTATAAAGTTTTGGTCAAAGCAGTTTAAAATAGGTCGTGAGAGCCTGGAAGATGATCCTCGTAGCGGTAGACCAGTTTCGGCCGTCACCGATGAAAATGTAGCCAGGGTGAAAAAAATTATATTAGAGGACCGACGAGTGAAGCAGTGGGAGATAGCTAGAGATGTGGGCGTCAGTAAAGAGCGAGTCAATGAAATAATTCATGAGCATTTGAACATGTCCAAGGTTAGTGTACGTTGGGTCCCCAGAATGTTGACTGCATTTGACATGGAGAGGCGTGACAAATGTTGCGAAGAGTTTTTGGACATGAGTCGAGGGAAAGAGGAAGAAATAATTTCTAGAATTGTAACATGTGATGAGACTTGGATTCGACAATGGGACCCGGAAAGTAAGCAAGAGTCGTTACAGTGGAAATTTAAGGATGAGAAGCCACCTCGGAAATTCGAGGTCTGTCCATCGGCAGGTAAACTTATGGCTACAATCTTTTGGGACACAGAAGGGATTTTGCTCATAGATTATTTACCGAAGAAAACTACAATGAATGCTGATTATTACTCAAACTTACTATATCAACTAAGAGAGACAATAAAAGAAAAACGGCGAGGTAAACTAAGCAAAGGAATTCTGATTTTGCATGATAACGCACCAGTGCATACCGCCCGCACAACGAAGCTAGCAATTAAAGGTAATGGCTTCGAAACCATTGACCACCCCCCTTATAGTCCAGATTTAGCCCCCTGTGACTATTTTCTGTTTAGACTTCTCAAGAAAGACCTCAGGGGACGAAGCTTTATGACCGGTGACGAAATGAAGGCTGCGGTTACTGACTTTTTTGACGACAAAGCGAAAGATTTTTTTTTAATTTTTTAAATTCAATATTTGAAAAATTTAAAAAGTGCATTTTACTAGCAGGGGACTATATAGAAAAATAAAATAAAAATTAGCCACGACAGTCTTTTGTTTCATTGTTAGGTAGATTACTTTACAGCCGCCCCTCGTACCTCAAAAGCAAAATAACGCAACCCTTACTGGATAACTTTTTTTCTGCCTGTCCATCTGTTTATCTGTCTGTCAATCCCAAATAATCAAAACCTTGTAGGGAAGGTAGGGAGCTGTAGTTATTAATTTTATTTTATTGTTAGGTTAATTTTACGTTTGTCCTTTAATTTCTGCCACCTAAATTAGCCTCCCTTAAAACATTTATATCCGTTTATTAGTACAATTACCTAAACTGACGTAAAATTTTAACACGGCTGCAGGCTAGAAAAGGAGCTACGCCGTAGAAAGCGAGAGAAAGATACTTTCTCTTTCGTACTTATGCCAACGGCTTGTAACCGTCACATTGTGCGCGAGTGTCAGTTGAAGTTAGGTAATCGTAAACCTCGCGTTGACTTGTATTCATGGTGGCCTAAAGTCGATGTGAAATGTTTAAACTAATGGAATTTACAAAAAAAACAAAAGCAGGTAAGTAAGTTCAACTTTTATTTAGTGTCAAAAGTTTGTTAATTCTTCCATTGCTAATAAAAAAAAAGTTGGCAACGGAGCTTGTCTCATTTTTGGCACCTTGTCGATTACATTACCAATTAGGTACTATTTTGAACGTCCTAAAAAACGAACAATGCCATCTTGCATGGAGACAAGGTCCGTTTTAAGGTGTGACATGGTTCGTCTAGGGAGACAAGGTTCGTCTTATGATGTGACATAAAACGGACAGTGCCAAACTTGTATGGAGACAAGATTGTGACAAAAAATTATTGTTTTAGTTCAAAATGGCGAAGAGCAATTCATGGCGTGCTCAAAAATTATGGCGATGCTCCCTCCACCTGACTCCGAGGAGTCAGCCTGTGAAAAAGATAATGAAGATGTTTTACTGGCACCGGATCACAAATATGCTCTTCCAGAGTTTGATACAACATCGTCAGCCAGGTCGCTTTCTCCGGGGATGTCCGATATGATGGATATATTTGACTTTGAACCCAGTCCCTCTGTGAAAAATCTTGTGCACAATATATCTCAACCCGATATATCTACAAGTACCCCATCCACCATTCAATTCATTATGTTCCTCCTTCACGTAAGCAAAATCCCCCTTTAGTGTTGCTGGCACCATCTCCAGGTACACCTTCGACTATTGTAACACGGCGGGCAAAAAAGCTTGCAAAACCAAATGCTACTACTTCCACTTCTAATCTGATTCCGACACAGCCCCGTAAAAGAAAGCTGCAGCAAATGATTTTTCAATTCAAGCGTCAAAAATTTGCTAGTCAAGTCACAATAGACGATAAACCAGATTGGTGTGGTAGTACTGTGGATTTTTCTAGTGATTGCACGCCGTACGACTATTTCAAGCGGTTTCTAAAGGATGACATTTTTGATCACATAGCTGAAATGACAAATTTGTACTCGGTTCAAAAAAAGGGAGATCTTTAAACATCTCAAAGAAGGATATTGAACAGTTCATAGAGATGGAGATAATTATGGGGATCGTCGAAATGCCGTCTTACACGGACTACTGGGCATTTGATACAAGATATCCGCTTATTGCTGATACAATGCCGTTAAAAAAGTATGAACAGCTAAAATCTAATTTGCACTTTGCAGATAACTCACATATCGACCTTGGTAGATACTATAAAATTCGGCCTATAATGGATCACTTGCGCAAGAATTGTATCGAGATAGAAGAAAAGTCATATTATATAGATGAAATGATGGTCCCCTACAAAGGCAAGAAGGCAGGCTCCAGGCGACAGAACATGCCTAAAAAGCCAACAAAATGGGGTTTTAAATTCTTTGTCAGGGCTGGAAATTCTGGTATAGTGTACATCGACTCCTAAACATGAAAGACTGGCCACGCACCTCTTTAGCGCTGACAAAATGCGACCTTCACTCATTAGCTGTCATTACACTGACATGTCAAACTTCAAGGGAATATACCACAGACAAATATACCATCTGGATAATGTACGAATACCGACCTGCTGATTCATGTCCTCAAAATAAAAATGGGGCAACAATGCTTTCGTATGTCTGTCCAGCTGTTTTCCTCTACAGTGTAAAATACGAGGTCTACAGCTCTCAGAGCCACTATTGATAATATTTTAGGTATAAAAGACGAGAAAGCTCACAGAGTGGCAAATGGAATGGAAGGCAAGTCTTTCATAACTGTTTCAAAGGTAAAAATATAAAATAATGGAAAAATTACAAAAAAGGTATTTCAGTGCCGTCATTGGACAGATAATGCACAGTCTAAATCGGTAGATCTAAAAACTGAAAAATCAGTAGAAATAGATGGAATAGTTAGTTTTATTCAATTTACCAGGAGAGAACAAAGCTATAGTAGAATAAAAATAAATAACAAATACTCTACGAAAGTTCACCGATAGTTTTTCTTTCCGAATTTCTACTCGAGTCGGGATTTATCAGGTCGGGAAATTAATAGCCCTATGCTATTTGGCCATAATATTAGAGGTAGGAATCTACCAGCTGGGGAAATAAATTGATGGCTCTGCATTATTTCGCTATAATACTATAATTTTAAATGTGTGGTTTTCTTTACAAATAATAAGTTTATTATTTATTTACGTATTGAATGTGATTCCTTGTGCTTTGTTTTTCTTTTTCGTGTTGTTTGTACAGTTCAAAAATGTGTGAAACTGTTGTAAGTGGGAAAATCAAGGAGATGTCACCTGCGCGGCGGCCGTTGGCGACTAAGTCATCGAATCACCTAATCACCTATATTGCTTGTCCGTGCGCGGTGAAGGGGTGGCATATCCGTGTATTTTTAGTACATCAATGATAGTGTATGATTTTTTTGCGTATGATAGAGGAAATACTTTCGATGGGGAGGAGTTTACTGAGTGGGATTATAATTTTCTAGGTATAGGCGGAAAAACAGTTGTAAAATTATGTAAAACAGTAAGGGACAAGCCCCTGTCGACCGTGTACTTTGACAACTGGTTCACTTCGTTTGCTCTTCTTTACCATTTGCGAAATGAATACGGTATCCTGAGTTAAGGTACCGTCAGGAAAGATCGCATGAAAGAATGCAATATTATTGAAGATAAGGTGTTGCAAAAGAAAGGCCGAGGAAGCCATCAAATGGTGTGCGATAACGTACACAAATTGGTTGTTATAAAATGGGTTGATAACAGATGCGTCAACTTGACCAGTTTTTACTGTGGAGATGAGCCAACGGATACTATAATGTGGTATGACAAGCAAACGCATCAGAAGCAACCAGTTTCTTGTTCCTATATCATAAAACAGTATAATAAAAAAATGGGTGGCAAATTTGACAAAGCTGACATGCTTATTGCGCTGTACAGAATAGGATGAAAAGCCATAAATGGTACACGAATATATTTTGAGAGCTGCTAGACATTACACTCAATAACGCGTGGCTTATATATAGGCGGGACTATAATATTTGTGGCGATAAAGTCAAACCTTTGAAGCCATTTAGAATGTATATTGCAAAGGCACTGTTAAAAGTGTTAAATTGTAATAAGCAGGCAAAAATAAACATACATTCTGATGCGTCTGTTGTCCTTATATCTAAGATGGTGACACCCAGACCACCACAAGAAGTGCGTTTGGACGGGCTCAATCATTTAACAAATATCACTACTCAAGGGCGATGCAAAGTATGTAAAACTGGCAAAACAATGATTACATGCGTAAAATGCAATCAGCGGCTGTATTTAACCCAATAAAAGAAGTGTTTCATTACATTTCATACAACAAAATAATTCTACATTAGGTATAACCTTTGTGAGTAGTTTATATTTAGGTACCTATCTCAAAAAGCATAATGTAGAATTATTTAACTTTTATATTGTGATATGGAAACAATTGATCTCATTTTAATTAACATAGATACTTATTCCAAAGAATGTTAAAGTTTATGTTAGATATCTTTTTTATGTTAGATGTCTTTTTTATGTTTTAGGCAGAGAGCCTAATGTTATTATTTCTTGACAGAGAAGAATGTCTTTATATTATGTTATCCAACTGTCATGTTGCTTACTAAATACAGATTTTAAATAATAATTTGTGTATTATTCATGTTTTCTTGAACAAATTCATGAAGTTATATTATGAAAGATATTGGACTGCAACACAGCATTGTCCGTTTTTCATGACGTCATTAAGTGCAACCTATTAGTGGAGTTCATGGCATGGTCCGTTTTAAAAGAAATCCTATTTTCAGATAGTTTTTCTTTTTTTTTCTCCATCATAGTCCTTCTGGCACTAGAACTGTCACAAAAAACATGTAAAGTAATAGCTTGCTGCTCTCCCTTATATCTTGCCATGTTAACGTTTAACTTGGTTTCTGTATTTTGGTTGTCTGTAAGAGATCGCTTTTAAGCGCCTATTGTCTACAATACTGGGTTTTCCCTGATCTCCTTGTACTGCTTTGTTGTTTTAAATAAAGAATATTTGTATTGTATTGTACCTATTTCCAATTTACGAAGAATGATGAAATTTTGCACGGAGCAAGGCCTTACAGCAGAAAGGAAGGAAAAAGTCCGGAAAGTGATAGGAATGGAACTTGAACTTGACCTGTTTTTTGGTCTATGATCTCCAGCAGCCCATTCTAATTTTTGCTCAGACTATGGTTGTGTCCCGCTGCTGGGCAAAAACACAGGCAAAAATCTCTCCTCTTGAAGTGTTTTAACGCTGTCAAATGCATTACGCATCATACCCCACACCATAAGTCCCTATTTTAATTTATATCTATCCGATTACTGCACGCCATCTCCGCTTCGATCTCTTTTTCTAATAAATCCCATTCTATAAGAAAGACGTCCACTGCTGGACATTGGCCTCCCCTCAGACCTGTCTTGTGCTTTCCGCACAATCCCGCGATCTTTACCAGGTCGTTGCTCCATCTTGTTGGAGGCCTACCGACAGCTCTCTCTTGGTCAGCGGACGCCATTTGTGAACCTTCTGGCCCCATCGGCCAGCAGTCCATAGTGCCCCGCCCACTGCCACTTAAGTTTGATAATTCTTCGGGCTATGTCGGCATGTTTATGCTTGTGATCGTTATGTATTTTTCTAGTTTTTATTTGCGCCTTATTCTTCACAACTGTCGACGGACTCTATTTTGTGTTAACGTCGTATGTATGCAGCGTGTTTGCTGTCCTCGGCAAAGATATACAGAAGTTAAACAATGCTACTACTGACGCCGCATTAAAGGAAATCGTAAAGAGGCACCAGTATATCCTTAAGTAAGACAATAATACAAATTTATTTATGTATAATGTGGTACCAAAGGCCTCTTCATGTAGGCATTCATTAGCAATCAACATCATCTGAGGCCCGAGTATGAATAATCGAATGCTGCGTAACGTTACCGATAAATTTGTATGACGTTTGGAACAGCGTCCGCTCGTATGAGGTTTCTCGATTTCGATACGATAACGTAACGTATTCGAAAACTCGTGTTCGGCCTATGGTTTAACACTAAATTCAACGAGAGTGACACCGTCTGGCCATTAGATAAGTTTTGATTAATGACTTTTTATTTTGTAGGTTGGCGGAAGACTTGGAACTTATTTTCACACTGCCTAATTTGTTCAATGTCCTGGTGGGATCGATAGAAATATGCGTCCTTGGTATAAATTTAACGGTAAAAAGACGCCTATGTAACCGGGTCAATCACTCAATAATCAGAATTTTTATTTTTACTGTAGTAATTCTTTTAAAGACGAATCTCTATGGAACGTATCTAATTGTATTTTCAGATTGGTGAATGGGGAGACCTTCCTGGTTGTTTATTGTTTCTCTCGTCGGTTCTTCTCCAGATTTTTATGACAAGTGTTTTTGGCGAAAAGTTAATAAGTGAAGTAGGTATAAGTATTTATGTAACTATCAGGATTTTACCTACAGACGAAATTTCCATCAGATAAAAGTGGCCCTTTCAAACTTTTAGAAAAGTTTACAGCAATTGTTTATTTTTAAATGACCTGGCTGTTTTTCTAGAGTACAAAACTCAGCGACTCGGCGTTCCTGTGCAAATGGTACGAAATGAATCCCAGATCCAAGGAAGTTATACTCATGTTGATGATAAGGTAAGGTTTTAAATTGCGTAATTTTTGAGAAAACGACAGTTAAAAAAAAAACGTAAAATGCTCATTATTCAATGTCCGATTCCGCAAAAACTAAGACAATAACTGAGTACTTTCTGTATTTTCAGAGCACGGAAACCTCAACAACTGACTGCGTATAAGTTTTCTGTAATATGCTGTACCGGATTTTCTAAAGTATGTATTCATAAATCAAATAAATAATCTTAATCCATCCGATAAAGTCATCAATCTTGTACCAAAATCACTTATATGTGCTTTATCTTTAGTGATAATAATATACTAGCTATTTCAATGATACTAAGGTACAATTTATTGGACTACCTAGTGACTATTCGTGATTATTAGTATCACACATTCGTCATTTTGGGACTAAATTCGACGATTTGTCATAGTGGTGGCACTGCAAGTATGGATCAAAGTCCAACTTGTAAATGTGAACATAATTTGTTATAATAGCTATCAACAGCCCGTGTACGCGCCTCAAATACACTCACACTATGCTCAGTCGTTTATGTATTTACTCTAAGAAAAAAATTGGCAAATTGGCATTGTTATACAAAGAGGCAACGCCGCCAGCCTTTTGGGCACCTTGCCCCGAGGTAGCGGCCGAGGAGGCCGTTTTCCATTTTAGGTTCTAGATTTAACAATTATTTATATTCATTTTGTTTTTGTTTGTGTTTTGTAATAAAATTCTTTTCCTTTTCGTGGCTTAGGAAATACTTTAGTAGCGTTATCAAATTAATGTAGCCTCGCTAGCAGCCTCGAGCGCGCAACCGTACGTGATGGTACTAACCATGACAATAAATGTGATATTTGATCGGTGACCGGTGAAACAGCCATTAAATATACTCCTGAACTATAATTAACTTGCGCGTTAAAGCATGTAATTTTGCATAATAATGTTATTACACTGAAATTATTCAGCGATTTCTTTTGCACCCGTTTAGACTAGGATGGCTTTAAAACCCTTAAAATTGGGCACGTATTTGAATATCGAAAATTAATATATCTAAAGTTAAAAAGTCGACGGTCAAAATATCGAAAATTAAAATATCGAACGTTCTAAACATCTACTATCATTATATCGACTTCTGGAATTCCTAAAACTCAAATACCGAACGGCTAAAATATCGAAAGTTCAAAATATCTACAATCGAATGATCGATATATGTTCATATAGAAACACAAAATATCAACCGTCAAAAAACCAACGTTTAAAATATCAAAAATTAAAATAGCGAACGATCTTAATATCCACTGTCATTATACCAAATGCAAATATATATATTTTTTGTACTTTCAGTTAGAATTGCGTAAAGATAGCCATCCATGGGTAGGTAAAACTAGGTGCTGGTTGGTGGTGATTAGGTTAGTATTGCATCCAATTACCCAGAAATACATAATTATGCGAGCGAGCGAAGGGAGCGAGCAAGTCGAATCTGAGCAGAACCGACTCGGATAGGTTAGGTTCAGAAGGCTAAGGCGAAGCGAAGCGGAGCGTAGCGTCCACCTTAGCCTTCGGTGTAAGGTTTTTTTTGCAACAGCCCGGATAAATTTACTTACATTTTTTCGTAGTGTTTTGTATTATTGTTATTTTTTATGCAAAGCAATACGAAAAGCACGATTTTTTTTCCGGGCTATTACAAAAAAAAAACCTAACATCCATGGCTAAGGCGAGAGCGTACTCTGCTTCGCTCCCGCCTTAGCCTTCTGAACTTAACCTATCCGAGTCGGTTCTGCTCAAACTCGTCTTGCTCGCTCGCATATGTATGCGAAGTATATTTCGGACAGTCAAAAACATGCCAATTCGATATTTTAACAGCCGACGTATTAAGAATATTTCGATATTTCACTTGTCGATATTCAGATTTTCGGCATATCAGTATTCGACTAGTCATCAGTACACAGACTTTCGATATTTAGAATTTCGACCTTCCAATCGTTCGAAATTTCAATTTTCGATATTTTACGTGTCGATATTCAGATTTTCGAAATTTAAGCATTCGATTATTGTACCATTCGATAATGTATACTTTCAACATTTTGAATTTCAACCTTATGGTCGTTCGACATTCTGACTTTCGATATTTTGATCGTCGATGTTTTAACTGTCGATATTTCAATTTTCGATATTCAAATACGTGCC
The DNA here is from genome assembly GCA_963691665.1 of Clepsis dumicolana. NCBI lineage: Eukaryota > Metazoa > Arthropoda > Insecta > Lepidoptera > Tortricidae > Clepsis > Clepsis dumicolana. The sequence continues at coordinate 10,484,194 of OY829521.1, forward strand.
ATTTTGAATAATAATGTTATTACACTCAAATTATTCAGCGATTTCTTTTGCACCCGTTTTGACTAGGATGGCTTTAAAACCCTTAAAATTACACTTTTACGCGTAAACTTGCGTAAAAGTGTTTCGAATAATAATATGATCTTACTTTGAATAACGTGTATTTTGTTTCAGATTATTAGCAACTCGTGGTCTTATTTTACTATTCTAAGGACCGTTTACTCAAGAGATTAATCAATCATGTTTTTTTCAGCACGTAGTAAAATCTCACAATTGCTTGCTTTTAATGAACACTGTAGTATTTTATTTACTTACGTAGTACAAACACGATTAAGCTTCTCGTAATCTACAATCTATTAGCGAATTAAATGGTATCAACAATCTACGCAGTTTAATTGATTCCCCGAATAATCCACTGGGTACTTATAATTTATTATTAGAGATCAACTTGCGGGTGGTAGGACCTTGTGCAAGGTCCGTCCGGATCGCTACCACCACTTTACTCGCTAATCCTACCGCTAAGCAGCAGTGCTTGCACTGTTATGTTCCAGTGTGGAGAGAAATACAGCGGGTGTAATCACGGGCACAAGAGACATTTTATCTTAGCTCTCTAGGTTGGCAACGCATCTGTAAACCCTCCGGGGTTGTGGGTGTCTATGGGCAGTGGTGATCACTTACCATCAGGTGACCTACTTGCTAGTTTGCCTTCCTCGTCGTATAAAAAAAACGGACGGAATTTTCTTTTTAAGCTCTTCTTGAGCGCGACATTAAAAATATTAGATACGTTAATTATTGTGTAACTCGCTTGGAATCACAATCGCGTTCATTTTGGCATTTTCAAGCCTAGCTCGCTTGGAAAATAAAACAGTTTGTATTGCGTAAGGTCATTAAAGTCATTTTTTAACCGGCTTCAAAAAAGGAGGAGATTCTACGTTCCACTGCATGTATTTTTTTTTTAATGTATGTACATCGATTACTCCGTGAATTGTACACCGATTTTCAAAATTCTTTCTTTATTCGAAAGGGTATACTCCTGAGATAGTCCCATTGTCACCAAGTCATGATCCTGATGATACCGACTGTCACGATGTTCTGAGTCTGTGCTGGCGCAGCTCGCAAGCATTTGTGCCCAACGCCTGCCGGATTTGGTTCCTCATCGCCGAGGACACGTGGAAATAGTGGGGTATCGTATCTGAGACCCAGATAGTCTTAATGTTAAAATAAAGGTCAGTAAAATTATCAAACTTAATTAAAACTGTATACGGGCCGTAGCGCTATCAGTGCCCTAAGCACGACTTGTCGAATCCTGCGTCACGTAAAATCGAATAGTAAACTATAACGAGTTTGTATGATGTTTGGAACAGCGCCCGCCCGTGAGCGTATTTGGAACTAAAATTTAGTATGAGATTTCTCGATCTCGATACGATAACCGTAACGTAACGCAGGATTCGACAAGTCGTGCTTAGGGCACTGGGCATATTCATATAAGCAGCGATATCTGTAGACATAAGATTTTTCTCATCGTGCAAATTGTATATTTTGCGGTGTTTTTTTTTTAATAAAGTGTTATTACAAAAGGTAATAGTTGTTTATTTTGAAGTTATCTTGGGACAGGCACCTAGGGTTATTTTATTTGTCTCATACGAACCACTGGACGAGGCGGTGGTAACCGAGGAGAAATCCCACGTTACAACCTTAAGGCCCCAACGGCCATCAGTTCTTGCGAGAACAGTGCGCCGCCCACTGCCACTTAAAGTGTGCAACATTTGTAGTTAATAGGAATCCTTATACCTGGCGACGACCTGGTGAAGATCTCGGGATCGCGGTGGATGTGGAAAGCACAAGACCGGTCTGAGTGGAGAGCTTTGGGGGAGGCCTATGTTCAGCAGTGGACGTCTTTCAGCTGACATGATGATGATGATGATGACCCTGTATTGAAGAACAGCCGGACAGAAATCCGAACAGGCCCACAAAAGCATTTCTGTTACGGCTGAAACGGAGACGCTTCGCTCGCGCTTAGCGCTGCTCAGTCAATTACCTACAAATTTTTTACACTAGCAAACTATACAGAATATGGATTCTGTAATTCAAATATTTGATCAAAAAACACTTTTGAAGTACCTACTGCAAAATAATTATTAGCTGTCAGGGTTATTTTAGTCTAACGCATACATGAAAGGTCAGATACCGGAGATTTTCATATTAAGGTTTTGTGTGACTTAATAGATTTAAACAGTTAATTAGGTGGCAAAAGATAATAATAATATGACATTAATATAATAGAAGATAATAATAATATGACAGGTAATAGAATAGAATAGAATAGAATAGAATGTAATAGAAATGTAGGTAAGATATGAATGACATTTGATATAAAGATAATTTTTAACAATTTGTGTGGTTACTTTAGGGGAGGTGAACAAATGCTGCGAAATGAGATCAAATGCTGTGATTAATATCTACTACAAACTATAACCGATTTGTTACTAACTCACACATCTATCTTTTTTGCTTCAGAATTGGGATTTTTTGTTTAGATGAAAAGTAGCTAAATGTGTTATTGTGATGTACTTATAAGCTACATTACTCTGAGTTTTCAAGGCCCGATCGGTAGTTTTTGTGTGAAATAATAAACAAACATCCTTACATCTATCCTTACAAACTTTCGAGTTTTTAATATTGGTAATAAGAACGTTATTGAAAAAAAAAATTCAGACTTATGAATCTTTTCAAATTAGGTACGTCAGGAATGGATAAATTAAAAATATGTCAACTCAAGAACATTAAGTGTCTACTACAGCGGGCTCGCTGAGTCTCATTCCCTGTTTGCCTCGTACCTACTGTATCTCTCCTTTTGTTATAATATCTTTCTGTGAATCTGTGTTTTAGTAAATAAAAATGTCTTTCATTATTATTGTTATTACAGCCAGAAATCATCATCAAAACTATACAACTTCGAAACAGAAACCAGAATTTATATAAAATAAATAAATTATTTCGAACAATAAACAAAAAACAAAAACACAAATTTTCGATGAATTTTAGAGGATAATTTAAATAAAAAGTGCAAAAAAACGTGCAATTTGGATATTTTTATTGAATCGATAACCATTTTCTGTCGCGGTCTAGTACGGGTATCTTCCGTTGGTGCTAAGGCGGTACATGCCAGTTCTGAAACAAAAAAAAAAAAAAATAAGACAAGTATTTGTCTTTAATAATTTACCTACTTAGATTGTTTATAAATACCGTAATAAGTATGAAATTAATAACTTCGATGTATGGATGTTTGTATCCACTGTATAAAATCTTAATGATCTTACCCGGACTTCCTCAAATCATCATTGCCCATGTGCAGACTGGAACCAGTGCAGGTGTTCCAGGTGATTTGCAGAGAGGTCGTGCATCGTCGACCAACCAGATGATTGTAGCTCACTGTAGCAGCGAAGAGTTCCCAGGCACGGTTGTGGTTGCAGATGTTGGTCAGACAGCTAGGCTGGGAGATACCGCCGTTGGGGAAGAAGTCAGCGTTGCAGACTGCTGTGCCAATGCCAAGACCTCCCACTGTGTAGCCTCCGTCGGTGTGAATGCACTCCACATAGCCACCGTCAGAAGGTGCGATACGGTCCCTGTTGTAGTTCCATAGAGGCCCAGCGGGATCCAAACCTATTTAAAATAATTATCACTTAGTTAACAACTGAAATTTCAAAACAGTCATTTTCTACCTGTTGCAACTAGAAGCTGAAAAAAATGTGGAAACAACTCATACTGACTGACCATTGAGAATGTTGTATTGTATTGCTCTAGAAAATGGAAATACTGCACCTTACTATTTGTTTCCAGATAGCATTGTAAACATTGTAATATTATCGATTGATGATTTTAATATATCTGGCAGAACATTAAACGATAGGGCAACGTAAACAATTATTATTTAACTTATCTTGCAGTGTCATTACTACTATGATTTAATAATGATTTAATTCTCACCAGTCACACGAATGACCTGGCCATTAAGTTCCCGGCCAGCATTGCCGACGAGATGAGCACCCAAGCTGAAGCCGACCAGGTGCATGGTGTCGAAACGCGCGCCGGTGGTCTGGCTGAGGAAGCGGAGGAACTGGCCCAGACCGCGGCCCACGGCGGGGACACCACGGGCTGCTGTAGCGTAGTCGGAAAGAGCGAGCCTCCTCCAGTCGAGAACAATGACATTGCAATCATGTTTGTCCAGATATGCTGCGAGGTAAAAAGGCAGTATATTTTATAACTAGAATATAATGGATAAACAAATGAGAACGATTTCATAAAAACATGAAATTTTCATGAGGCAAAATTTTTAAACTGACGCTTAAATCCGTTTCAGTCTCAACGGATAATAATGATTTAACAGAAAATTGTAATAATATATAGGCAATTTTCTTACCCCGTCTAATGGTAGGGTTGATATCAGTAAGCTGGTTGCTGAGCCAGCCGTGGACAATCACGACAGTTTGGACATTGGCGTTGAAATTGGAGTTGCGGATGGAGTTCGCGTTGTTCATTGTCAGTGTCTGTGACAGGATGGAGTTGCGTCTGCAAATGGTAATTAATAAATATTACAACTTTTCCATACCACAAATTTATGACGTCATAAAAATCTCAACGTTTCGACAGCACTGCTGCAGTGGTCTACGCGAGACGGTCGTTACGAGAATCACGCAATTTTAAAACAATGCAAAATCTTCCCATCAATCAAAAAATTAGTTCAGTCATTCAAAATTCGGTTGCAAAGTAATCCCTAAAACACATTTTCAGAATAAAAATTGAACGAGTTTTAGTGACAGGTTATTGTAAAAAAAAACTGGTTATATCGAGTCAAGTGCGTGTTGCTTAATGATTCATTCAGTTTATTAGATGCCACCTCTGGTTCAGACAATGTGGTTTATTACCTCACATATTATGATCTTCGTTAATCACTTTTCCTCTGGTCAACACAGCCAAGTAAACAGCTGAAGACGGTTGTTGAAACTTACTAACTTACGGCCAAAAGTAAAAAGTTGACCACATATTCACCTGGTGTACAGCAGATACAGGTTGTTAGCAGGGTTCCTGTTGATCTCATCTAACAGCTCCATGTCAGGTTCAGCCTCCAGGTCTACCTCGTGCATCTGACCGTCTCCGCCCGCCATCTTTACGTATCGCGGGTATTTGAAGTCAGCCGGTGCATCTTCAGGCACTGGTGATGCGGCAACATATGCTGTAAATACGATTTAAGAAATTTAAGACCTATAACGGTGAAGGCAGTTCAACAGTATTAAGGTTTATGTTACGGTACTTGAGGTGGATAAAATTATACTAAGCATCTTAAGTGATGATTGTAAAATAAGAAAAATAACATTGAATCTAACACTCGAGACTTCAGATTATTGGATTGTACGAATATGTCATACTTTACATGATTCCAAGCAGTAAAAGAAGATAATTCACTTTTCGCCCGCATTTGAAGACGCAAGAAGAAGTGAAGAGAAGAAATAAAAACGGTTTAATAGCGTCCGATGTTAAATGGTGGTTGAAGTAGAATCTAAAGTATAAAGCTCTTTTTTCGATATTAAAAGACTGGGTTTATTGTTAACCTATAATGACATAAATATAACTAAGCCGAACCTGAAAATATAATTTTAAGGGTTCCAAAGCCAAAATGGCAAAAACGGAACCCTTATAGCTTCGTCATGTCCGTCTGTCTGTCTGTCTGCAGCATAGTTCAGAGACTATTGGAACTAGAGAGCTATAATTTATTAATTGTGCCAAAAAAGTGGTGGAATAAATTCTTGATTTTTTTTTTTTTCTTTTATTGTCAGAAGTTTTTCACACACGATTTGTACATATATCTGATTTAGGAAAGCTTTAAAGACATGGGCATAATACATAATTGGAAAAGGAAAGTAGGTATGATTGACTAAGGCTCAATTGTTTTTGTACATACCCGTCGCAATGATTAAAAACAACAATATCGCTTTCATCGTGGCTGCCGTGGGCAATATGAATTCTTAATTTTCTGAACACGTATTTATACCAAAAGATAATTTATTGTTAATCGGAGATAATTAGCAGAGATAAAGTGTTAACCAGTATAAACATGAGTAAAAATAAATTTCATGGTGCGATCGGACTTTGGTCCTTTTATCCTTTCTATTTACATAAGTATTAAAAAGAGTGTTCCGTTTGTTTTAAAGCTAAATAACATAACGGCAGGTAACGTGCAGCAAGCAGTATTTTTTCGCTTTCATGGGCCGTGGGGCATTTAGTTTTAAAGAAGCATTAACCTCATTGTTACCAAAAGTTTCGTATAGGGCACTCCACTAACCCCCATGTCACATTAATACAGTACCTACAGTTTATATCACCGCCTTTTATAGCTTTGGCTCGGAGGGGGGGGGGGGGGGGGGAGAGGGGGCTAATCCAAAATGTCTTAACTTGGGATAGTAACAACACAAGAACTTTTTCCACGGAAATGTGCTTCTACACAAAGCTTTTGCGAGCTGGTAAGGTGAAAAATATTAATATTCATAAATAGATAAGTACTATTTTTATCAATGCTTCTTTGAAGTTTGATTGTAAAATCCAGGGGTCCAGGGGCAGGCAGCTGTACTCGTTACGTCCATGGGTATTCTGAGGTCCATGGCTTGTTATGATTTTGTGCTAGTCCACACGTAATAAAGCCGACTTGCCCAACCCCAACTCAGGGTTAAAATAACGTCGGACAAAACAAATACGTCAAGTTAATCCCTGGTTAGTGTCTTAGTAACTCAGGTCAAGCAAGTCAGACAAGGTCGGAGAAAGGAGTCGTGGCTCCGCAACATCCGAGAGTGGACTGGAATAGCGAGCGCATGTGAATTGTTTCGCCTCGCTAGGGATAGACAGGAATTCCAGAAGTTGGTAGCCGACCTTCACTAGTTGGAGAGGCACTTGAAGAAGAAGAACTAAGGTCGGTACAAGTTGGCCTAAGTGAGGAGAAATACCATCGATAATAACGATTGTTAGATTAAATTCTCAAAGATAGACCAACTGTATCTTCTCGCAATATCTAGTTGACCGAGAGATAGCAAAGCATCTCAGTTTCAGCTTGGACAACAATTATTTCATACTTATGTCCGCATTTCTGCCTGGCTGTTCTTATCTACAGGTCGCATTTCTGCCCGGCTGTTCTTATCTACAGGTTCCATTTCTGCCCGGCTGTTCTTATCTACAGGTCCCATTTCTGCCCGTCTGTTCTTATCTACAGGTCGCATTTCTGCCCGGCTGTTCTTATCTACAGGTCGCATGTCTGCCCGGATGTTCTTATCTACAGGTCGCATTTCTTAACCGATTCTCGCGAAATGTTCGCTTTTTTCTGTCGATTCGTTTTTTGGAGTTTTTGTTTTATAAACCAAAAACAATTACTTTGCTCACCCGCGATCACAAAGCAGCAAAGCAATTGTTTTTAGTTTATATGTCTATATGTCTATATGTTTTTGATTTAGAAAAAAAAATTCAAGGGTCTCGTGGTCTTCGTGAAATTTTGAGATTGGTTCCATAATTACGTAAGTATCTACAGATTTTTTCATCAATTCCTTTTTTTTATAAAAAACGGAAAATGTTCAAAAATTAGGTTGCGAGGTCTAGTTCAGCTCAAAGAGCCACTAGTTTTAGTTACGAGCAGATATCGAAATTTTGGGAGCAAAATTAAATGACAAGTTAGTGGTCGCTCGATAAACTGAATTATAATCAATCCCTTTCCCACATTAAGTATTTACTCGTGAAAGCTTCTAGCTTCATTTGTGTGTGTTTTTTTTGTAAGTATTATTTTGATTGCTAGGTTATGAGTACCATTGTACTATAAAATAGTTACGAATATTATTATTGTCTTTATCAGTTTCTTGAATTTAATACTAGAGTTGTGCCTGTTCGGTCTTTAAAGGGAGCGCTCCGATCTCGTTCAATCGGTAAAAGGAACTAGTTCAGTCTTTTAGTTTCTTTAGTTCAGTAGTTCAGTGAACGAGTTAGAACTGTTTTGATCTGTGAAGGACACGGAACGGAATGATAGTAGTTGTTCATCTCACTCCCATTTGCTCTAGAGACACTTTGAACGAGCGCTATTTATCTCGCTCCTCGGTCTCGGTCACTCTCACTCAAGCGATTCATCCACTCCACTCCTCTACCTACTGAACTAAAGGAGCGAAGACCGATTCAAATCGTGCGAAAGGATTTAGTTCCTTTCGGTCCGCGACGGGAATTCATTCCTAACAGTTCTTAGTTCCTGACCGACTCAAGCCTATTTAATACGCCCTAACAAATTTCTGATTATTTGACGAGTCTATACTTAGAGGTACTCGTGACTACGGCTCTGAATATGCCATGCTCGAACTCGAACACGACTGTTTTTCAATGCCTTGCAAATTTTAACAAATTACCCTAAAGTCATTATCCCCCCGGAAAATTGCCAATGTATGATAAGATAGTAGGTAGGTACAAGGTGCATAACAGTGTTTATTAGTTTCTTCAAAAAGCGATAATAATCAAAATTGATAATTTGTGTTGAAGTTCTATCTTTACCTAAATAAAAAAACAAACACCCGTCTTAAGCCCCGTAAGTTCCTGAATAGATTCAACTTTTCAGGCCTCCAACTATAACACTAAGAAAATTCTTTCACACATTTTCTTTCCTTTATTTTAACCTGCAAATTCTTGGAAAGCCATTCAATGTTGAGTATGAAGTTTTCCAGTCTTGAGTGGGCTCACGTGGAAACTAGAACTGAATCAATCCCTCGCATGGCGTGAGGACGTCTGTGCCCAGCAGTGGGAAGTCTACGCAGGCTGGTGATGATGATGATGAAGAGCTCTTTCATATTGTTTGCATAAACTAAAACTATTAATGCAGTGATTTACAGAAACACCAAGGTTTATGGGCAATATTATACTCATAATCATTGAAATTCGAAATTAGAGAACTTAAAATACAAAATTCCTTCCCCCTTTTCACCCCCTGATAGGTTGGAATTCCAACGACACCGATATACTCGTAGCGTTGCATTAGTTTCCAATCACAAGCCTAAAAACAAATTTGTTGTCTTTTACTTTGAAAATAAAGGACTTTCCATGCCATGATAGCCTAGTAGTTTGACCTACGGCTCGACCCTCAGATTTTTTTCGGAATTTATGTGTGAAATTACGTTTGAAATTTATCATCTTTTCGGTGAAGGCAAACATCCCAAAGTAGGTAACCTACACAATCCTGCGAAGTAAGTCAATGGTATGTGTGAAGTTCCCAATCCGTACTGGGCCCGCGTTAGAACGCGTGTAGGCGTGTATGGAACCCTCGGTGCCTATGCCTATGCTTATATTCTTACTCGTACTTTTACGAATTTTTGCTGTCAGTGTGACCTTTTCAACTTCTAAATCTGGTTCATGTTCATATATTTTTTTTTGTATTTTTAGCTATAATTTGGGCTTATGTTCGATCTTTAAGTATAAATTGATAATTAATTAATTATATTATTACTATCGTGTCATATTACTTCTTTTTTTTTACAATATTTACGTTAACCAGAACTCTCGCTTTCGAAAATAGGTATTAAGGTATCAAAGTTCAACTTCAGTTTGTTCTGATTCAGATATAATGAACACTGTAGTATTTTATTTACTTACGTAGTACGAACACAATTAAGCTTCTCTTAATCTACAATCTATTAACGAAGTAAATGGTATCAACAATCTACGCAGTTTAATTGATTCGCCGAATAATCCACTGGGTACTTATAATTTATTATTAGAGATCAACTCGCGGGTGGTAGGACCTTGTGCAAGGTCCGTCCGGATCGCTACCACCATCTTACTCGCTAATCCTACCGCTAAGCAGCAGTGCTTGCACTGTTGTGTTCCGGTGTGGAGAGTAATACAGCCGGTGTAATCACGGGCACAAGAGACATTTCATCTTGGCTCTCTAGGTTGGCAACGCATCTGTAAACCCTCCGGGGTTGTGGGTGTCTATGGGCAGTGGTGATCACTTACCATCAGGTGACCCACTTGCTAGTTTGCCTTCCTCGTCGTGTAAAAAAAAAACGGACGGAATTTTCTGTTTAAATTCTTCTTGAGCGCGACATTAAAAATATTAGATACGTTAATTATTGTGTAACTCGCTTGGAAAATAAAACAGTTTGTATTGCGTAAGGTCATGACAATCGTTAGCGATGTTGAGTAATTTTTTAACCGACTTCAAAAAAGGAGGAGGTTCTACGTTCCACTGCATGTATTTTTTTTTTATGTATGTACATCGATTACTCCGTGAATTGTAGACCGATTTTCAAAATTCTTTCTTTATTCGAAAGGGTATACTCCTGAGGTAGTCCCATTGTCACCAAGTCATGATCCTGATGATCGAATCCCAGGGAAATCGAGGGCAACCCTCAAATTTTATAGGCACGTGCCTATATTATACGTTTCATATATTTTCTAAAGCTCTTCAAGTATTTGCGTCTGGAAGTCATCATTTCATGTTGATGAGCTGATGATGGAAGTTACAACTCCTTAACGGTTGGGAGTTGGAGGATAATTCTGAAAGTGTTAAATGGACGTAAAATTGTGAAATAAAAATCTTTTAACAAAAAAGTAAAACCGCTTTCTAAAAAAAACCTGAGAAAAAAAACGTTAAATAATCCTTTTAAATAGTAATAAATAAATAAAATAAAATGCATTTATTTCGGACAGCAGAAGCTAAAGCCAAAAGTTTTATGGCCTAGCACTAAGTAGCAGAAATAAGAAGTCGGTGCTTCATTCAAAGAATATTCCGCTCGCACCGCACCGACTTCATATTTTTGCTACTTAGTGCTAGGCCATAAAACTTTAGGCTTTAGTTTCTGTTGTCCGAAATAAATGCATTTTATTTTATTTATTTATTACTATTTTACAGGATTATTTTACGTTTTTTTCTCAAGCTTTTTTTGAAGGCGGTTTTACTTTTTTGTTAAAAGATATTTAAGTCAATTGAACGAATAACTTACCAAAAATTGGTTTCATTGTAAGCAAAATTACAGTTCGGAGGTTCCGCAGGAAATCATTATTATTAGAGTTTAGTCTTTTGCACAAAAAAAATTTCAAAAACCAACAAAAAACCTATAAAAAGTAAAAAAAAAACTGGGCTTTTTAATTTAATTAGGAACTATGATAACTTTTGCGCAGTGGGGTGCCATAGTTAGCGCAAAAATTAACATAGTTTCTAATTTAAGGACCTCGCCCAGATTGTTTTTTTCCTTTTTGTTTTTTTGAGCAGGTTTTTTTTATGTTTTATGGAAAAGACTAAACTTAAATAATTGCCTGCAAATAATAATAACAATTAATTAACTAATTAATTAATTATAATTGATTGCTTGTAATTGGAATACCTGCGGAACCTTCGTTCCTTCGTGATTACACCAAATTATTGATCAAATCAATTATCAAAGAAGCAAAGTCCATTTTCAAACTAGTTTTATCTACAACACTTAATGCGTGTGATTTTAATATCAGTTCGTGATGGGTCCTGATTTAAATCTATTTATTTTTTATGTAAATACGGGTAAGGAAAAAAATTTATCGCCCGCAGCTGCCAGAATGGGAAGCATCGTTGTTTTTAATCATCACGACCGGTATTCATTATGAACAAACCATTTACAAAAATAATAAAGTTACAACATAGAATCGGTATGTCTGAAGTTCCCAATCCGAACTGGCCCCCCGCGGGAACTATAGCTCAAGCTCTCACATTCTCCTGTACCGAGCAAGTTGGGTGTAAATAGTCAGACTGGAGATGAGATTATGGCATATTATAATCGAACCCTCGTTTTTTTTGAAGTTGGTTAATAATAATAACTTAATAACATACCTAACTGTTTTCCATCACCTGTTTTCCTTTGCCTTTCCGTCGAAACGCGAACGAATTTAGTTCATCTTATCTATTAACATGACGTGAATGCGAAGTATTTTATCTCTCAAACAATTTCCTGTAATGATTATTAGGTACTCTAAAGACGTTATTATTAGAGAACACGTGTCATGTATGTACGATAAGTATTATCATACTTTGATTAATTATCCGAATGTTCCAGGGGGGTTATAAATTTAGGGGTAAATCCGCATTTTTATGGATTCTAATTTATACTACTGTCATAATTAAACAGTACAGTCAACAGATTTTTGTTAGTAGAACCGTTAAATTACCAAAATCTTAATTTAAACCTCTTCTTCCTTTGAATAGGTATACCATTTTATACTATGTAAGTACAAATAGAATTTTTCGGTATTTTTGACCGTTATTTAGAAGGTTATTATTAAAATAATAAAAGTAAAAACCATGGTTTTAATGGAACACGCCTTGCACGTGAAGTTAAACATAGGTTATTCTTGTGTCCAGGTCACGAACACTTTGACCTGCAAAAACATTTATCGGTTTGATTATACCTACATGGTCAAATTATAATTAGATAGGTACATAATTCGCTTTGTTTTGCAACAATAATAGTCTTCTATACCTATAAAACAGTACCGTGACTGACTGACTGACAGACAGACAACGCACAGCCAGGTGTCCTAGAGGTGCACTAAGAAGGGATTTTTCGAAATTCCCACGGGATAGGGAACTAGCCCATTTTAAAATATTTCAACGGGGCAAAGCCGCGGGGCATAACCTAGTTACTTATAAATATCTATACAAATCAAGATTGATTAGGTGAATTGATGGTTTCAACGGAGCACGCCTTGCGTTACTCTAAAGATATAATTATTAGAGAACACGTGTCATGTATGTACGATAAGTATTATCATACTTTGTTTAATTATCCGAATGTTCCAGGGGGGTTATAAATTTAAGGGTAAATCCGCATTTTTATGGATTCTATTTTATACTACTGTCATAATTAAACAGTACAGTCTACAGATTTTTGTTAGTAGAACCGTTATATTACCAAAATCTTAATTTAAACCTCTTCTTCCTTTCAATAGGTATACCATTTTATACTATGTAAGTACAAATAAAAATTTTCAGTATTTTTGACCATTATTTATTTGTCTACAATTATTTAGAAGGTTATTATTAAAATAATAAAAGTAAAATCCATGGTTTTAACGGAACACGCCTTGCACGTAAAGTTAAACATAGTTCATTATTTTGTCCAGGTCATGAACGCTTTGACCAGCAAAACCATTTATCGGTTTGATTATACCTACATGGTCAAATTATAATAAGGTAGGTACATAATTCGCCTTGTTTTGCAACAATAATAGTCTTCTATACCTATAAAACAGTACCGTGACTGACTGACTGACAGACAGACAATGCACAGCCTAAACCACTGGACCTAGAGACTTCAAATTTGGCATACATATACCTTAAGTGTCCTAGAGGTGCACTAAGAAGGGATTTATCGAAATTTTCACGGGATAGGGGACTAGCCCATTTTGAAATATTTCAAGGGGGCAAAGCCGCGGGGCATAAGCTAGTTACTTATAAATATCTCTACAAATCAAGATTGATTAGGTAAATTGTTGGTTTCAACGGAGCACGCCTTGCGTGTAAAGATAAAAACCAAAGATTAAATACTGACTTGGTCAAAGACCAATTCGCCTTGTTTTGGAACAAAAATAATTGCTTGTTAATCTAGACATATCAAGTATGATTGAGTAAGTTAATTATCTTTTAGTATAAATCTTCTTTTAGTAGTAATGATGACATCATCATCATCATATTAGTCGGAAGACATCCACTGCTGGACATAGGCCGTCCCCAAGTATTTCCACGGTGATCGGTCTTGTGCTACCCACAGCCAATGAATTCCCGGGATCTTAACCAGATCGTCCGTCCACCTTCCGGAAGGCGAAAGCCCTACCAACACTTCGCCTTCCGGTTCGCTGTCCCCTCTCTAGAACCTTAAGGCCCCAACGGCCATCAGTTCTTGCGAGAACAGTGCGCCGCCCACTGCCACTTAAAGTGTGCAACATTCGTAGTTAATAGGAATCCTTATACCTGGCGACGACCTGGTGAAGATCTCGGGATCGCGGTGGATGTGGAAAGCACAAGACCGGTCTGAGTGGAGAGCTTTGGGGGAGGCCTATGTTCAGCAGTGGACGTCTTTCAGCTGACATGATGATGATGATGATGACCTTGTATTGAAGAACAACCGGACAGAAATCCGAACAGGCCCACAAAAGCATTTCTGTTACGGCTGAAACGGAGACGCTTCGCTCGCGCTTAGCGCTGCTCAGTCAATTACCTACCAATTTTTTACACTAGCAAACTATACAGAATATGGATTCTGTAATTCAAATATTTGATCAAAAACACTTTTGAAGTACCTACTGCAAAATAATTATTAACTGTCAGGGTTATTTTAGTCTAACGCATATATGAAAGGATACCGGAGGTTCTCGTATTAATGTTTTGTGTGACTTAATAGATTTAAACAGTTCATGAGGTGGCAAATGATAATAATAATATGACAGGTAATATAATAGAAGATAATAATAATATGACAGGTAATAGAATAGAATAGAATAGAATGTAATAGAAAAGTATGAATGACATTTGATATAAAGATAATTTTTAACAATTTGTGTGGTTACTTAAGGGGAGGTGAACGATGAGCTCAAATGCTGTGATTAATATCTACTACAAACTATAACCGATTTGTTACTAACTCACACATCTATCTTTTTTGCTTCAGAATTGGGATTTTTTGTTTAGATGAAAAGTAGCTAAATGTGTTATTGTGATGTACTTATAAGCTACATTACTCTGAGTTTTCAAGGCCCGATCGGTAGTTTTTGTGTGAAATAATAAACAAACATCCTTACATCTATCCTTACAAACTTTCGAGTTTTTTATATTGGTAATAAGAACGTTATTGAAAAAAAAAAATTCAGACTTATGAATCTTTTCAAATTAGGTACGTCAGGAATGGATAAATTAAAAATATGTCAACTCAAGAACATTAAGTGTCTACTACAGCGGGCTCGCTGAGTCTCATTCCCTGTTTGCCTCGTACCTACTGTATCTCTCGTTTTGTTGTAATATCTTTCTGTGAATCTGTGTTTTAGTAAATAAAAATGTCTTTCATTATTATTGTTATTACAGCCAGAAATCATCATAAAAACTATACAACTTCAAAACATAAACCAGAATTTATATAAAATAAATAAATTATTTCGAGCAAAAAACAAAAACACAAATTTTCGATGAATTCTAGAGGATAATTTAAATAAAAAGTGCAAAAATACGTGCAATTTGGATATTTTTATTGAATCGATAACCATTTTCTGTCGCGGTCTAGTACGGGTATCTTCCGTTGGTGCTAAGGCGGTACATGCCAGTTCTGAAACAAAAAAAAACAAATAAGACTAGTAATTGTCTTTGATAATTTGCCTACTTAGATTGTTTATAAATACCGTAATAAGTATGAAATTAATAACTTCGGGAGGAAACATAATTTAGTTGCTTGCAGTCTAAGAATATTTTTTGAAACGTAAACGTACGAATGTATGGATGTTTGTATCCACTGTAGAAAATATTAATGGTCTTACCCGGACTTCCTCAAATCATCATTGCCCATGTGCAGACTGGCACCAGTGCAGGTGTTCCAGGTGATTTGCAGAGAGGTCGTGCATCGTCGACCAACCAGATGATTGTAGCTCACTGTAGCAGCGAAGAGTTCCCAGGCACGGTTGTGGTTGCAGATGTTGGTCAGACAGCTAGGCTGGGAGATACCGCCGTTGGGGAAGAAGTCAGCGTTGCAGACTGCTGTGCCAATGCCAAGACCTCCCACTGTGTAGCCTCCGTCGGTGTGAATGCACTCCACATAGCCACCGTCAGAAGGTGCGATACGGTCCCTGTTGTAGTTCCATAGAGGCCCAGCGGGATCCAAACCTATTTAAAATAATTATCACTTAGTTAACAACTGAAATTTCAAAACAGTCATTTTCTACCTGTTGCAACTAGAAGCTGAAAAAAATGTGGAAACAACTCATACTGACTGACCATTGAGAATGTTGTATTGTATTGCTCTAGAAAATGGAAATACTGCACCTTACTATTTGTTTCCAGATAGCATTGTAAACATTGTAATATTATCGATTGATGATTTTAATATATCTGACAGAACATTAAACGATAGGGCAACGTAAACAATTATTATTTAACTTATCTTATAGTGTCATTACTACTATGATTTAATAATGATTTAATTCTCACCAGTCACACGAATGACCTGGCCATTAAGTTCCCGGCCAGCATTGCCGACGAGATGAGCACCCAAGCTGAAGCCGACCAGGTGCATGGTGTCGAAACGCGCGCCGGTGGTCTGGCTGAGGAAGCGGAGGAACTGGCCCAGACCGCGGCCCACGGCGGGGACACCACGGGCTGCTGTAGCGTAGTCGGAAAGAGCGAGCCTCCTCCAGTCGAGAACAATGACATTGCAATCATGTTTGTCCAGATATGCTGCGAGGTAAAAAGGCAGTATATTTTATAACTAGAATATAATGGATAAACAAATGAGAACGATTTCATAAAAACATGAAATTTTCATGAGGCAAAATTTTTAAACTGACGCTTAAATCCGTTTCAGTCTCAACGGATAATAATGATTTAACAGAAAATTGTAATAATATATAGGCAATTTTCTTACCCCGTCTAATGGTAGGGTTGATATCAGTAAGCTGGTTGCTGAGCCAGCCGTGGACAATCACGACAGTTTGGACATTGGCGTTGAAATTGGAGTTGCGGATGGAGTTCGCGTTGTTCATTGTCAGTGTCTGTGACAGGATGGAGTTGCGTCTGCAAATGGTAATTAATAAATATTACAACTTTTCCATACCACAAATTTATGACGTCATAAAAATCTCAACGTTTCGACAGCACTGCTGCAGTGGTCTACGCGAGACGGTCGTTACGAGAATCACGCAATTTTAAAACAATGCAAAATCTTCCCATCAATCAAAAAATTAGTTCAGTCATTCAAAATTCGGTTGCAAAGTAATCCCTAAAACACATTTTCAGAATAAAAATTGAACGAGTTTTAGTGACAGGTTATTGTAAAAAAAAACTGGTTATATCGAGTCAAGTGCGTGTTGCTTAATGATTCATTCAGTTTATTAGATGCCACCTCTGGTTCAGACAATGTGGTTTATTACCTCACATATTATGATCTTCGTTAATCACTTTTCCTCTGGTCAACACAGCCAAGTAAACAGCTGAAGACGGTTGTTGAAACTTACTAACTTACGGCCAAAAGTAAAAAGTTGACCACATATTCACCTGGTGTACAGCAGATACAGGTTGTTAGCAGGGTTCCTGTTGATCTCATCTAACAGCTCCATGTCAGGTTCAGCCTCCAGGTCTACCTCGTGCATCTGACCGTCTCCGCCCGCCATCTTTACGTATCGCGGGTATTTGAAGTCAGCCGGTGCATCTTCAGGCACTGGTGATGCGGCAACATATGCTGTAAATACGATTTAAGAAATTTAAGACCTATAACGGTGAAGGCAGTTCAACAGTATTAAGGTTTATGTTACGGTACTTGAGGTGGATAAAATTATACTAAGCATCTTAAGTGATGATTGTAAAATAAGAAAAATAACATTGAATCTAACACTCGAGACTTCAGATTATTGGATTGTACGAATATGTCATACTTTACATGATTCCAAGCAGTAAAAGAAGATAATTCACTTTTCGCCCGCATTTGAAGACGCAAGAAGAAGTGAAGAGAAGAAATAAAAACGGTTTAATAGCGTCCGATGTTAAATGGTGGTTGAAGTAGAATCTAAAGTATAAAGCTCTTTTTTCGATATTAAAAGACTGGGTTTATTGTTAACCTATAATGACATAAATATAACTAAGCCGAACCTGAAAATATAATTTTAAGGGTTCCAAAGCCAAAATGGCAAAAACGGAACCCTTATAGCTTCGTCATGTCCGTCTGTCTGTCTGTCTGCAGCATAGTTCAGAGACTATTGGAACTAGAGAGCTATAATTTATTAATTGTGCCAAAAAAGTGGTGGAATAAATTCTTGATTTTTTTTTTTTTCTTTTATTGTCAGAAGTTTTTCACACACGATTTGTACATATATCTGATTTAGGAAAGCTTTAAAGACATGGGCATAATACATAATTGGAAAAGGAAAGTAGGTATGATTGACTAAGGCTCAATTGTTTTTGTACATACCCGTCGCAATGATTAAAAACAACAATATCGCTTTCATCGTGGCTGCCGTGGGCAATATGAATTCTTAATTTTCTGAACACGTATTTATACCAAAAGATAATTTATTGTTAATCGGAGATAATTAGCAGAGATAAAGTGTTAACCAGTATAAACATGAGTAAAAATAAATTTCATGGTGCGATCGGACTTTGGTCCTTTTATCCTTTCTATTTACATAAGTATTAAAAAGAGTGTTCCGTTTGTTTTAAAGCTAAATAACATAACGGCAGGTAACGTGCAGCAAGCAGTATTTTTTCGCTTTCATGGGCCGTGGGGCATTTAGTTTTAAAGAAGCATTAACCTCATTGTTACCAAAAGTTTCGTATAGGGCACTCCACTAACCCCCATGTCACATTAATACAGTACCTACAGTTTATATCACCGCCTTTTATAGCTTTGGCTCGGAGGGGGGGGGGGGGGGGGGAGAGGGGGCTAATCCAAAATGTCTTAACTTGGGATAGTAACAACACAAGAACTTTTTCCACGGAAATGTGCTTCTACACAAAGCTTTTGCGAGCTGGTAAGGTGAAAAATATTAATATTCATAAATAGATAAGTACTATTTTTATCAATGCTTCTTTGAAGTTTGATTGTAAAATCCAGGGGTCCAGGGGCAGGCAGCTGTACTCGTTACGTCCATGGGTATTCTGAGGTCCATGGCTTGTTATGATTTTGTGCTAGTCCACACGTAATAAAGCCGACTTGCCCAACCCCAACTCAGGGTTAAAATAACGTCGGACAAAACAAATACGTCAAGTTAATCCCTGGTTAGTGTCTTAGTAACTCAGGTCAAGCAAGTCAGACAAGGTCGGAGAAAGGAGTCGTGGCTCCGCAACATCCGAGAGTGGACTGGAATAGCGAGCGCATGTGAATTGTTTCGCCTCGCTAGGGATAGACAGGAATTCCAGAAGTTGGTAGCCGACCTTCACTAGTTGGAGAGGCACTTGAAGAAGAAGAACTAAGGTCGGTACAAGTTGGCCTAAGTGAGGAGAAATACCATCGATAATAACGATTGTTAGATTAAATTCTCAAAGATAGACCAACTGTATCTTCTCGCAATATCTAGTTGACCGAGAGATAGCAAAGCATCTCAGTTTCAGCTTGGACAACAATTATTTCATACTTATGTCCGCATTTCTGCCTGGCTGTTCTTATCTACAGGTCGCATTTCTGCCCGGCTGTTCTTATCTACAGGTTCCATTTCTGCCCGGCTGTTCTTATCTACAGGTCCCATTTCTGCCCGTCTGTTCTTATCTACAGGTCGCATTTCTGCCCGGCTGTTCTTATCTACAGGTCGCATGTCTGCCCGGATGTTCTTATCTACAGGTCGCATTTCTTAACCGATTCTCGCGAAATGTTCGCTTTTTTCTGTCGATTCGTTTTTTGGAGTTTTTGTTTTATAAACCAAAAACAATTACTTTGCTCACCCGCGATCACAAAGCAGCAAAGCAATTGTTTTTAGTTTATATGTCTATATGTCTATATGTTTTTGATTTAGAAAAAAAAATTCAAGGGTCTCGTGGTCTTCGTGAAATTTTGAGATTGGTTCCATAATTACGTAAGTATCTACAGATTTTTTCATCAATTCCTTTTTTTTATAAAAAACGGAAAATGTTCAAAAATTAGGTTGCGAGGTCTAGTTCAGCTCAAAGAGCCACTAGTTTTAGTTACGAGCAGATATCGAAATTTTGGGAGCAAAATTAAATGACAAGTTAGTGGTCGCTCGATAAACTGAATTATAATCAATCCCTTTCCCACATTAAGTATTTACTCGTGAAAGCTTCTAGCTTCATTTGTGTGTGTTTTTTTTGTAAGTATTATTTTGATTGCTAGGTTATGAGTACCATTGTACTATAAAATAGTTACGAATATTATTATTGTCTTTATCAGTTTCTTGAATTTAATACTAGAGTTGTGCCTGTTCGGTCTTTAAAGGGAGCGCTCCGATCTCGTTCAATCGGTAAAAGGAACTAGTTCAGTCTTTTAGTTTCTTTAGTTCAGTAGTTCAGTGAACGAGTTAGAACTGTTTTGATCTGTGAAGGACACGGAACGGAATGATAGTAGTTGTTCATCTCACTCCCATTTGCTCTAGAGACACTTTGAACGAGCGCTATTTATCTCGCTCCTCGGTCTCGGTCACTCTCACTCAAGCGATTCATCCACTCCACTCCTCTACCTACTGAACTAAAGGAGCGAAGACCGATTCAAATCGTGCGAAAGGATTTAGTTCCTTTCGGTCCGCGACGGGAATTCATTCCTAACAGTTCTTAGTTCCTGACCGACTCAAGCCTATTTAATACGCCCTAACAAATTTCTGATTATTTGACGAGTCTATACTTAGAGGTACTCGTGACTACGGCTCTGAATATGCCATGCTCGAACTCGAACACGACTGTTTTTCAATGCCTTGCAAATTTTAACAAATTACCCTAAAGTCATTATCCCCCCGGAAAATTGCCAATGTATGATAAGATAGTAGGTAGGTACAAGGTGCATAACAGTGTTTATTAGTTTCTTCAAAAAGCGATAATAATCAAAATTGATAATTTGTGTTGAAGTTCTATCTTTACCTAAATAAAAAAACAAACACCCGTCTTAAGCCCCGTAAGTTCCTGAATAGATTCAACTTTTCAGGCCTCCAACTATAACACTAAGAAAATTCTTTCACACATTTTCTTTCCTTTATTTTAACCTGCAAATTCTTGGAAAGCCATTCAATGTTGAGTATGAAGTTTTCCAGTCTTGAGTGGGCTCACGTGGAAACTAGAACTGAATCAATCCCTCGCATGGCGTGAGGACGTCTGTGCCCAGCAGTGGGAAGTCTACGCAGGCTGGTGATGATGATGATGAAGAGCTCTTTCATATTGTTTGCATAAACTAAAACTATTAATGCAGTGATTTACAGAAACACCAAGGTTTATGGGCAATATTATACTCATAATCATTGAAATTCGAAATTAGAGAACTTAAAATACAAAATTCCTTCCCCCTTTTCACCCCCTGATAGGTTGGAATTCCAACGACACCGATATACTCGTAGCGTTGCATTAGTTTCCAATCACAAGCCTAAAAACAAATTTGTTGTCTTTTACTTTGAAAATAAAGGACTTTCCATGCCATGATAGCCTAGTAGTTTGACCTACGGCTCGACCCTCAGATTTTTTTCGGAATTTATGTGTGAAATTACGTTTGAAATTTATCATCTTTTCGGTGAAGGCAAACATCCCAAAGTAGGTAACCTACACAATCCTGCGAAGTAAGTCAATGGTATGTGTGAAGTTCCCAATCCGTACTGGGCCCGCGTTAGAACGCGTGTAGGCGTGTATGGAACCCTCGGTGCCTATGCCTATGCTTATATTCTTACTCGTACTTTTACGAATTTTTGCTGTCAGTGTGACCTTTTCAACTTCTAAATCTGGTTCATGTTCATATATTTTTTTTTGTATTTTTAGCTATAATTTGGGCTTATGTTCGATCTTTAAGTATAAATTGATAATTAATTAATTATATTATTACTATCGTGTCATATTACTTCTTTTTTTTTACAATATTTACGTTAACCAGAACTCTCGCTTTCGAAAATAGGTATTAAGGTATCAAAGTTCAACTTCAGTTTGTTCTGATTCAGATATAATGAACACTGTAGTATTTTATTTACTTACGTAGTACGAACACAATTAAGCTTCTCTTAATCTACAATCTATTAACGAAGTAAATGGTATCAACAATCTACGCAGTTTAATTGATTCGCCGAATAATCCACTGGGTACTTATAATTTATTATTAGAGATCAACTCGCGGGTGGTAGGACCTTGTGCAAGGTCCGTCCGGATCGCTACCACCATCTTACTCGCTAATCCTACCGCTAAGCAGCAGTGCTTGCACTGTTGTGTTCCGGTGTGGAGAGTAATACAGCCGGTGTAATCACGGGCACAAGAGACATTTCATCTTGGCTCTCTAGGTTGGCAACGCATCTGTAAACCCTCCGGGGTTGTGGGTGTCTATGGGCAGTGGTGATCACTTACCATCAGGTGACCCACTTGCTAGTTTGCCTTCCTCGTCGTGTAAAAAAAAAACGGACGGAATTTTCTGTTTAAATTCTTCTTGAGCGCGACATTAAAAATATTAGATACGTTAATTATTGTGTAACTCGCTTGGAAAATAAAACAGTTTGTATTGCGTAAGGTCATGACAATCGTTAGCGATGTTGAGTAATTTTTTAACCGACTTCAAAAAAGGAGGAGGTTCTACGTTCCACTGCATGTATTTTTTTTTTATGTATGTACATCGATTACTCCGTGAATTGTAGACCGATTTTCAAAATTCTTTCTTTATTCGAAAGGGTATACTCCTGAGGTAGTCCCATTGTCACCAAGTCATGATCCTGATGATCGAATCCCAGGGAAATCGAGGGCAACCCTCAAATTTTATAGGCACGTGCCTATATTATACGTTTCATATATTTTCTAAAGCTCTTCAAGTATTTGCGTCTGGAAGTCATCATTTCATGTTGATGAGCTGATGATGGAAGTTACAACTCCTTAACGGTTGGGAGTTGGAGGATAATTCTGAAAGTGTTAAATGGACGTAAAATTGTGAAATAAAAATCTTTTAACAAAAAAGTAAAACCGCTTTCTAAAAAAAACCTGAGAAAAAAAACGTTAAATAATCCTTTTAAATAGTAATAAATAAATAAAATAAAATGCATTTATTTCGGACAGCAGAAGCTAAAGCCAAAAGTTTTATGGCCTAGCACTAAGTAGCAGAAATAAGAAGTCGGTGCTTCATTCAAAGAATATTCCGCTCGCACCGCACCGACTTCATATTTTTGCTACTTAGTGCTAGGCCATAAAACTTTAGGCTTTAGTTTCTGTTGTCCGAAATAAATGCATTTTATTTTATTTATTTATTACTATTTTACAGGATTATTTTACGTTTTTTTCTCAAGCTTTTTTTGAAGGCGGTTTTACTTTTTTGTTAAAAGATATTTAAGTCAATTGAACGAATAACTTACCAAAAATTGGTTTCATTGTAAGCAAAATTACAGTTCGGAGGTTCCGCAGGAAATCATTATTATTAGAGTTTAGTCTTTTGCACAAAAAAAATTTCAAAAACCAACAAAAAACCTATAAAAAGTAAAAAAAAAACTGGGCTTTTTAATTTAATTAGGAACTATGATAACTTTTGCGCAGTGGGGTGCCATAGTTAGCGCAAAAATTAACATAGTTTCTAATTTAAGGACCTCGCCCAGATTGTTTTTTTCCTTTTTGTTTTTTTGAGCAGGTTTTTTTTATGTTTTATGGAAAAGACTAAACTTAAATAATTGCCTGCAAATAATAATAACAATTAATTAACTAATTAATTAATTATAATTGATTGCTTGTAATTGGAATACCTGCGGAACCTTCGTTCCTTCGTGATTACACCAAATTATTGATCAAATCAATTATCAAAGAAGCAAAGTCCATTTTCAAACTAGTTTTATCTACAACACTTAATGCGTGTGATTTTAATATCAGTTCGTGATGGGTCCTGATTTAAATCTATTTATTTTTTATGTAAATACGGGTAAGGAAAAAAATTTATCGCCCGCAGCTGCCAGAATGGGAAGCATCGTTGTTTTTAATCATCACGACCGGTATTCATTATGAACAAACCATTTACAAAAATAATAAAGTTACAACATAGAATCGGTATGTCTGAAGTTCCCAATCCGAACTGGCCCCCCGCGGGAACTATAGCTCAAGCTCTCACATTCTCCTGTACCGAGCAAGTTGGGTGTAAATAGTCAGACTGGAGATGAGATTATGGCATATTATAATCGAACCCTCGTTTTTTTTGAAGTTGGTTAATAATAATAACTTAATAACATACCTAACTGTTTTCCATCACCTGTTTTCCTTTGCCTTTCCGTCGAAACGCGAACGAATTTAGTTCATCTTATCTATTAACATGACGTGAATGCGAAGTATTTTATCTCTCAAACAATTTCCTGTAATGATTATTAGGTACTCTAAAGACGTTATTATTAGAGAACACGTGTCATGTATGTACGATAAGTATTATCATACTTTGATTAATTATCCGAATGTTCCAGGGGGGTTATAAATTTAGGGGTAAATCCGCATTTTTATGGATTCTAATTTATACTACTGTCATAATTAAACAGTACAGTCAACAGATTTTTGTTAGTAGAACCGTTAAATTACCAAAATCTTAATTTAAACCTCTTCTTCCTTTGAATAGGTATACCATTTTATACTATGTAAGTACAAATAGAATTTTTCGGTATTTTTGACCGTTATTTAGAAGGTTATTATTAAAATAATAAAAGTAAAAACCATGGTTTTAATGGAACACGCCTTGCACGTGAAGTTAAACATAGGTTATTCTTGTGTCCAGGTCACGAACACTTTGACCTGCAAAAACATTTATCGGTTTGATTATACCTACATGGTCAAATTATAATTAGATAGGTACATAATTCGCTTTGTTTTGCAACAATAATAGTCTTCTATACCTATAAAACAGTACCGTGACTGACTGACTGACAGACAGACAACGCACAGCCAGGTGTCCTAGAGGTGCACTAAGAAGGGATTTTTCGAAATTCCCACGGGATAGGGAACTAGCCCATTTTAAAATATTTCAACGGGGCAAAGCCGCGGGGCATAACCTAGTTACTTATAAATATCTATACAAATCAAGATTGATTAGGTGAATTGATGGTTTCAACGGAGCACGCCTTGCGTTACTCTAAAGATATAATTATTAGAGAACACGTGTCATGTATGTACGATAAGTATTATCATACTTTGTTTAATTATCCGAATGTTCCAGGGGGGTTATAAATTTAAGGGTAAATCCGCATTTTTATGGATTCTATTTTATACTACTGTCATAATTAAACAGTACAGTCTACAGATTTTTGTTAGTAGAACCGTTATATTACCAAAATCTTAATTTAAACCTCTTCTTCCTTTCAATAGGTATACCATTTTATACTATGTAAGTACAAATAAAAATTTTCAGTATTTTTGACCATTATTTATTTGTCTACAATTATTTAGAAGGTTATTATTAAAATAATAAAAGTAAAATCCATGGTTTTAACGGAACACGCCTTGCACGTAAAGTTAAACATAGTTCATTATTTTGTCCAGGTCATGAACGCTTTGACCAGCAAAACCATTTATCGGTTTGATTATACCTACATGGTCAAATTATAATAAGGTAGGTACATAATTCGCCTTGTTTTGCAACAATAATAGTCTTCTATACCTATAAAACAGTACCGTGACTGACTGACTGACAGACAGACAATGCACAGCCTAAACCACTGGACCTAGAGACTTCAAATTTGGCATACATATACCTTAAGTGTCCTAGAGGTGCACTAAGAAGGGATTTATCGAAATTTTCACGGGATAGGGGACTAGCCCATTTTGAAATATTTCAAGGGGGCAAAGCCGCGGGGCATAAGCTAGTTACTTATAAATATCTCTACAAATCAAGATTGATTAGGTAAATTGTTGGTTTCAACGGAGCACGCCTTGCGTGTAAAGATAAAAACCAAAGATTAAATACTGACTTGGTCAAAGACCAATTCGCCTTGTTTTGGAACAAAAATAATTGCTTGTTAATCTAGACATATCAAGTATGATTGAGTAAGTTAATTATCTTTTAGTATAAATCTTCTTTTAGTAGTAATGATGACATCATCATCATCATATTAGTCGGAAGACATCCACTGCTGGACATAGGCCGTCCCCAAGTATTTCCACGGTGATCGGTCTTGTGCTACCCACAGCCAATGAATTCCCGGGATCTTAACCAGATCGTCCGTCCACCTTCCGGAAGGCGAAAGCCCTACCAACACTTCGCCTTCCGGTTCGCTGTCCCCTCTCTAGAACCTTAAGGCCCCAACGGCCATCAGTTCTTGCGAGAACAGTGCGCCGCCCACTGCCACTTAAAGTGTGCAACATTCGTAGTTAATAGGAATCCTTATACCTGGCGACGACCTGGTGAAGATCTCGGGATCGCGGTGGATGTGGAAAGCACAAGACCGGTCTGAGTGGAGAGCTTTGGGGGAGGCCTATGTTCAGCAGTGGACGTCTTTCAGCTGACATGATGATGATGATGATGACCTTGTATTGAAGAACAACCGGACAGAAATCCGAACAGGCCCACAAAAGCATTTCTGTTACGGCTGAAACGGAGACGCTTCGCTCGCGCTTAGCGCTGCTCAGTCAATTACCTACCAATTTTTTACACTAGCAAACTATACAGAATATGGATTCTGTAATTCAAATATTTGATCAAAAACACTTTTGAAGTACCTACTGCAAAATAATTATTAACTGTCAGGGTTATTTTAGTCTAACGCATATATGAAAGGATACCGGAGGTTCTCGTATTAATGTTTTGTGTGACTTAATAGATTTAAACAGTTCATGAGGTGGCAAATGATAATAATAATATGACAGGTAATATAATAGAAGATAATAATAATATGACAGGTAATAGAATAGAATAGAATAGAATGTAATAGAAAAGTATGAATGACATTTGATATAAAGATAATTTTTAACAATTTGTGTGGTTACTTAAGGGGAGGTGAACGATGAGCTCAAATGCTGTGATTAATATCTACTACAAACTATAACCGATTTGTTACTAACTCACACATCTATCTTTTTTGCTTCAGAATTGGGATTTTTTGTTTAGATGAAAAGTAGCTAAATGTGTTATTGTGATGTACTTATAAGCTACATTACTCTGAGTTTTCAAGGCCCGATCGGTAGTTTTTGTGTGAAATAATAAACAAACATCCTTACATCTATCCTTACAAACTTTCGAGTTTTTTATATTGGTAATAAGAACGTTATTGAAAAAAAAAAATTCAGACTTATGAATCTTTTCAAATTAGGTACGTCAGGAATGGATAAATTAAAAATATGTCAACTCAAGAACATTAAGTGTCTACTACAGCGGGCTCGCTGAGTCTCATTCCCTGTTTGCCTCGTACCTACTGTATCTCTCCTTTTGTTGTAATATCTTTCTGTGAATCTGTGTTTTGGTAAATAAAAATGTCTTTCATTATTATTGTTATTACAGCCAGAAATCATCATAAAAACTATACAACTTCAAAACATAAACCAGAATTTATATAAAATAAATAAATTATTTCGAGCAAAAAACAAAAACACAAATTTTCGATGAATTCTAGAGGATAATTTAAATAAAAAGTGCAAAAATACGTGCAATTTGGATATTTTTATTGAATCGATAACCATTTTCTGTCGCGGTCTAGTACGGGTATCTTCCGTTGGTGCTAAGGCGGTACATGCCAGTTCTGAAACAAAAAAAAACAAATAAGACTAGTAATTGTCTTTGATAATTTGCCTACTTAGATTGTTTATAAATACCGTAATAAGTATGAAATTAATAACTTCGGGAGGAAACATAATTTAGTTGCTTGCAGTCTAAGAATATTTTTTGAAACGTAAACGTACGAATGTATGGATGTTTGTATCCACTGTAGAAAATATTAATGGTCTTACCCGGACTTCCTCAAATCATCATTGCCCATGTGCAGACTGGCACCAGTGCAGGTGTTCCAGGTGATTTGCAGAGAGGTCGTGCATCGTCGACCAACCAGATGATTGTAGCTCACTGTAGCAGCGAAGAGTTCCCAGGCACGGTTGTGGTTGCAGATGTTGGTCAGACAGCTAGGCTGGGAGATACCGCCGTTGGGGAAGAAGTCAGCGTTGCAGACTGCTGTGCCAATGCCAAGACCTCCCACTGTGTAGCCTCCGTCGGTGTGAATGCACTCCACATAGCCACCGTCAGAAGGTGCGATACGGTCCCTGTTGTAGTTCCATAGAGGCCCAGCGGGATCCAAACCTATTTAAAATAATTATCACTTAGTTAACAACTGAAATTTCAAAACAGTCATTTTCTACCTGTTGCAACTAGAAGCTGAAAAAAATGTGGAAACAACTCATACTGACTGACCATTGAGAATGTTGTATTGTATTGCTCTAGAAAATGGAAATACTGCACCTTACTATTTGTTTCCAGATAGCATTGTAAACATTGTAATATTATCGATTGATGATTTTAATATATCTGACAGAACATTAAACGATAGGGCAACGTAAACAATTATTATTTAACTTATCTTATAGTGTCATTACTACTATGATTTAATAATGATTTAATTCTCACCAGTCACACGAATGACCTGGCCATTAAGTTCCCGGCCAGCATTGCCGACGAGATGAGCACCCAAGCTGAAGCCGACCAGGTGCATGGTGTCGAAACGCGCGCCGGTGGTCTGGCTGAGGAAGCGGAGGAACTGGCCCAGACCGCGGCCCACGGCGGGGACACCACGGGCTGCTGTAGCGTAGTCGGAAAGAGCGAGCCTCCTCCAGTCGAGAACAATGACATTGCAATCATGTTTGTCCAGATATGCTGCGAGGTAAAAAGGCAGTATATTTTATAACTAGAATATAATGGATAAACAAATGAGAACGATTTCATAAAAACATGAAATTTTCATGAGGCAAAATTTTTAAACTGACGCTTAAATCCGTTTCAGTCTCAACGGATAATAATGATTTAACAGAAAATTGTAATAATATATAGGCAATTTTCTTACCCCGTCTAATGGTAGGGTTGATATCAGTAAGCTGGTTGCTGAGCCAGCCGTGGACAATCACGACAGTTTGGACATTGGCGTTGAAATTGGAGTTGCGGATGGAGTTCGCGTTGTTCATTGTCAGTGTCTGTGACAGGATGGAGTTGCGTCTGCAAATGGTAATTAATAAATATTACAACTTTTCCATACCACAAATTTATGACGTCATAAAAATCTCAACGTTTCGACAGCACTGCTGCAGTGGTCTACGCGAGACGGTCGTTACGAGAATCACGCAATTTTAAAACAATGCAAAATCTTCCCATCAATCAAAAAATTAGTTCAGTCATTCAAAATTCGGTTGCAAAGTAATCCCTAAAACACATTTTCAGAATAAAAATTGAACGAGTTTTAGTGACAGGTTATTGTAAAAAAAAACTGGTTATATCGAGTCAAGTGCGTGTTGCTTAATGATTCATTCAGTTTATTAGATGCCACCTCTGGTTCAGACAATGTGGTTTATTACCTCACATATTATGATCTTCGTTAATCACTTTTCCTCTGGTCAACACAGCCAAGTAAACAGCTGAAGACGGTTGTTGAAACTTACTAACTTACGGCCAAAAGTAAAAAGTTGACCACATATTCACCTGGTGTACAGCAGATACAGGTTGTTAGCCGGGTTCCTGTTGATCTCATCTAACAGCTCCATGTCAGGTTCAGCCTCCAGGTCTACCTCGTGCATCTGACCGTCTCCGCCCGCCATCTTTACGTATCGCGGGTATTTGAAGTCAGCCGGTGCATCTTCAGGCACTGGTGATGCGGCAACATATGCTGTAAATACGATTTAAGAAATTTAAGACCTATAACGGTGAAGGCAGTTCAACAGTATTAAGGTTTATGTTACGGTACTTGAGGTGGATAAAATTATACTAAGCATCTTAAGTGATGATTGTAAAATAAGAAAAATAACATTGAATCTAACACTCGAGACTTCAGATTATTGAATTGTACGAATATGTCATACTTTACATGATTCCAAGCAGTAAAAGAAGATAATTCACTTTTCGCCCGCATTTGAAGACGCAAGAAGAGGTGAAGAGAAGAAATAAAAACGGTTTAATAGCGTCCGATGTTAAATGGTGGTTGAAGTAGAATCTAAAGTATAAAGCTCTTTTTTCGATATTAAAAGACTGGGTTTATTGTTAACCTATAATGACATAAATATAACTAAGCCGAACCTGAAAATAAAATTTTTAGGGTTCCAAAGCCAAAATGGCAAAAACGGAACCCTTATAGCTTCGTCATGTCCGTCTGTCTGTCTGTCTGCAGCATAGTTCAGAGACTATTGGAACTAGAGAGCTATAATTTATTAATTGTGCCAAAAAAGTGGTGGAATAAATTCTTGTTTTTTTTTTTTTTTCTATTATTGTCAGAAGTTTTTCACACACGATTTGTACATATATCTGATTTAGGAAAGCTTTAAAGACATGGGCATAATACATAATTGGAAAAGGAAAGTAGGTATGATTGACTAAGGCTCAATTGTTTTTGTACGTACCCGTCGCAATGATTAAAAACAACAATATCGCTTTCATCGTGGCTGCCGTGGGCAATATGAATTCTTAATTTTCTGAACACGTATTTATACTAAAAGATAATTTATTGTTAATCGGAGATAATTAGCAGAGATAAAGTGTTAACCAGTATAAACATGAGTAAAAAACAAATTTCATGGTGCGATCGGACTTTGGTCCTTTTATCCTTTCTATTTAGATAAATATTAAAAAGAGTGTTCCGTTTGTTTTAAAGCTAAATAACATAACAGCAGGTAACGTGCAGCAAGCAGTATTTTTTCGCTTTCATGGGCCGTGGGGCATTTAGTTTTAAAGAAGCATTAACCTCATTGTTACCAAAAGTTTCGTATAGGGCACTCCGCTAACCCCCATGTCACATTAATACAGTACCTACCTAGACATTTTATTTAGCGGTACCTATTTCCGCTTACCTAACATGTTGATTTGAGAACCATACTCCAATGGAGGTTCCACCATTCACCGCCTTTTATAGCTTTGGCTCGGAGGGGGAGAGAGGGGGCTAATCCAAAATGTCTTAACTTGGGATAGTAACAACACAAGAACTTTTTCCACGGAAAAATGCTTCTACACAAAGCTTTTGCGAGCTGGTAAGGTGAAAAATATTAATATTCATAAATAGATAAGTACTATTTTTATCAATGCTTATTTGAAGTTTGATTGTAAAATCCAGGGGTCCAGGGGCGGGCAGCTGTCCTCGTTGCGTCCATGGGTATTCTGAGGTCCATGGCTTATTATGATTTTGTGTCAGTCCACACGTAATAAAGCCGACTTACCCAACCCCAACTCAAAGTTAACATAACGTCGGACAAAACAAATACGTCAAGTCAATCCCGGGTTAGTGTCTTACTAACTCAGGTCAAGCAAGTCAGACAAGGTAGCCGGTAAGCGGCGAGTTGGTCGGAGAAAGGAGTCGTGGCTCCGCAACATCCGAGAGTGGACTGGAATAGCGAGCGCATCTGAATTGTTTCGCCTCGCTAGGGATAGACAGGAATTCCAGAAGTTGGTAGCCGACCTTCACTAGTTGGAGAGGCACTTGAATAAGAAGAACTAAGGTCGGTACAAGTTGGCCTAAGTGAGGAGAAATACCATCGATGATAACGATTGTTAGATTAAATTCTCAAAGATAGACCAACTGTATCTTCTCGCAATATCTAGTTGACCGAGAGATAGCGAAGCATCTCAGTTTCAGCTTGGACAACAATTATTTCATACTTATGTCCGCATTGCTGCCTGGCTGTTCTTATCTACAGGTCGCATTTCTGCCCGGCTGTTCTTATCTACAGGTCCCATTTCTGCCCGGCTGTTCTTATCTACAGGTCGCATTTCTGCCCGGCTGTTCTTATCTACAGGTCCGATTTCTGCCCGGCTGTTCTTATCTACAGGTCGCACTTCTGCCCGGCTGTTCTTATCTACAGGTCCCATTTCTGCCCGGCTGTTCTTATCTACAGGTCGCATTTCTGCCCGGCTGTTCTTATCTACAGGTCGCATTTCTGCCCGGATGTTCTTATCTACAGGTCGCATTTCTGCCCGGATGTTCTTATCTACAGGTCGCATTTCTTAACCGATTCTCGCGAAATGTTCGCTTTTTTCTGTCGATTCGTTTTTTGGAGTTTTTGTTTTATATACCAAAAACAATTACTTTGCTCACCCGCGATCACAAAGCAGCAAAGTAATTGTTTTTAGTTTATATGTCCGCAAAGTATCGCCTGAATCAATAAATTGTTTTTGTTTTAGAAAAAAAAAATTCAAGGGTCTCGTGGTCTTCGTGAAATTTTGAGATTGGTTCCATAATTACGTAAGTACCTACAGAGGATTTTTTTTATCATTTCCTTTTTTTTATAAAAAACGGAAAATGTTCAAAAATTTGGTTGCGTAACTAAAACTTACGACCAGATATCGAAATTTTGGGAGCAAAATTGAATCACAAGTTAGTGGTCGCTCGATAAACTGAATTATAATCAATCCCTTTCCCACATTAAGTATTTACTCATGATTGCTTCTAGCTTCATTTGTGTGTGTTTTTTTTCGTAAGTATTATTTTGGTTGCTAGGTTATGAGTACCATTGTACTATGAAATAGTTAGGAATATTATTATTGTCTTTATCAGTTTCTTGAATTTAATACTAGAGTTGTGCCTGCTCGGTCTTTAAAGGGAGCGCTCCGATCTAGTTCAGTCTTTTAGTTCCTTTAGTTCAGTAGTTCAGTGAACGAGTTAGAACTGTATTGATCTGTGAAGGACACGGAACGGAATGATAGTAGTTGTTCATCTCACTCCCACTTGCTCTAGAGACACTTTGAACGAGCGCTATTTATCTCGCTCCTCGGTCTAGATCACTCTCACTCGCTCCGTTCCGCTCAAGCGATTCATCCACTCCACTCCTCTACCTACTGAGCTAAAGGAGCGAAGACCGATTCAAATCGTGCGAAAGGATTTAGTTCCTTTCGGTCCGCGACGGGAATTCATTCCTAACAGTTCTTAGTTCCTGACCGACTCAAGCCTATTTAATACGCCTTAACAAATTTCTGATAATTTGACGTGTCTATACTTAGAGGTACTCGTGACCACGGCTCTGAATATGCCATGCTCGAACTCGAACACGACTGTTTTTTAATGCCTTGCAAATTTTAACAAATTACCCTAAAGTCATTATCCCCCCGGAAAATTGCCATTGTATGATAAGATAGTAGGTAGGTACAAGGTGCATAACAGTGTTTATTAGTTTCTTCAAAAAGCGATAATAATCAAAATTGATAATTTGTGTTGAAGTTTTATCTTTACCTAAATAAAAAAAACAAACACCCGTCTTAAGCCCCGTAAGTTCCTGAATAGATTCAACTTTTCAGGCCTCCAACTATAACACTAAGAAAATTCTTTCACACATTTTCTTTCCTTTATTTTAACCTGCAAATTCTTGGAAAGCCATTCAATGTTGAGTATGAAGTTTTCCAGTCTTGAGTGGGCTCACGTGGAAACTAGAACTGAATCAATCCCTCGCATGGCGTGAGGACGTCTGTGCCCAGCAGTGGGAAGTCTACGCAGGCTGGTGATGATGATGATGAAGAGCTCTTTCATATTGTTTGCATAAACTAAAACTATTAATGCAGTGATTTACAGAAACACCAAGGTTTATGGGCAATATTATACTCATAATCATTGAAATTCGAAATTAGAGAACTTAAAATACAAAATTCCTTCCCCCTTTTCACCCCCTGATAGGTTGGAATTCCAACGACACCGATATACTCGTAGCGTTGCATTAGTTTCCAATCACAAGCCTAAAAACAAATTTGTTGCCTTTTACTTTGAAAATAAAGGACTTTCCATGCCATGATAGCCTAGTAGTTTGACCTACGGCTCGACCCTCAGATTTTTTTCGGAATTTATGTGTGAAATTACATTTGAAATTTATCATCTTTTCGGTGAAGGCAAACATCCCAAGGTAGGTAACCTACACAATCCTGCGAAGTAAGTCAATGGTATGTGTGAAGTTCCCAATCCGCACTGGGCCCGCGTTAGAACGCATGTAGCCGTGTATGGAACCCTCGGTGCCTATGCCTATGCTTATATTCTTACTCGTACTTTTACGAATTTTTGCTGTCAGTGTGACCTTCAACTTCTAAATCTGGTTCATGTTCATTTTTTTTTTGTATTTTTAGCTATAATTTGGGTTTATGTTCGATCTTTAAGTATAAATTGATAATTAATTAATTATATTATTACTGTCGTGTCATATTACTTCTTTTTTTTTACAATATTTACGTTAACCAGAACTCTCGCTTTCGAAAATAGGTATTAAGGTATCAAAGTTCAACTTCAGTTTGTTTTGATTCAGATATAATACGTTGTTTTTTGATTGATCTACACGGATTAAGTAGTCTTGATAACGAGTAAAATTATCTTTGAGTATAAATATACGTTGGACTAAAAAAAAGTTTAATTCACTCAAGATAGACAAAATGAAAGCTTCCTTGGTGTTCTTACTTATTTCGACGGGTACGTACGACAGTATCTTCTTCTT
Organism: Clepsis dumicolana; assembly: GCA_963691665.1. Lineage (NCBI taxonomy): Eukaryota > Metazoa > Arthropoda > Insecta > Lepidoptera > Tortricidae > Clepsis > Clepsis dumicolana. Next base: position 10,518,689 of record OY829521.1, read on the forward strand.
TAACATCATGTACCTACTATAATTAGTATTCTTTTGAATTGAGAATTTAGTACGTTTTAAGATGTATCTTTCAAAAACATTTATACCCCATTCCTTTTTTTTTCAAGTACCAGAACATAAATTATCATGGTCAAATAAGAATTTTATGCATAACAAAAGCGCAAAGTCTTGTGAAAAGTACACTTCCGTGTTTGGCCTTTTTTTCCGACATTTAGTTTCTTTTCGTGTCGTTCTTTTTTTTTCGTTTATCTTTTTTCGACATTTACAACAAATTAGCTACTCTTTGGCTCTAATTAGCCTTTACACCATTGGTTCAGGCTCCTACATCACCAGTTTGAAAAGTTACAATTATTTACAATAGCTTCATGCACCGCGGCTTTGCCCTCGTGAAATATTTCAAAATGGGCTAGTTCCCCATCCCGTGGGAATTTCGGAAAATCCCTTCTTAGTGCACCTCTAGGATACTCAGTGGTTTAGGCTGTGCCGCTGTGCGTAGTCTGTCAGTCAGTCAGTCAGTATTGGCAAAGAAATGATGTAGATCGTATTATCATGGTAAACTGACACTTGTAATTTTTTTTATTTTTTCTTATTACTGCATTTAGGCAAAGATGAGTTTAAAAAACTGCACGTTGTATTCACAGCATATGTCGCCGCAAACCCGGTCCCAGAAGATGCACCAGTTGAATACCAGCGTTACGTGAAGATGGCGGGCGGAGACGGTCAGATGTATGACGTCGATCTCGAGGCTGAACCTGACCAGGAACTGCTTGATGAAGTCACCAGGAACCCTGCCAACAACGCGTACTTACTGTACACCAGGTAGGTCAATAATGATAGGGCCTTATTATAATTGTCAACCTTAGATAGTCTGCGCTTTGCCGAGAATCATTTCCAATCGATTGGTGCATCAAAATTTATATTTCAGCTATTTAAAAAAACCCACAGTTTTACGATTACGAGTCATGGTCATGATTTAGTGAAAATTTGGTAGAATAATTTGTTAACTAAAAAACAATTACTTTGCTCACCCGCGACCACTAATGACAAATAGTTATATCTGTGCGGCAAATGTATGTTTCCATGCAACACCTCCACCTCCACTGCTACACGAATCAACACATGCCACACAGACCCAACTATCACCACCACCACTATACTAAACGCTGACGCGTTTCGGCACTCTCCACGAGGCCATTTACGAAGCACAACAACAACCGCTCAACATGCCACCACTTCCACTACTCAAACTACTGTAGTGGAAGTGGTGGCATGTTGAGCGGTTGTTGTTGTGCTTCGTAAATGGCCTCGTGGAGAGTGCCGAAACGCGTCAGCGTTTAGTATAGTGGTGGTGGTGATAGTTGGGTCTGTGTGGCATGTGTTGATTCGTGTAGCAGTGGAGGTGGAGGTGTTGCATGGAAACATACATTTGCCGCACAGATATAACTATTTGTCATTAGTGGTCGCGGGTGAGCAAAGTAATTGTTTTTTAGTTCATAAATATGGACCTCCGCAAAGTAACGCCTGATTCAATAAATTGAATAATTTGTTATTTATGATTTTATAAAGGCAGTGTGTATTAATAAGGTGTTTTTTTAGGCGCAACTCTGTCCTGTCCCAGACACTGATAATGAATAATGCGAACTCTATCAGAAACTCTAACTTCAATGCTAACGTGCCCACTATTGTCATCGCCCACGGCTGGCTCAGCAATCAGTACACCGAACCGAATCCTACAGTCAGAAGAGGTATGCACTAGAGGAAGTTACTCAATATCTATTTTGCCTAGTGTTGTATTCTCATATAAATATTCTGATACCCTGTATTCTATGGGATAACGATGGTCTTCTGGATTTATTTCCAGATTTGAAGGCCATATCCAAAAATGTTTTAGATTTAAAAGTACCTAACACCAGGGTTAAATAGTAAAAACACCATTTAGTTAATGTAAAACGAATGCCCATGGCCCGTTCCATTAATGTGTTTTTCTGTTTAATAAATATTCTCAATTTTTCACCAATAAATTGTCTTCAGTGATACCAGTTTGTAGTTCTACATCTTCATAATTATGTTTAAATTTGCAGCATACCTTAACAAAATGGATTGCAATATCATCACGGTTGACTGGAGGAGGCTCGCTCAGTCTGACTACGCTACCGCCGCATCTGGAGTCCCAGCTGTGGGCCGTGGTGTGGGCCAGTTCATCCGCTTCCTCAGCCAAACCACCGGCGCGCGTTTCGACAACATGCACCTGGTCGGCTTCAGCTTGGGGGCTCATCTCGTCGGCAATGCTGGCCGGGAACTCGGTGGCCAGGTCACCCGTATCACTGGTGTGTTCTCATCAAAAAAAACTTTTGCCAATTTTGCTGCTTACAACGGAATATTAACGGAACTCATGCGAATTAATCGTGCTCAACACTAACTCCACAATTTTGTGCACAGGTTTGGATCCCGCTGGTCCCCTGTGGAACTTAAACAGAGAACGCATTGCTCCTTCTGATGGTCGCTACGTTGAGTGCATCCACACTGACGGCGGTGCCGTAGGAGGTCTTGGCATTGGCTCGGCAATCTGCGATGCTGACTTCTTCCCCAACGGTGGTAACTCTCAGCCTGGCTGTGCGACCAACCTTTGCAACCACAACCGTGCCTGGGAACTCTTCGCTGCCACAGTCACTCATAACCATCTGGTTGGACGACGATGCACGACTTCTCTGCAAATCACCTGGAACACTTGCACAGGTGCTAGCCTGAACATGGGAAACGATGACTTGAGGAAGACTGGGTAAGTTGATGATTAATTTTACAATCTTAATAACCATGCCAATAACAAAAAATAACCGCTCGAATTATGGGTACCAGAGGTCACCAATTTAATTAGTTTCACTAGGAATGTTAATGAAAATAATTGCCAACCGGTCGAAGCTTTGATACTAGATTTAAAGAGCATGTCTCGTCATATTTGGAATTCATTTCTTAAAAAAGGGTAGTTTAGGACTTACATAAAAGGGTAGTTTGGAATTTATAAAATATTAGTGGGTACGTTGGTTTTGTCATTAACTAAGTTAAGTACATGGTTTACATATGTCAGTAGTGGAAGTGGTGGCATGTTGAGCGGTTGTTGCTGTGCTTCGTAAATGGCCTCGTGGAGAGTGCCGAAACGCGTCAGCGTTTAGTATAGTGGTGGTGGTGATAGTTGGGTCTGTGTGGCATGTGTTGATTCGTGTAGCAGTGGAGGCGGAGGTGTTGCATGGAAACATACATTTGCCGCACAGATATAACTATTTGTCATTAGTGGTCGCGGGTGAGCAAAGTAATTGTTTTTTAGTTCATAAATATGGACCTCCGCAAAGTAACGCCTGATTCAATAAATTAAATAATTGCCAGTCTAACTTGTCTATACTCTAGAATATATTATAATAACCTACTGTGCTTGTACTTACATTTTTATTTTTGTTTCAGAACCGGTATGTACCGCCTCGACACCAACAGAAGCTATCCTTATTAGAGTCGAACTGATCAATCTAATGAAACTTTAATAAATACTCGTGATCACTGCACGATGTCTGTTTAACTGAAGATCTTCTAAAAGTCAAAATATAATTATGAATAAATGAATGACAGTCGTGTCATTCTCGTATTTTAAATTTACATGAGCCAACAGAACAAATGTCACCAAGGCAATGTTTACCTCATCTTTAGTAGATATTTGTTGGTAATGATGATGATGAATATGTATGGGGGCAGAAAAACTTGGTGGCTTGAGACGAGAGAAAACGTACTTTTTTTTTATTTTAGGAATTGGTATTTTTAGGGAAATCAAAATGTCAACCAGTGTAGATTAAATCTCTTAATTTTTGTTTGTTCTGTGATTTAGTTCAACTGTCCGTCACCGTATACAACACTTACTGGAATAGTACCTAATAATAATAATTTATTTTTGTTTAAGAGATTAAAACGAATGTACAGTACAATTTATTAATTGATTAAATATGAACCTACCTCAACTAAAAACAAATTATTTGCTCACCTTACCCTACCTTGCTTATTTGAATTTACCTGAAGTGAAGTTCTATCATAAGGTAATTTAAGAGGGCTTGTCCTCAAACAGAAGCGCCTACGTTGGCTAGGGCATGTGCACAGAATGGTCCCCTCCCGATTACCACGACGTGTCCTGTTAGGTGCAGTAGCGAATGCAAAAAGAGATGTTGGGAGACCATTGCTTCGCTTTAAGGACTGCGCCAAACGAGACATGACCAGTTTTAAAATTGACCACCGCTACTGGGAAAGGCTCGCGGAAAATCGGTTAAATTGGCGCAAATGTGTAGTGGAAGGTCGCAAGTTTTGCGATGAAGCCTGGTTCGAGACACTTGCTGACAAGAGAAGGAAACGACATCAAGGCGGCTCAGCAACAACCACCGCAAGCTTCTCTTGTCAGACCTGCGGTAGAACGTGTCACTCTCGCATCGGTTTGTATAGCCACAGAAGGCGTTGTCTCCCGGACGGAACGCCATAAATCGTCTGTAATAGACGCAAAATATATATATGTCCGAATAGATTAGAGCCAATAACATAACATGTAAGTTATGTAGTAACACGATAGTGATCGCCTTCATGCACTGTACTAAAGAGAAGAAATCTCTATACTTAAAATAAAAATAATTTTAGGAGGCCCAGATAGGTGACACCTATAACAGGCAAATAAATGATTGGGATATACTTTGTAAGTATGCCTTGCTCATAGACCTTGTTAAGGCTGGAGGTAAAGTGGGGTATTTGGTGCCTTTACTCGTAAATCCAAGATAGATTCTCACGGTCGTGAGTAATAGCAACAGTTACATGGGTGGGTAGTTAAGATGCATCAGTCGACTTTAAAATAAATAAATAATAAACATCATGGAACAATTGACACCAATTGACCTAGCCCCAAACTAGGCAAAGCCTGTACTATGGGTACTAGACAACGGATAAACGTACTTATTTATATAGAAGACCCGAGAACACACATTCGTATTCATCATACAAACATATCTGCCCCGACCGGAGATCGAACCAGGGACCTCAAGCTTCATAGTCAGGGTCTCTAACCACTAGGCTATGCCGTCGTCTAAAGTATCCACCATAAGTATAGCTATGAAAATCTTTTGACAAAAACAGTAAAACCGCCTTTCAAAAATCCTTCAAAGCCATCATTCTATGGCCTAGCACAAATATGAAGTCGGTACGGTGCCAGCGACAAATTCTTTGAATAAAGCAACGACCGATTTTACGTTTTTTTTTAAGGTGCATTTACTTCATCATCAGATCGTGATTTGATAAAAAATTAGACTAACAAGAAAGTATCCTTTCCAACAAAAGAAGAATTTTCTAAATGGTGAAAGCCGTCTTCGAGTAATCGGATTACCAGGAACCCTGCTAACCCTATATCTACTGTACCTATAGGTAAGTCCATTTCTAAATTTTGGAGTTTTTGTTAAGATGATTCATTGTTAAAATCTGCAGGCGCAATTCTCCATCCTATCCTATGCACTGGTAATGAACTCCATTACCAACTCCAACTTACACGCTAACGTGCCAACAGTCATCATCGTCCAAGGCTGGTTTAGTAACCACATCAACCCTACCATTAGAAGTACCACCAGTGCTAGTAGGTATACCACTTCTAGGCCAGCTTCAGCTTGGGTGCTAATCTCGTTGGCAATCTGGGTAGCCAGGTTTTAACCGGTAAATTCAGTTTTTCAACACTTGCTCGCGCAACATCTTTTAACAACTTCTAACAATAACATCATCTAATACCTAACAAATTACTCAATACATAAATTGTATTGAGTAATGTGTAGTGTTAGGTATTAGACACTTTGTAGTAAATCAAAACAAAAAGATTATGATTGTATTTGCACTCGTAATTGGCGAATAAACTATTTTAATTCCGTTATCATGGGATGTTGTTGATACGCACATACTACGTGATTTTTATTATACAAGTAAAATGACGCAAGGCTGTCAAGGTTATCTGGATTACAAGAAAACTGGCAAATTTATGTTTTTAAGGCTAAAGTAGTTTATGTGAAAATCATTCATATTTCTCTAAGTAAGTTACATTGCAAATTTGTTTCAAACAGGTATGGATCCCGCTAGTCCTCAGTCAGAACTTTGTACTACAGCGACCGTATTGCACCTTCTGACGGCGGATATGTGGAGTGTATTCAGATCGACGGAAACTACACAGTGAGAGGTCTTGGCATTGGCACAACGATCTGCAAGGCTGACTTCTTCCCTAATTGCGATATCTCTCAGCCATAACTGTCTGACCAACCTCTGCACCCACAATCGTGCCTTACTTTTTCCTACCGCAGTGACCTACAATCATCTGGTTGGTCAGCAATATTCCACCCACATCGCAGATCACTTGGAACACCTACCGGGGTTCTAGGCTGAACATGGTAAATGATTTGAGAAAATTCAGTAATAGATTACTATTTAGGTATTGTATTTTAAATCACGAACAACCTATTGTAACTTGCTTATTAAGATTAAAGTTTTGCAGTGTTGCAAGCGTGCATTATTGCAACAACAATTTCTGTAGTTCTTGTTTTTTTTTCAGACGTTACCCGTATTAAAATTTTACTAATATGTATGAATTATTAAATACAATAAATGATTTCATAAACATCACACAACACATCACACACACACATCACATCACATATTACATCATACAATTACTAAAGAAAATAAGAAGTAAAATAATCAAGATCAAGTTGCATAACTACTTAAACATACAATGACAATGCAAAGAAAAATCCGTTAAGCAGCTGGACCAGGTGCTTAACGGATTTTTCTTTGCATTGTCACTGTATGTTGAATTTCATACTATGAATGTTTCATAAAAATAAAAACAAAAATAATCAATAAATCGATTATTTTCATTAACTACTTAAATGCTATAATAGATTAGTCATATCACTATCGTGCCTATGTAGAAATTACATTAATAAAAAAAATATACGTCAGACGATACGAATACGCCATGTTGACCCCAGGCTAGTGTCTAACTCAGGTCAGTGTAAATCGGAATTAGTAACACAAAAAAAAGTAAACGCACACAAATTTCAACATTAGCAAGCAACAGGAGATAGATCTCGCCTTCACAAGCTCTATGGAGCTTGTGTACTACAAATGCCATTTATTCATTAACGTCACTTAAGCCTCTTTTAGTTAAAATAGGTTTTGTCTTCTTCTAACCAACGGAAATGTCAATGTGACAAGAAAGAAACGAACTTAGTGTCTACTAACAAAAAAAAACTACAAAAAAACTCAAACTTGCAAGTTTTGATAGCTCCATCAAACAGTGTGTGTACAAATAACGTTTATGATTCTCGAGTGTCACTTAACGGTACTAAAGAGACAGCGTTTGGCATCTCAACTCTTAAACCGATTATGTTGTTTTTATGCTAGCGTCACATAAACCACAAAAAATGGGCCGGTAAATCATGGAACACGAAATTCCACTTTTTAATTTTTATCATTACAGAAAAACACAAATTCAATTATTTTGATTTTTTACTTACGTCATAAGCGTTTATTGCATACTCAAAAACATTATTATCTTCGATCGCCTTTAAGATTTTTATGAAGATGGACATTGTTTATTTAACTCAAGTCTGTTTTTGTGTAAAACAAATCCGCAGCTGTGCTACAAATGTTAAAAGAAATGCCAAATAAGTCTTTGGTATAATGAAATACATTTTTAAACATAGGTGGTATCATACCTATACTTATATAATATACCTATATTTAGACAAAATAATACGCGTAGGCAAATAATAATATTATGATGTCAACCTGGCACATGTTCCCGCGACTGTTCGTTTTACATAATAGAAAAACACAATTATCAATTTCATTATAATCACTCTTTGAACATACTGATTACTGATAAACATGTTATGTGCCTACTATCTTATCATACTTTGGCAATTTTCCAGGGGGGATAATAACTTTAGGGTACATTGTCAAAATTTGCAAGGCATTATTAAAACAGCCAGGTTCTAGTCAATCATGTTCTAATTACCTCGGCGTTTCAGCATGGAATGTTCGAGCCGTAGTCACGAGTGTAGATATCAAATTATCCGAAATTTGACAGGTCATAATTATCACACTCCTTCATAGATCCAGTACCTACTGGTAGTTAAAAACTAATGTTTACTACGATCGTCTACCAGTGGCTGTGCGTTTCGCTACCGGCGAAGAGTGTGCTTCCAGAGAAATGACTACGGATTAGTTTGAAACAAGTCGGGCTATACTCGACTGACACACGTGAGAGATCCGTTTTTTCACTATGATCAAATGTAATAATAATTATATGTAATACGGTAGTTTCATGTTAAAAGTTTAATACGTTATGTAAATCGCTGTAAATAAAATGCGTGTAACTAAAATTAGATATTGCGTAAATGTACGGTCGGTCTATCTTTCAGCATTTAATGTACCGTTCATTTCGTAGATGGTATGTCATATCCTCACTTAGGCTGACTTGCACCGACCTGTATTGATTATTAACCCGGAACTAACTTATTTGTATCGTCTGACGTTACATTAACCCCGGGTTGGAGGCGGGCAAGTCGGCCTGATTAAAGTTTAGTGCAGTCTAACACAGAATTATAAAAAGCTCTACCTAAGTGGTGTAAGCTCCATCGCTGTATGTTTTCAAATCAACATATTGGGTAACCGGAAATAGGTACCGCAAAATAAATGTCACTGCGCTGGTTTGGAAATTATTAAACTTAATATCAGTATAGGTAGGTCGGTACTGTATTGATGTAACATAGGAGTTTGTGCCCTATACAAAACTTTTGGTCGCAATGAGGTTAGTGCTTCTTTAAAACTAAATACCACACCGCCCATGCGCGAGAAAGGGATTGACGTTGCCGGCCTTGCAGCCGGAGCTTGAGATTGAGAGAAGCACAGTTACATCGGAATAAGAATGTCTTGTTTTCTTTCTTACTATTTAGTTTTAAAACAAACGGAACACTCTCCATTAAATTTAAATAGAAAGGATAAAAGGATCAAAGTCCGATCACATTTTAGAATTTATTTTTGGCTCAGGATTATACTTGTTAACTTTTAATCTATGGAAATCTCTTCGATTAAAAATCAATTATCTTTTAGTATAAATACATGTTAAAATTGCAAACAATGCAGAACGCCCACGGCAGCCACAATGAAAGCGATATTGTTGTTTTTAATCATTGCGACGGGTATGTACATAAATAATTGAGCCTTAGTTAATCATCCCTAGTTTCTTTTAACATGAACATGAGTTCATGTGGTCATGTGTTTTTTGAACAAGTTGGGCTAATCTCGACTTATGTACGTGAGTGATCCGTTTTGTTTCGCTATGATCCCTAGTTTCCTTAGCCAATTATGTATAATATTGTAAGTTTATGTATATTGGAATCTAAAATCAAATAGATACAAACTGAGTCCGAAAAACTGCTAACAGTAGAAAAAAAACCTGATATTTCACGGGTTGGGTACAGAGAATTGTGTGATTATAAGTTAAAAATAAACTAAATCGTCCAATAATGCAATAAGAGTTTCAGATTTTAGATTCAACTTAGTAACCAAAGTTTAACATCAGACGCTTTCAAATACCTAGCTTTTGTTTCTTGTCTTCACCTCTTGCGTCATCCAACGAGTGCGAAAAATTAATAATATTCTTTTACTGCTTGGAATCATGTTTCACGTACTATTGCAATCCAATATTCCAAAACTTCGAGTGTTAAATTCAATGTTATTTTCCGGCTTTATCATCACCACTAAGTCTTTAGATGCGTAATAGGTATACTTTCATGTAGCTCAGGTACCATAACGTAAACCTTAGTACTATTTTACGGACTTCAACGTTATTAACCTTAAATTTCTTAAATCGTATTTACAGCATATGTTGCCGCATCACCAGTGCCTGAAGATGCACCGGCTGACTTCAAATACCCGCGATACGTAAAGATGGCGGGCGGAGACGGTCAGATGCACGAGGTAGACCTGGAGGCTGAACCTGACATGGAGCTGTTAGATGAGATCAACAGGAACCCTGCTAACAACCTGTATCTGCTGTACACCAGGTGAACATATGCTGTCAACTTTTTAATTTATGCCGTAGGTTATTCAACAACTGTCTTTAGCTGTTTACTTTACTGTGTTGATAAGAGAAAAAAGAGAGTAGCGAAGAACATCAGTCAGGGGATAAACAGTGTCTGATCCAGAGGTGTCTTCTAATAAACTGTATGAATTTTGTTTCTAATTTAGAGTTTAGGATTAGAGAGTCAGTAATAATAACTTAAAGAATATTTGTATCCTCTCGACGTAGACATGAAATAAAACGGACCGTCTTGAGTAGATCAGCAGTGCAGTGCTGTCAAAAGCGAAACGTTGACATTATTATGTCGTGATTAAATTTAGCTATAGATAAATTCTAATATTCATTAATAAACGTTTGCAGACGCAACTCCATCCTGTCACAGACACTGACAATGAACAACGCGAACTCCATCCGCAACTCCAACTTCAACGCCAATGTCCCCACTGTCATCGTTGTTCACGGCTGGCTCAGCAATCAGCTTACCGACATCAACCCTACCATCAGGAGGGGTAAGAAAATCAAATATTATCACAATTTCCGTTGGCTAATAACTTTTCAAGATCAAATCATCTAGTTTCAGTTTATCAATGAACACTTCTGAATCATAACTATCCGTTGCGACTTTATTCATTGATTTCTAAATAGGTATCAGTTTCAAAATTTCACCTCATGAAAAAAATCATGTTTGGATGAAATTGGGCTTTACCTTTACTCATTTGTTCGTCCATGTATTCAACTAATAAAATACATGGCACTTTTATATTGCAGCATATTTGGACAAACAAGACTGCAATGTCATTGTTCTCGACTGGAGGAGGCTCGCTCTTTCTGACTACGCTACAGCAGCTCGTGGTGTCCCCGCCGTGGGCCGCGGTCTGGGCCAGTTCCTCCGCTTCCTCAGCCAGACCACCGGCGCGCGTTTTGACACCATGCACCTGGTCGGCTTCAGCTTGGGTGCTCATCTCGTCGGCAATGCGGGCCGGGAACTAAACGGCCAGGTTATTCGTGTGACTGGTGAGACATACAGCATTATTATATCATAGTAGTAATGTCATTGTACGATAAGTAAAATAGGAAGTAATAGTGTATGTACGTTGCCCTTTCGTTTGATTTCCCACCAATTGATAATATTATGCATTTACAATGCTATCTGTAAACAAATAGTATGACGGAGTATTAAGTTCCTTCTTCAAGAGCAATGCATAACAACATTCTTAATAGTATATCAGTCTGAGTCGTTTTGAGAGATTTTATTCAGCTTGAATTTTGTACACAATAATATCCTCTCCTAGTTGCAACCGATAGAAAATGACTGTTTCGAAAATTGTATTATTTAAAATATAATATTATTTGAAATAGGTTTGGATCCCGCTGGGCCTCTATGGAACTACAACAGAGATCGTATTGCACCTTCTGACGGTGGCTATGTGGAGTGCATTCACACCGACGGAGGCTACACAGTGGGAGGTCTCGGCATTGGTACAGCAATCTGCAACGCTGACTTCTTCCCCAACGGCGGTATCTCCCAGCCTAGCTGTCTGACCAACATCTGCAACCACAACCGTGCCTGGGAACTCTTCGCTGCTACAGTGAGCTACAATCATCTGGTTGGTCGACGATGCACGACCTCTCTGCAAATCACCTGGAATACATGCACTGGTGCCAGTCTGCATATGGGCAATGATGATTTGAGAAAGTCCGGGTAAGACCATTAATATTTTCTATAGATAATGGATACAAAAATAATTACTTTACCCTCCCCCTCCTCTCTTAGCTTCCCACAAGCATACAGCACTGCTAAAGTGACGTCTGTAACCATTTCAAAATACATACTAATGCCCTTATTCATAAACGTCACTCAAGCCTCTATTAGCTAAAATAGGTTTTGTCTTCTTCTTACTAGCGAAAAAGTCAATGTGTGTGTGTGTTTAACGGCATTTAAGTTAATATAGGTTTATGAATAATAGGGTTAGACCGCGAGGAACAAAATTGTCCGAAGTAATTTCCATACTGATTAGAAACAGAGGTGCACTTAAGTAAATCATCAATGTCAATTATTTGTTTTTGTTTGTTTCAGAAATGGCATGTTCCGAGTTAGTACCAACGGAAGATACCCGTACTAGACTTCGACAGAAAATTGTTATCAATTCAATAAAAATATAAAAATCGAACATGTTTTTTGCATTTGTCAATGTTTTAATTATCCTCCGAAATTCAAAAACTATTTTTGTTTCTCGTATTTGTTTGTTGTTCGAAATTAGTTGAGTTTTTGGTTATTTTATACTCAGTATTAAGTAGAAAGTAATTTTTTTATTTACGGTTTGTGTCGTTTAGTCCTTATCATGATTTGTGGTTCTGATAGATAGAAATTTAATGTTCTTTAGCTGGCGTAATTAAAATACTCCTAATGTACCTACCTTGAAAATATCAGATAAGTCACAAAGTACTTTTTTAAATAACATCCTTCCAATACTATGAACGCATTTTTTTTAAATTACAGATGTAAGGACGTTTGTTACTGTTTCACACAAAAACCTGCGATAAAAATTCACAGTAATATAACTTATACATCAAAATTGATATTATAAAGTGTTGTTTTTTGTTTGCTTCTGTTTTTGAGCTACTTTTTATCTAAAAAGAACTACGTCCGTAAGGTAGCAGGCAATGAAAGGATTTGTTATCAATTTGTACGTCTATCTTTCTTGATATATATATCAATAGCTAACTATTGGGATATATAGCAAAAGATAGACGTACAAGTTGATAACAAATCGAATGTATTCTAAGAAGTATCAAATCACAGCATTATTTTGTGCTTATCTTCTATACCCACCTTCCCTGAAGGTTAATCACACAAATTGTTAGAAATTATCTTATAAATATCATAATTATTATTATCTTATCAAATCAATTGCGTATTTCTATTAAATTACGTAAAACATAACGAGCGATTAAATGAAAAGCTAACCTTTAAATTGAGGTGGATTAACATATTAAACTTAATGGTTAAGCATACCCTGCAGTAGCATGATCGAAAATGATCGTATTTTGTGTTACAGAATGCATTAGTCAGTGTCGTCTGCTAATGTTAAACCAAAATTGGCATTTATAAGAAGAGTTTTTGCTTTCGAAAACGAAATAAAGTACCACACCAACAGTACGAGGGCTGTTTGATAAGTACCCGTTTATGGAAATAAAAAAAACTTTCTTTTTGTATATATGCATTTATTTTTCTACGTAGTCACCTTTTAACTCTATACATTTGTTCCACCTACGAGGGCTGTTTGATAAGTTTTCTAAATATATTAATATCACTGGCCGCAAATAAGTATACCACCTTTTTAAGCCATTTTTCAGAGGCGGGAAAATTAAAAAAAAAATGGCATTCTTTTGTTTTTTTTTCTCATTTGACAACGATTCAGTGAAGGCGTGAACTTAAAATTGTTAAAATGGAGAAAGAACAGTATCGGTCTGTAATTAGATTCTTATTTTTGGAAGGAAAAACATGTGATGAAATAAAAGTAAGAATGCAAACGGTTTACCATGAATGTGCTCCTTCTATGACAACCGTCAGATATTGGTATAACGAGTTTAAGCGGGGGAGAACAACCGTCTTTGATGAGGATCGCCCAGGCCGGCCAGTTGAGGTGACTACAGACGATATGGTTAAGAAAATTGAAAATATCGTTTTAGCCGACCGCCGAATTAAACTTCGAGAAATCGTTGATGCTGTAAACGTTTCAATCGAGAGGGTACAACACATATTAGAAGAAAAATTGGGTATGAAGAAAGTATCGGCGAGGTGGGTGCCGCGTTTACTCACGGAGGAGCAAAAACGAGCAGTGTTTGGCCGTGTTCAAACGTAATCCGAAGAAGTTTCTGCGTCGTTTCGTGACCGTGGACGAAACGTGGGTCCACCACTACACCCCGGAAATGAAAGAGCAGTCGAAGGATTTTACCGGGTGAACCTGCTCCAAAGAAAGCAAAAACCGTCCCATCGGCTGGAAAGGTCATGGCGACCGTTTTTTGGGATTCGCAGGGTATTATACATATTGACTATTTAAGAAAGGGAAAAACAATAACACTGCCCCGTACTATGCCAATTTATTGGATGAATTTGACGCCATGTTGAAGGACAAAGGACCCCATTTAAAAAAGAAAAAAGTACTGTTTCATCACGACAACGCCCCGGCTCATTCGTCCAGAGTTGTGACGGCTAAATTAGCACAGTTACGCTACGAACTATTGTCTCACCCCCCGTATTCTCCAGATTTGGCCCCATGCGATTTCTTTTTGTTTCCCAACCTAAAAAAATGGCTCGGTGGCAAGCGATTTGGATCAAATGACGAAGTCATTGCCGCCACGGAGGCCTATTTTAATGACTTTCCTAAATCATACTTTTTGGATGGTTTTTTGAAGCTTGAGTATAGGTGGAACAAATGTATAGAGTTAAAAGATGACTACGTAGAAAAATAAATGCGTATATACAAAAAAAAAATGTTTATTTATTCCATAAACGGGTACTTATCAAACAGCCCTCGTATACTCATGTGCTGCTCGTTTTTGCTCCTCCGTGAGTAAACGCGGCACCCACCTCGCCGATACTTTCTTTATACCCAATTTTTCTTCTAATATGTGTTGTACCCTCTCGATTAAAACGTTTACAGCATCAACAATTTCTCGAAGTTTAATTCGGCGGTCGGCTAAAACGATATTTTCAATTTACTTAACCATATCGTCTGTAGTCACCGCAACTGGCCGGCCTGGGTGATCCTCATCAAAGACGGTTGTTCTCCCCCGCTTAAACTCGTTATACCAATATCTGACGGTTGTCATAGAAGGAGCACATTCATGGTAAGCCGCTTGCATTCTTACTTTTATTTCATCACATGTTTTTCCTTTCAAAAATAATAATCTAATTACAGACCGATACTGTTCTTTCTCCGTTTTAACAATTTTAAGTTCACGCCTTCACTGAATCGTTGTCAAATGAGAAAAAAAAAACAAAAGAATGCCATTTTTTTTTTTAATTTTCCCGCCTCTGAAAAATGGCTTAAAAAGGTGGTATACTTATTTGCGGCCAGTGACATTAATATATTTAGAAAATGGGTACTTATCTGTAGTATTCAGGGAACGATATAAATGATACACACTGGTTGGCTTGTCCAGAGTAACTGATTTTATTTAAACATAGGTTTACCCACATATTACAATCTCTCAAGTACCCTACACATTAAGCATCTACGACATCTCCCTTTTTCTAATTAATAACTAACAGATTTGATAAGTTTTATAATAAAGCAAATAACAGTTGCACCACAGGTATTAAACTGCTTTCTTATAGCTATCCTACTATTTACCCATCACCAAAATAATTAATATATAGCTTAACTGAGTTACAATAAGTACTAATTTTCTTATTGAAGTAAAAGATAAAACAAAGCTATTTTTCTTTTAATTAAGAGGTAAGTAATTGGAAAAGCAATAAGCAATTTACTTGGTTTTGGAAATAAAAAAAATCAAGAATGAGATCGCAAGGTCTACGACTGACTTTTTAACTGATTCAATAATTTAAGTATAGTAGTTGATTGGTTCCTATGGTTACAGTAAAGTTTAGGCAAATGAGCCATTACATGATATTATAATATAATATATTATATATATCTTATTTATTATTACCGGTAAGCAACTGAAAAAAAATGTGTGATCTAATTAAAATCGCTCTGGATAACGTACGACGCGGCCGCTTCGAGTCACATAGGGCGCGGCTGCGGAGCGGGGCGGGGGCGCTATCGATGGACCAGGCTGCTGCGCATCGGCCGGATCCTGGTCCATATGCAGCGGTTCGTATCGGTTACGACCCTCAACGGTAATCCCATTACTATTGGCTAATTTTAGGATATGACTTCGATTGCGCCTTAAAATACTACCGTTGTGCACTTTCAACAAATATGTTCGCCTTCCTAGGACCCTCAGTATACACGCTTTTATCCATAGCGGGCCGTCACGTACGCGCACTTCTTCTCCTGGCAACAGTGGAGGTAATGACCTGGTACCCTTATCATAATGACTTTTCATCTTGTCTATTCGGTCCCCTCTCTCACTTCTCACCCGGCTGTTCTTGGGTGTGCACGGCACCAGCACCTTCTGACTCACTGGTAATCTAGTATTTAACGCCCTGCCCATTAACAGCTGTGCCGGTGAATGACTTTCTCCAGTTACGGGTGTGTTCCTGAAATTTAACAACGCTAACTGCCATTCAGTATCGTCTTCACTAGCTTTCTTGAGCATTCTTTTAACAGTTTGTATATTTCTCTCAGCTAATCCATTCGACCTGGGGTACAGCGGTGAACTAGTGTCATGCGTGAACTCCCATTGCGTCGCAAACCGCTTGAACTCTGCCGATGTGAACTGCGTTGCATTATCGGTCACTATTCTTCTGGGTATTCCGAACCTCGAAAACATGTTTTTCATTCTCACAATAACTGTTGCACTATGCAAATTAGGTAACGTGACTACTTCTACAAATTTCGAGTAGTAATCCACCACTAGAAGGTAGTGAACTCGGTTGAGCTCGAAGATGTCCGCAGCCAGCACTTCCCACGGCAGCGCGGGCACCGCATGCGGCTGCAGCGGCTCGCGCGGCGGCCTGGCGCGGTGGCGGGCGCACGTCTCGCAGCGCGCCACTAACTCCTCTATCTCCACGCCCATGCCCGGCCACCACACCGCGTCACGTGCACGCCTTTTACTCTGTTCTATCCCTAAATGACCCTCATGGACGCGTTCCAGCACTTCTTTACGAAGTGCGATTGGAATAACGATCTTATCATTTCTGAATAAAATACCATTAATAACGTGTAACTCGCCTCTCATCGACCAAAACGCACGCGCTTCTATTTTGACCTGTTTTTTATTTCGCGGCCACCCATTGCAGTAGTAATTACAGACGCACGATAGTATGCCATCTCTACCGGTTTCTATTTTAATTTGCTGTAACTTTCCCGGCGTAGCATTCAAACTGTCATATAACGCATTAACGTGAATAACTACATCATCACAGATCTCTGTGTCCTCCCCGCGGTCAACTGCTGCCCGCGATAATGCGTCTGCTATGAACATTAACTTCCCCGGTGTATATACGACTCGAAGACAATACGACTGCAACCGAAGTAACATACGCTGCAACCTGGCCGGCGTTTCATTTAGTGACTTTTTAAATATAGCTTCCAGCGGTTTATGGTCACTCTCAATTGTCACCTGATCATGGCCATAAACGTACTGGTGGAACCTGATACACCCAAATACTATCGCCAGCAGCTCCTTCTCGATTTGAGCCCAGCGTCTCTCGGTAGGTGTGAGTGTGCGCGCTGCATACGCCACAGGCCGCCCGCCCTGCAGCAGCACTGCGCCCAGCCCTACGCCGCTCGCGTCCACGGACAGCGTCACCGGCTCCCGCGGCGAGTAGTACCTTAGCACTGGTGCCGCAGTTATTAACACTTTTAATTGCTCGAGTGCCTCGTCGTGAATTTTACACCAGTCGAACTGTACATCTTTTTTTAGTAGTTCTCTTAAAGGCGATGCAATATTCGCATAATTCGGAATAAACCTAGACAAATAGTTAGTGATACCTAAAAAGTGCTCGAGTTCTTTTTTCTCAGTTGGTTTAGGTATCTTCCTAATGGCATCGACCCTTTTTGCATCTGGGCGAATTCCATGCTGACTAAGTACGTGCCCTAAAAAGTTCACTTCCTCAACCCCAAATAGACATTTTTCTTTATTAAATTTGACCCCGTTGCTTCGAGCACGTTTCATGACCTCCTCTAATCGA
Source organism: Clepsis dumicolana (assembly GCA_963691665.1). Taxonomy (NCBI): domain Eukaryota; kingdom Metazoa; phylum Arthropoda; class Insecta; order Lepidoptera; family Tortricidae; genus Clepsis; species Clepsis dumicolana. The sequence goes on from OY829521.1 coordinate 10,536,655, forward strand.
CTGTCGTGCTCAGCTCTGGTAGTACCCCAGACTAAAACGTCATCTGAATAAACTTCCACCCCCGGCATCGAAAATATTTTATACATCTCATGATGAAATATTTCGGGTGCACAATTGATACCAAATGGCATACGCAAAAATCGATATCTTCCGAATGGCGTTGCAAATGTAGTGAGTTTAGAACTAGCTTCATCAATTTTCATCATCCAGAATCCATTCTTAGCATCTAGTTTCGAAAAATACCGGGCTCCTGACAGGCTACTAGTGATCTCTTCAAGCGTAGGCAGCGGAAAGTGACAACGGCGTACGGCTTTATTTAAATGAAATGGGTCTAAACAAATACGAATTTTTTTATTACATTTTTCAACTATTACAATATTTGAAACCCAGTCCGTCGGCAATTCCTCTTTAACAATAATATTTAACTTTTCCATATTTTCTAATTCCTCTTTCAAACGAGGTTGCATTTTGATTGGTATTTTCCTAGATGCGTTAACAACAGGGGGCACGTTTTTATCAATTGATATTTTTGTAATTGAAGGTAAACAACCTATACCCTCAAATATGGTTTCGTCAAACTTAAACATTTTTTGCGATACTTCACAGATACGACCAATTAACTGTAGGTGTTTACATGCATTTAAGCCTAAAAGATTGTTACAGGCAACATTTAAAACATACACTTTTTGCCTTGTTGTGCGATTTTTATACAACAACATAGGTTCAAAAAATCCAACAACTGGCAGTTTTGCCTTACTTATTTCACGCAAAACCATTTTATCTTTCTTTAAAATACTCATTTGAAACCCAGCTTCTTTAAATGTTTGTAACGAAATTACAGACGCATCGGCGCCGCTATCCAACTTAAACTTAATTCCGACATTATCTACACACACAGTCTCATACCACGGCTCGCAGCCTCCTTCATCGTCTAGCGCCTCTAAACGTAAATCACTCAAAAATAACTCACTCTCATCATAGTCCTGTCCATAGTACTCCTCTTCATAGTCCTCCACAGCCTCGCCGACCTGCCTCGACCTACACAGCTTCGCGAAATGACCTACACCGTCACACCTATAACACTGCACATTGCGCGCCCAGCACCTGCCCCCGGGGCCGTGCCTGCGGCCGTAGTTAGCACAAGCGTCGTCGTCGCGGCGCGGCCACCGCGGCGGCGCATCGCGCGCGGGCCGGGCGCCCCAAGCGCCTCTCGCGGTGCTTCGCCCTCGCGGCGCCCTTGATGTCCACGGCGCTCGTGGCGCGCGGCCAACCTCGTCGAGCGCGCGCGCTGCCGCCGCTGGCGCCGCACCGCCGCCGCACGCCTCCGCTTGCCGACCGGCGCTTTCGCTCGCTCGGCACCACTTCACCGCCTCGTCTAATAATAATCCTTGTTTCGCCAACAATCTTTCACGCATACCCGTGTCCTTGAGTCCTCTGATTATTTGTGTAAGAATTAAACTTTTACGCAATTCGCCAAACTCACATGACTTACTTTTTATTTTCAAACTACTTAGAAATTTGTCAAATCCGTCTTCTCGTTGATAAGTCTCAAAAAACCCATGTCTTTCAAAGTTGACATTACGAGCGGGATCACAATGTTTAGCGAATTTTGCAACTAACCCCTCATAATTATTTTTATCACTCTCACTGATATCTAATTCCTCAAGGATTTCTCGGCCATATTTTCCAATAACATGTAGGAATAATGCACATTTCTCAAATGATGGCGCATTCTGCTTATTCGATGCAATCAAATAGTAGTCGAATGCCGACTTCCACTCTCGCCAATTGCACGATAAACTGCCGTCTTCTATCATGGCCGCCGGTTGCTGCAGCTGCAGCGCCGCGCTCACCGCGCTTGCCGCGCTCGGCCCCGCGCCCGACGCCGGTCCGCCGGGAGTACTCGTTTAACTTTGATCAGGCATGTTGTACCACTTTAACACCACCGAAACCAAAACAAGCCACACCTGACACCATGTAGTATTCAGGGAACGATATAAATGATACACACTGGTTGGCTTGTCCAGAGTAACTGATTTTATTTAAACATAGGTTTACCCACATATTACAATCTCTCAAGTACCCTACACATTAAGCATCTACGACATTATCAAACAGCCCTCGTAGGTATTAAAGAGACGTGTTTACGAACAGAACTAACAATTTTATTGCTACTCATCAGGAAAAATAAAATATCCTTAGAAACGAAGGTAATAACAGAATTGTCCTTAGAACGTACGTCACAGCCCTGATCGGCTTCACCAGACCCAATGCAGCAGTGAGGTTCACAATCTGATTGGAAAAACTTAGGTTAATTAAGTTTGGACTAATATGTGTAAATTGTTGAATAAATTATTGTAATGAGTTGTGTTTTCATTTCTGCAATCTTTTTGGAATTTAAAAAATAAAACGAGAAATAATAATAAACAGTTAAATTATTTAAAAGATAAAAGTGGCACGAAACTAGATGCTTTAAGTATATAATAATACTAATCTTATCATTATTGCTCATATTGAGAGATTACATAACATTTTAAAGAATATATAACAATATGACATTTATGAGAAATGAAAGTGAATTATTTATTACATTAGATTCCTGGTATCAAAGATATTCTAAGCTCTATGGTTTCGCCAGGTTAAAAAAATGGTTTTTGAAAATGTAAATGACAAAAAAAAACATAATTATAAAACAATTTCTTAACCCTTAATTTCGAAATGTAAATTACATTATACATAACGATGACGAAATTGGAATTACCACTTTAGGTTCGCGGTCTATAGTGGTTATTCCAATTTCGACAAAATTAACATACTTATGAGGTTGATTCGAATCAGGAGTACCGTGGATATTTTCTAAGGGCCTTATTCATAAACGCCACTCAAGCCTCCATTAGCTAAAATAGGTTTTGACTTCTTCATACTAACGGAAATGTCAATGTGACACACAAGGACAAACGAACTTTAACGACATTTTAGTTAAAATAATTTTATGAATAACAGGATAAGTAAATATATTTTCTATTTTAGGATTTAAAAACAGGAGGGTTGACACCAGACGATATAAATAAGTCATGTTAACCCCGAGCGTCTTGTTAAGCACAAGACTGGTCTGAGTTGGAGGCCTTGAGGGAGGCCTATGTCCAGCAGTGGACGTCTTTCGGCTGACATGATGAACCCCGAGCTAATGCCGGTCAGTGCGATTGGGCCTTATTAACACAAACAAAGTAAATGCACACCAGTCCGACATAAGAAAGGAGGTGGATATAATTTATTGTATGAGACAGTTTAGGTAAAATCAGTGATTTTCGGATGCAGCCTCAAGTATCACTTTACGTTTATTTGGCATTTCAATCCAAAACTGATTTTGTTGTTCTTATGCCAGTGTCCCATGCACCACCAATAACGGGAAAGTAAATTGGGAAACAAGATATTCCACTTCTGAATTTTTATCAATGCTGTCAGTCAGTCATTTTGGCTTCTTTTACTTATGTCATAAAGTGTTCAGAAACATTATCTTCTAAGATCGCCTTTAAGATTTTGTTATTTAACTCAAGTCTGTAAAATGGGTAAAACAATTTATTTAACTGTCAATAATATTAGTTGTATCTTCATCAAAGTCATCATGTCAGCCGAAAGACGTCCACTTCTGAACATAGGCCTCCCCCAAGGCTCTCCACTCTGACCGGTCTTGTGCTTTCCGCATCCACCGCGGTCCCGCGATCTTTACTAGGTCGTCGCTCCATCTTGTTGGAGGCCTACCGACGGCTCGTTAGTTGTATCTTATATTTAATAAAAAGTGGTTTATGACCTGTTGGATTTTTTCAAAGTAGGTAACATACCAGTAGTTTAATTAGGTCAACTAAAAGACATTAAATTTCTATCTACCACAGCCAGAAGTCATCATCAAATCTAAGCAACATAAAAAACCAGAACTCGTAAAAAAATAAAATAAACTGACTGTTTAATGTTCAATGCAAATTAATTTAAAAACTAAACGAATCTTAAACAACAAACAAAACACAGAAATACCAATTCTTGATGAATTTTACAGGATAATTTAAACGCAAAAAAAAATGTGCAATTTGGGTATTTTTATTGAATCGATAATAATTTCCTGTCGAGGTCTAGTACGGGTACCTTCCGTTGGTGTTAACGCGGTACATGCCAGTTCTGAAACAAATAAAAAACAAATCATTTACATTGATTATTTACTTACATACATTTTATTATAACTAAAAAAAAGAGAAGTCCTGACTGACTGATCAATGCCCAGCCCAAACCCTTGAACCTATAAAGTTGAAATTTAACATACTGGTTCCTCTTATAATAATAATAATGCATCCTAAGAATAAGCCGGAATTTTTCGAAATTCCAACCCTAAGGGAGTGAAAAATGTGGTGAAAATTTGCACGGGGAAACACATTATTTTTAAAGTTACTATCATAAAACAGTATTTTAATATAAAAAAATGACTTTAGAAGGGGAGGGGAACGGGTAGAAGTTTGTATGGAAAAAAGTAAAGTAACCATTAAGAAGCTTAATAGAAATACTTAAAAAAAAAATATGAACATCGCCCAAATGAACGCCGTAAACACGGGGTGGAATTTTGAACAAGAAGAACGTTATTTTTAAAGTTAAGATAAGAGCGTAATGTTTGTGGCAAGCTAAGAAAGGATGGTCACGTACTTAATGTATCGATGTTAGAAGCCACTGTAGAAAATCTTAATGATCTTACCCAGACTTTCTCAAATCATCATTGCCCATGTTCAGTCTGGTACCGGTGCATGTGTTCCAGGTGATTTGCAGAGAGGTCGTGCAGCGCCGACCAACCAGATGATTGTAGGTCACCGTGGCAGCGAAGAGTTCCCAGGCACGGTTGTGGTTACAGATGTTGGTCAGACAGAGAGGTTGAGAGATACCGCCGTTAGGGAAGAAGTCAGCGTTGCAGATTGCTGTGCCAATGCCAAGCCCTCCCACCGTGTAGCCTCCGTCGGTGTGAATACACTCCACATAGCCACCGTGACGAGGTGCAATACGGTCTCTGTTGTAGTTCCATAGAGGCCCAGCGGGATCCAAACCTATTTCAATTAATATGTATATACATATTTTTTTTTAATATTTAGTTAACAGTTTAAATTTCCAAACAGTAATTTTCTATATTTTGTAATAAGCTAAATAAAATCCGAAATCTACTCAACTGACAGATTACCCAAGAATGTTGTTGTGTACCTCTATGTTACATTGCCCTTGATAAGGGTAATACAGCGTCACGCCATTTTTTTTTTTCAAAATTTCAGCCTTCTAGGTTTCGACTTTGTTGTCTGTGAGTCACTCAGTAACAGAAGATTTAATAATGGTTTAAGTCTCACCAGTTACACGAATGACCTGGCCGTTGAGTTCCCTGCCAGCATTGCCAACGAGATGAGCACCCAAGCTGAAGCCGACCAGGTGCATGGTGTCAAAACGCGCGCCGGTGGTCTGGCTGAGGAAGCGTAGGAACTGGCCCAGACCGCGGCCCACGGCGGGGACACCACGGGCTGCTGTAGCGTAGTCGGAAAGAGCGAGCCTCCTCCAGTCGAGAACAATGACATTGCAGTCTTGTTTGTCCAGATATGCTGCGAGATAAATATGTATACTAAGACAAACAAATGAGTAAAACTACATTTGATCCAAACACAAAATTTTCATGGGATAAAATTAATTTTGAAACTGGTATTTTCAAATCAGTGATACGCATATGATTGAGGAGAGTTCAATGACAAACCTAAACTTGACTCGATTTAATCTGATTGCGAAAGACGCAATGAAAATTGGGATAATGTTTGTTTTCTTACCTCTCCTAATGGTAGGGTTGATATCAGTGTACTGGTTGCTGAGCCAGCCGTGAACAACGACGACGGTAGGGACATTGGCGTTGAAGTTGGAGTTGCGGATGGAGTTTGCGTTATTCATTGTCAGTGTTTGTGACAGGATGGAGTTGCGTCTGTAAACGTTAATTAAAACATTAAATTTTGCCGTACCATAATTTAATAACGACAATTATAAATCTCAACGTTTCGACAGCAGTGGTCTTCTCGCGCCGGTCATTTTCATTTTGTCGCCTTCAAACAATATGTATGAGTGAGGATAGAGTGAGTATAGTGAGGAGGACGCAAGTTAAAACAATACAAAATCTTATTATCAATCGAAAATTTTGTCTAGACCTTCAAAACTACGTTATTGCAAATTAATCCCTGAAAATTATTTTTGCAATAAAAGTTAATCGAATTTTAGTTGTAGGTTTTAAGGGGGAAAAAAACTGGTGTTTTAAATTTGCACAATGCATAATAAGGAAATAAAAACATTTTCTACATAAATGATATGTACCAACTAAAAACCAAATTAAAAGAAAAAAATCGTTATGTTTATTCAGACACTTATATCCTCTCATAGATGTTACTTGCTAACACCTTTTTTCTCTGGTTAACACAGTTAAGGAAACAGCGGAAGACAGTTGACCGTATAATATTCACCTGGTGTACAGCAGATACTGGTTGTTAGCAGGGTTTCTGTTGATCTCATCTAACAGCTCCATGTCAGGTTCAGCCTCCAGGTCTACCTCGTGCATCTGGCCATCTCCGCCCGCCATCTTTACATAGCGCGGGTATTTGAAGTCAGCCGGTGCATCTTCAGGCACTGGCGATGCGGCAACGTATGCTGTAAACATGATTTCAGAAATTTAAGATTTAATAACGTTGAAGTCAGTACTTAGGTTTATGTTAAGGTACCTACTTTAGCTAGATGAAAGTATACTACATTTTTAAAGCGACGATGATGAAACAAGAAAAATAACATTAAATATGTTTAAAAGCACTAAACAACCAGTAAAATAAATAGGTAGCTGTACCACTTGAGGTTTCAGATTATTTAATTGCACGAGTACGTCAAATATGATTTAAAGCAGTGAAACAAAATTTACACATTTTTCGCACACATTTGAAGACGCGAGAGGTGAAGAAAATAAACAAAAAAGCTATTTGAAAGCATCCGATGTTAAATAGTGGTGTAAGTTAAACCTTAAATATAAATCTCTAATTGCATTACTGGACGATTTGGTTTATTTTAACCTATAATCACAGAACTACCTAAACCCAACCCGCAAAATATCAGATATTATTTTCTAACGTTAAAGAGTTTCACACATAATTTGTGTCTCTGATTTAGGATTTCTTTATAAATTAACATATACATTATTATTACAAATATAATATTACACATAATTGGCAAAGGATAGTAGGGATGATTGACTAAGACTCAATTGTTTTTGTACATACCCGTCGCAATGATTAAAAACAACAATATCATTTTGCCTGCCCTGGGCGATCTACATTGTTTATTTTTTAACATGTATTTATACTAAGAGATAATTTATTGTTTATCAGTATATTTACTATTTATTTAATCGGTTTATTCGTTAATTAGTTAATTAACCAGTGTAATCCTAAGCCAAAACAAATTTCAAGATGCTATCGAACTTTGATCTTTTTATCCTTGCCAAATTAAATTCAACGGAGAGTGTTCCGTTTGTTTTAAAAGTAAATGATATTAAAAGGACATTATTGTTTCGGTGTAACTTTGCATCTCTCAAACTCATTTGTTCAGGCTGCAAGGCCGGTAAGGTGCAACAAGCAGTATTTTCTCGCTTTCTCGCGCATGGGCCGAGTGGTAGATATTTAGTTTTAAAAAAGCACCAATCTTATTGCAACCAAAAGTTGCGTACAGGGCACTAACCATGTTATAAGAATACAGTAGATTGTGAATATTAAGTTGAGTATTTCCCAAACCAGTGCACTTTACTTTCCGGTTACCCAATAAGTCGATTTGAGAACATGCTCCGATGGAGGTTCCGCCACTTACCGCTTTTTATAATTCTGTTTCAATCTAGGTACACTTTAAGAAGGCCAACTTGCCCAACCCTAACCCAGGGTTAAAGTAACGTCGGACGATACAAATACGTAAAGTTAATCCCTGGTTAAAATCTAACCAAGGACGGTGCAAGTCGGCTTAAGTAGGAACATTGGCTATTATGCAATACCTACCTAGTTTTAGTCATGAGCATTTACAGCTATTTACGTAACGCTTATTTAACGTTGGTTTTTTATTCCCAGTCCTCATTATCATCTTCATCATCATGTCAGCCGAAAGACGTCCACTGCTGGACATAGGCCTCCCGCAAGGCTCTCCACTCAGACAAGTGTCTTGTGCTTTCTGCATCCACCGCGGTCCGCGATCTTTACTAGGACGTCGCTTCATCTTGTTGGAGGCCTATCGCCTCCCAGTCCGCGGACGCCATTCGAGAACCTTCTGACCCCAACGGCCATCAGTTCTGCAAGCAATTCCCAGTAAGTACCTACCTAAGTATTAATAAAAATCTTTGGTTTTTGACTGAAATTTTATACGCCCTAACAATATTTAGATAATTGATGTCTACTCTTGCCTACGGCTCTGAACATACCGTGCTGAAACGCCGAAGTAACTTTACTAGAACATGACTGTTCTTTAATGCCTTGCAAATTTTAACAATGTACCCTAAAGTTCTTATCCCACCTGGAAAATTGCTAAGGTATGATAACATAGTAGGTACATTATCTTTAAAACGTGATTATGATATAATAATGGATAATTGCGTTTTTCTTTAATAAACAAATTACTCACTAACTTTTGCTCGCTTAACGCTCAGAAATAATTTGTGCTGATTTTCTTTCTTTACGTCAATCGATTAAAATAAAAATTAAAAACCCGTCTTAATCTATAAAACTAAAAAAATTCTTGCTCATATACTTTCTTTCCTTAATTTAAGGCCCTTAAGAGCGCTTTCATTTGTAATTTGGTATGAGCTTCTCGGTGAAGGAAAATGTCGTGAGCAAACTATTCAATTGTGTGTGTGAAGTTCCCATTCTGCACTGGGCCCGCGTGGCAACTACAGCTCAATCAAGCCTTGTGCCCAGCAGTGGGATGTAGATCTATTTTTACCTTGTCTAGTTCGATTATTACGTAAGTAAAATTTAAGAACTAAAAACAATTACTTTGCTCACCCGCGACCACAAATGCTTTCACCTAAATAAATATACAATTCCAACCGGTCAGCGATATCCGAATTCTACGCAGGTCAAGTCGCAGGGCAACAGCTAGGGGCATATAAAGCAACAAATATTAGAAGTATACAGTTGATAATGATAACAAATCGATAAAATGTGTAGTATTAAATCACAGCATTCATGCTTACTTTTATATTTCCCCTGAAGTAATCACAGAAATTGTTAGAAATTATCTTTTTATCATATCTTTTGCCACGTAATGAAATGTTTTTCTAATAAGTCATATGAAACATTATACGAGCGATTAATACGAAAATCTGCGGTATCTGATCTTTCAAATTTGCGTTGAATTAAAATAACCATATTCTGCAGTAGGGTACTTAAGTGATTTTTGATCAAATTGTTGGGTTACAGAATTCGTATTCTGTCATGTGCTAAGGTGAAACTATATTTGGTAATTGAGTATAAAAAAGTTTAAAGAGCACACTGTGATGTATTTTGATATAAAAAAAAAAGCTAAATTTAAATTGAAAATTCCCCGACTTAATAAAAACCACATGTAAAAATTAAAAAAAAAAAATCTGGGCCTAGTCTTTCAATGAGGAAGTATGTTAGTTTGCCGTGCCGTATTTAGAGAGGGCCTACAAAATACAATAATACGTTTTTTTATGTCAGGGGTTTTTTAAATATGATTTTTTTTTTGACTCTATTTAAATGTCAAAGATATTCAACGGGCTCCCGGATTCTGTTTCCCGAATTTATACTGAAGACGTGCTCTTCGTTTGAAGACGTTTTTGATTTGAGCTTGACAAAGCCCCCCCAACATTTAAATTTCAAAATGTAATATCTCATAAACGCCTAAACCAATTTTGATAAAACATGTCTAAGAACCATCGCTATAAAACCTGCTTTCAAACAAAAAAACCGCATTCAAATCGGTTCACCCGTTTATGAGCTAGGGTGCCACAAACAGACAGACACACATATCGGTCACACTTATAGCACCCCTTTTTTTGCGTCGGGGGTTAATAAAATGAACGTGTGCACCTAGCCAAGGGTGCGGGGTGCGCGGGAGACGATGACAGTTGATAGTCGTATTCTGTTACGCGTCCGGAGCGGCTCGGTACTCACTACTTATTTACCCCTGCCCCCCTACTACGAAGTGCAAAATTCGAACTTCGTATCGTGCCGTCCCACTCAAGCTAATTTAATACGAGAGTGAGCGGGACGATACGATACGAACTTCGATTTCCGAATTTCGTAGTAGTCCCCCTGTGACAAAGGGACGTCACGTCAACAATTTAAGAAAAGCGTTACCGAACAGAACTAACAAATTATTCTATATAAAGCAACTCATCAGGAAAAATAAATGACATTTCAAATGGAAGTAATAAGAGAATTATCTTTAGAAAGTAGGTACGTCACAGCCCTCGGCTTCCCCAGACCCAATGCAGCAGTAAAGTTCACAATCTGATCGGAAAACTTATTCCCGGGTGTTCTAACACGACGAACACGCGAATGCAGAAATACTTTCCACCATATTGGAGTTCCAACTCGAATCCCGAAAGCAAATACTCGAGTACAAAACCTTAGACCAACTTAGTGCACAGAGGATGGAGTGGAGTCTTTGTTCGATTTTGTTTGACGTCGTGTGTGTTTTGAAATCCGGTTATCGCCAAATCGCCATCCGACGGAAACTACATAAGATTCTAGGGTTAAAAGATTGTCTGTGTATACCTAGGTATAACCAAGAATCCAAGGGTCCAAATTTGATTAAAAGTGTTAATGATTTCCGCAGTAACTGCACGTGACCTCAACCCTGTCTTAAGTACGATAATAGTGTGAAGTTGATTTAACGATAAATGCTTATACAACAACGGAGATATTTAACATAATACTTAATGGGGTTAATGGACTTACCATAGCAGAAAGTCGGCACCATACCATGAAATTGTCGTAACTTTTGCTACGTAGCGTAGTTTTTTAGGTAAACCACTAAACAATCACATGGATGTCGATTTCATGCAATTTAATGTTACTTTTTGGATCTAAGTTGTGTCAAGAAAAATGAGAAACTAACCTCACCCAAAAATTAGTTACAAATTTACTCAAATCTACTCCAGGACGTCGCTGTCCCGCAAAAGATTATTTCACCGCCTAAAGGGAAAAAGAGTGCAAAAACTTTAATTAAACAAGTTTTGGTGAGAATCGCGCTAGAGACTTTTGTAAACGGATAATCGAAGCTCCACCTGAGATTGGGCCCTCTGGGGACTGACAATCTAAAGTCGGCGTCGAAGAGAAGTGAAGTTGAAATAATAAGGCGTATAATGTGTTCGGTGATACTGACGGGCGGGGATCGCTTTTCTAACTTGCACAGTTCATCGGTGAACCGCTTGATAGAATTTTTATGAAGTTTCGCTGACTGGGTTCATACAGATTATTGACTTTTAGAGCACCTGAGACGATTACAACTTTGGCTATTGGGACCAACTGCCATTATATCTTGGAGCAGCTCTTCACTTTTGGTGCTGAGCGTATTTGGCGACTTGTTTAAAATGTCTTAAAATTTACGTTATGAAATCCTCCATTTGATAGTGAAATTTATTCAACTGCCATTTTGTTTAATCTGACTATCTGAAATAAAAGCAGTCTACAAAAACCAGAACTTCCAAATAAATTGTGTAGGTACCTACTTACAATTTTGCGGTAGATGGTATTTAGTGACTCTATACAGTTTAGCTAAAAAAATAATTAGAGATTAAGAACTTCTCAATCTTCTCATAGTTTTGTTAAGGAATTCAAGCTATTTAGCAACACAAATTGAATCTTAGACAGATTTTATTAGATAGATCAGCAAATTATTATTTATCTTCATACCTACATACGATTTCGATTTGCTTGTTTATTTTAAAAATATGCAAATTTGTATTGTTTATTTACCAAATGAAAGTGCCTGCCTATTAATATTGGCTAAAGTGTCTTTTAAATGCAGTTGCAAGTACATAATTAACAATACAATCAGACCATTTCTCTGTTTAGTGATTCAACTAACATCAGTATTGCGTCACAACGTTCCCCAATTTGTTAGAAAAATGTGGTAATTTCTAAATACTCATTCAGTTCAATCAGTTTTGATCTAATTCGCTTAAAACGTTTTGTGAACAGACGATATTGATCAAACAGGTATGATTAATCTATACGTTGATTAGTCAGTCCGCAAATTAGAATGGATGCAACTAATGTGGATTTGTAACAATAGTATTGATGATAATAATATGATTTCCATTTATATAATTTCAAATTTTAACGTAAGTACCTATAAAATTACTTGAACTAAGGCTTTGAAACCTATTGTAAGAATATTCTCAATGGGAAAATTATGTAGGTACCTAGTTCAACGTTTATTCTAGATTGTAAAAGATTCGGTATAGTCAAATTGAGAAATGTTTTTTTACATGTCAAATTGCCTTATGATCTGGACATAAAATTCATTTTTGACTGATCTCAGGAAAAACGTTTTCCGCTATACCTATAGCTACTATGAATAACGTTCGGGCGATTCATAGCCACTCCGACAGTAAAATTGCTGTTTACATTATGTAATGCAACTGAGTAAATAACATGGACACAAGATAAATATCTCGGGACAACTTTTAGCCGCTACAAAACCTCGAAATTTAGGACATTTTTCGGTTTCTCGCTCATAACTTCTCTACCATGCATCCTAGCGAAAAGTGACTTACTAACAAATAAAAAACATACAATTTTGCGTCTGATGAGTCCAAAAATTTAACAATTCGGTCCAGGAATACAGTGAGGGTCGAGTAAAACTCACAATTTAACAATTCGGTCCAGGAATACAGTGAGGGTCGAGTAAAACTCACAATTTAACAATTCGGTCCAGGAATACAGTGAGGGTCGAGGAAAACTCACAATTTAACAATTCGGTCCAGGAATACAGTGAGGGTCGAGGAAAACTCACAATTTAACAATTCGGTCCAGGAATACAGTGAGGGTCGAGGAAAACTCACAATTTAACAATTCGGTCCAGGAATACAGTGAGGGTCGAGTAAAACTCACAATTTAACAATTCGGTCCAGGAATACAGTGAGGGTCGAGGAAAACTCACAATTTAACAATTCGGTCCAGGAATACAGTGAGGGTCGAGGAAAACTCACAATTTAACAATTCGGTCCAGGAATACAGTGAGGGTCGAGGAAAAATCACAATTTAACAATTCGGTCCAGGAATACAGTGAGGGTCGAGTAAAACTCACAATTTATCTCGTTGGTTAAATTCTACGCAAATACGATACCTCGCAGCAAACAAGCTTGATGAATGCTGCAATTAAAATAACCAGGCTCATGTTGCATTTGATTCCCTTGGGAAATACTTTGATTAGAGCCGCGATTGGTCTTTAATTGTTAAGCCATTCATCATTTGAATTGATATAACTGGCTCGCAATCTGTGTGGTTTGTTGCTGAAATTTTGAGGAGAGTACACGGCAAATGAGGATATAGTCTAATTTGTTATTTTGTTCTTTTAACTGCAGGAATATTCAATTTGAATTCTGCATTGCTTGCTAATAAACCCGGATCCTTTAAAAAAAAAAATTAAAAAAATTATCATGGGACAATTTTATTTACACCAATTGACCTAGTCCCAAACTAGGCAAAGCCTGTACTATGGGTGCTAGAAAACGCATAAACATACTTATATACATATTAAACATCCAAAACCCGAGAACAAACATTCGTATTCATCATACAAACATCTGCCCCGACCGGGGATCGAACCCGGGACCTCAAGCTTCATAGTCAGGGTCTCTAACCACTAGGCTATCCGGTGGTCAAACACCACCGACCATTTGTTTTAACATGAAACTACGGTGAGACTCAATCATAGTGAAAGAAAACGGATCACTGACGTACATAAGTCGAGTTTAACCCGACGTGTTGCCGACTAATTCGTAGTCCTTCCTCTGGGAGCGCACGACCCAGCGGCAGCAAGACGGACACTAGTCGCGCGTAGTTTAGCCGCTCGAGCAGAGCCTACGCATTAGTCCGAAACATGTCATGCTAAACTTGACTTATATCCGTGAGTGATCCGTTTTATTTCACTATAAATCCGGGTTCACTGCCTCTTGACAAGTTTCCCTTTTAATCATTTCAGACATCATACTAAAAAAATAAAAATGAAACCTTTGTATCACACTACTGGCCTCGTGGTACACGTCTACCTCCAGTATTTGTGAAAAAATCCACGCTCATCTCATAATTGGCCTAATTGCGCCTGGTTTTCATAGAAGAAATAAGATAAATATAATAATTATTATGTATTATTCAAGTATGTGTCCTTCGTATCGCTTTCTGAATGCCACTGATTACTAGTCACATTTACAGACGTATCAAGTAAATAATAGTAACAATGGTTAACGAAAATAAAATAACAGTTTATGTTACACCATTCCTATTAGTGTCCGGTTTCATTCTTATTTTCGTTTATTATTATTAATTGGACATAAACACGTCTACTAACAATAAATAAACAATTAATGCTATCACGGGAGCATTTTTGTTATTTCATTTTCGGTAAGCCTAAAAAAAACTTCGAACAAAACCATGTTTATCGTCGACCGATCGTGTATGACGCTTCACTTGTACAATCATAAAGAACGATGATCTAAAAATATGTCATTACTAATAAATAAATAAAGCCGAAAAACCAGAACGGGATAAAAGAAACGAGACAGAGCGAGATGGCGCTCTACAACACCATTTTGACACGTTTCTCCCAAACAGATTTATTTTTTTTAAATTAACCGGATTTTTAAAGCAATTCGATTCTTTGATCTTGGGAATCACGAAAAACTTGAGAAAATATTATACTGGGTGTGTTAGTTTTGTATATTAAGCAAAATAAAATCGCAAGTTCGAATTTCAAGCCAATAGCGAGTGATCTATTATCTATGCCAGTGTTGCCGTTCAGGGATAAATAAAACCATTCATTATCCTGCATTGCAGTCTACGGAAATTTTTAATGTTATCTATGTAAATTTTTATTGATAACATAGTAAAGCAAAAAATACGTGTCCAATATTTTTTTTCCGATAATTTGTCTGACGGACTAATTAGTCCTATTAGAAATATTACTTTTTTACCCAGAGGACACATTCTTATTGCTATAGAGATTTCTTAAGTAAATATATACCGTACCTGTTTAATATAATATTCCACGCGGGCGGAGCCGCGGGCGCTCTCTAGTTACTAATAATTATGTTCAAACTTTTTCGCTGACTACACTTTTCATTGACTATTCTTCCATTATTATTATTATCTAACCTACACATACGTACCCAATTTCAAGTCAACCCAACCATTAGAAGTGGATGAAATCCAACTAGCAAAATATGATTTTAAATAGATAGACACCGGGTCATGTGAAACTAAACAAAAGCTTGTAACAAAAAATACTATTACCAGTATAAGGATAAAGATGGTTTAAATAAGCTGAGATTGATCCTGAATACTATAGAGACTAGATGCGGGAAAGAAAATGATTGGACATTTGATACGACGCGACAACTTCTTTAACGGCCGTTCCCAATATTCAATCCACGGATAGTTTTCCTTACCAACAGTAACATTTTGACAGATTACCCATAGAAAATGTGTCAAAATATAACTGTTGGTAAGGAAAACCCTCGGTGGATTGAATATTGGGAACGGCTGTAAGACTATTTTAGAAGGAAAAATTGAAGGTAAGAGAGGAAGAGATTGACCGAGGCAAAGCTACATGGACCAGATAAAGTGGTTATAATTATGTAATATCTCCTCTTGGGTCATTGCAGTGCATGTGCTGTAACCAAGGAGGTGCCAGCGGTGTCCAGGGTCCGTAGCTCGAGCAAGATTTTTCACCAAGAGTCGAGTACCTAGTAACGTTATAATATCACCATCGAGAAAATTTGTATGACGTTTGGAATAGCGCTCCCCGTGAGCTTATTAAGTACTAAAATTTGTATGACGTGTGGAATAGCGCTCCCCCGTGAGCCTATTAGGTACTAAAATTTGTATGACATTTGGAACAGCGCTCCCCCGTGAGCCTTTTAGGTACTAAAATTCGTGTGGCGTTTGGAATAGCACTCCCCCGTGAGCTTATTAGGTACTAAAATTTGTATGACGTTTGGAATAGCGTTCCTTCGTGAGCCTATTAGGTATTAAAATTTGTATATCATTTGGAATAGCACTCCCCCGTGAGCTTATTAGGTACTAAAATGTGTATGACGTTTGGAATAGCGCTCTCCCGTGAGCCTATTAGGTACTAAAACTTGTATAACGTTTGGAATAGCGCTCCGCGTGAGCTTATTAGGTACTAAAATTTGTATGACATCTGGAATAGCGCTCCCCCGTGAGCCTATTAGGTACTAAAATTTGTATTAAGCTTGGAATAGTGCTCCCCCGTGAGCCTATTAGGTAATAGAATTTCAGTATTTTTTCAATGGCGATACAGTCTGATAATGATGACGGTCTTTACAAAAAAACTGGTAGACTCAGAAACGATATCTCTTAAAATCGTCCTTATATTTATATGAAAGAAAAAAGATTGTCAAAATTTATAGGTATTAGTGTTATAAATTATGTCAAAAAATACATTAATTATAACTAACTTATCGACATTTGGAATCTTGATATAAATTTTGTGAACGTATTTGATTTTTTATTAACCAGGTCCTACTCATAACACCCTCAAGTTTGTTTTTGCTGACGACATAATCCCATGTTACTTATCTAACCAGGCAACTGGACAGGTAAAGGTCACCTAGGAAAATATTTCACCGAAAAACTTCTAAGAAAATAGCTGTCATATACGACATGATTGAGGGCTGCCCAAACAAACACATTGACAAAGTTTTTCATACATACGTAGCTATTAGACCAGTGTTTATCACACATCCCGGGCCCAGTTATCCACAACAAAAGCAAGCCGCTCAAACAATGTAGCTGTCTACACACACACTCACAAACTACGTGATTATACACATGTGTGCGTGTACTACCCGACATCGCATGCGCGCAGCATCTGTGCTTCCCTATCTCCCTCTAAACAAACGCAAAAGGGTGTAACCGCCAATTTCACTTTCAACTGTGCGTTTGAGAGTTAGGGTTCAATGTGGATTGAGGGTTTGAAGTCAAGTGAAGTTTTGACGTGAAACGCTAGTGCAATAAGCTCAAACGAGTTGTTTTTTAGATGGCTCTGGTCCGTTCAGAGGCTGGGACGTAGCGCGAGCGTCGGTGAATTCGCCGATATTCTTACGCGGCATTTGGGTAAAACGAGATGTTTAATTAGTGAATAAATTAAATTTGTATCTGGAAGTGGTGGTTCTGTGGGATCGTGAGGAATCCGCGTGTTTGTGAACCGAAGTTCGGTAGAACTTCCGCGCTTTGAGGAACCGTTGTCGTAAGTTTCAAAGTTTTAGTTTTCCTGAGCGCAACGTATAAAAAATTTTTATAGTAAAAAAACAATAATACTTTTTAAAACAAAGAACTGTTATTTAATTATTCTGTTTAATTTTGAACTTGTTGTTAAGTCGACAAGAAAGTGCGTTATCGCGTTTGAAAGCAATGGCAGTTTCACGAAACTAGAATACTTTTCACTTTACTCCGGTTTCAAAGATTTCTTGGTCGACTTAAACTATTTAAATGCCATAAATGAAGTAGATCTTATTCACGTATACGGTACAACTTCAATATTTACCCTTTTTGTACCCTGTAAAGGTACAAAAAATAAGAGAAGTTACCTAATAGTTTGTTCTTAAAATTTACTTTAATAGCACACCTGGTTGTTAAAAAACACTGATAAATACAATTATTTTTTAGCTGTCACAGATTAACAGATTAATCAATTATCGATAACATAAAACAAGATAATACCTACTGCATAACATGAACTCATAATGCACAAAGGAAAATCTAGACCACCACGTAAATCTTATCATCAAATAAATAATATTACAATATGTAATCAGTCGTGTGAAACACGATTATACCTGATACCTAGCTATGTATAGCACGTATAGAATGTGTGAGTAATACACTTTCTAGGGCATTCGTCAGTCGTGAAGAGTGTTCAACGTTCATAGAAAAAAAACCGGGCAAGAGCTTGTCGGACACACCCAGGATAGGGTTCCTAAGCCATTACGAAAAAGCCCTGGCTTAGATACCTAATTTTAAAGGTATCTTCATCACACCTATTCAAAACCAGTGTTAGCAGAGCCATAATCCCAAGCAAACTGTACGCAGTGTAGGGTCAATTTATATTGGTTACATGATAACCTGAACCTGTAAAGCCTCCTTATCTCTGATAGTTTTCCTTCTAAATTCACTAAGTATATGCACTACTTACTGCTCTGATTTTTTCACAATTCAAAACAACAGTTTCTCTGGTTGGGGAGGGGGACACTTGACTCCAACAAAAATGAGCACGTCAAAGCTAAATGTTTCGAACACAAATAACTCTATCGAAAAAGATCTTTGAGCACCCCCAATATTTTTGAAAGACCTATCCAATGGTGCCCCGCACTATGGGGTGGGCGAGAAATAAAAAAATCATCCCCACTTTACGTGTAGGGGAGGTACCCAAAAAAAAGTTATTTAACATTTTATCCCAGCACTTTTTCGGCCTAATTAATATGTATATATCTAAGCAAAATTACAGCTTTCTAGTACCAATAGTCTCTGAGCTATGCCGCGGACAGACAGACATACAGACAGACATGACGAAACTTACTTTCCTTCCTTTTAGCCATTTTGGCTTGGGAACTCTAAAAACAATTTTAAAAATGTGAAAATCCATTGCACTTAACTTAGGTATGTCACAAAATTCACATCATGGACGAATAAAATTAACAAGTTAACACAAGGTACAGAAAGCTATCCCTTACGCTTATTTTGTTATTTTAATGAAATCTAAAAATAAATTCAGCTTTAGTAAAAATAGTAATAATAATATTAACAATCAAGTGTCCCCTAAAGTACACTATTCTATTCTATTACTCGTACACGCACAACCATGCCAACCCCTGAGCAGTGGTACATTAGTTGAATTTTGATTTAGACCTCCCAATAAAATGGCTGTAAATTCTTCTAGGGTAAACTCAAATAATAAACTATTGTTTCATATACAATTTCATTTCATTTGCAACGAGTTCATTTCTGCACGTGCGGCCTTACGTCACCCCTCAAGAAATTCATAGTTCATTGTGCCCGAGGTCATTCTGTTACAGTACGCTTCAAACTTAAATACGCCTCCGAACTTATTCAAGCGATCCCCCTCCCACATTCCTGTTCAGTTAGTCTCTGTGCATCTCGCTTCCCCTACGAGTGACTGACTTCACTCCAGATGCATTTAAGTTTGACACTAACCTTATTTCCTTTAAAAACAACACGGCGCAAGTTTTACCTTGAAGTCAAACTACACAGACAATTCATCTCCAATCGTAAGTTATTTTTACTCGGACATCTGTATTTTTAGCTTTGTATCTAACTAAATTGTCCCGTATAACGGTGTTTAACTTACCCCGAGGGAACCTTTCATTATGCTGAAAAAACCCGTGTATATTTTGGGATCGTTGATATTTCGCTTTGGGATTTCACGGGATTTCTCGCATAAATGATTTACAAACGAGAATACCTTCTGCATTTTTGATCTGAGCAGTCGTTTTCAATTGCTTCATTTAATTATTGTGAAAATGTTTTTGGGCTTCCGTCTTTGATATTAAATGAAATTTTAATCATTGTCAGCCAGCGTAACATGAATTATAGAGAAATCTACTAAGATAATTAAAAATTAAAATAGGTATGTTAGTGTACAAGTAAGCGAGGTCCTAATTTAAAATGACTGATTTGTGTAGGTACTTAGAAAATGATCGTCTTTTGTTTAAGATGTACTTGGCCATAAATGTACCCAAGAAAATTAATTGCAATAATATTTAAGTCGAAATACTAAAACCATGAAACCATTATAAACACAAGTCAAGTTTGCAAAAAGACCAGAAAACAAAAATCCAGTCGAGTGCTTACTGGCATGTAATTAGTGAGAAAATAAACTGAAAGAGTACGACGGACAGCATAAAAAAAAGACTGTCTAAAAAGGAAACGTTAATGTTAACTGCTTAGTGTGCTTATAAGATTTTTTGGTAACACGGCAGTGTAATTTAAATACGGAGCTGGGACATTATGTAGTAACAAGTAGTCGTTTACAGGCGTATCACCTGGGGATCGATTGTACAGATCTGATTATACTTATTGTGAAAATACCACTTGAGAATGGAAAAAAATTAAATTAATTAAAAAAAAATAACAACAGATTTATTAGACTTATTTATTAGACTTATTTATTAGACTTATTTATTAGACTTATTTATTAGACTTATTTATTAGACTTATTTACTCCGGTATATTGACTACGATTGCCCTTAGGTTATATCTGGAGATTACATAAGTATCAACAGATTACATAAGTATCAACAGATTACATAAGTATCAACAAATTTCACTACCAAGGTAATTTCTTTGACGCTCAGCTCTTCGACTGGTAAATTATTTATATTAAATGACGTTTTGTCGGAATTCGGACCGATAGTTCCTCATAAAATATAAACAGTATTTGGCTCAACGAAATAGGTAGGTACATATTTTTTTTGATCTTTTGCTTCAGTAGCCATGGATGCCATAAAAATATCGTAAACAAGACGCTAGGTGATTCCTAACGGGTAAACTTTACGCATATTTTATTACGACGTTGTAAAAAGCAGATCGGAAATTAATAAATTTAAATAAAAGCTGGATTTTCCTGTCACCAGAGCGAGCATGATTTAGGGCGCACCGCATTCAGGCGTTTGGCAATAATCTATAATAATTTTGGCATGGGATTAATGGCAGTGATTGAAATAAACGTGACTATTATGGTGGAATGGGGATAAATAAAAATGGACTGTAAATAATATGGCATAGTTTAAAAGGTGATATAATACATAAAGCTCGGACAGACTTTATAGTCTGTACTGTCTGTACTGTTATCAGTAAGAACTTAAATCAATGAGAGGCAGGCAAGTAAAAGACAACGCACATAGACAAAAGCCATAAACAACAATTCCAAAAAAGTAAAGCAGTTTGCAATCAATAATATGAAAATGTGAAATAATGTACTTAATAAAAAAACTCAAACCAATACAATAGGTACCTACTGACAGAGAGGCAATCAAAAGACAACTGACATAGAAAAATAATAATATTAAAGGCCATTGTATAAAATCACTAAAGAGTAAAGAAGTTCGCAACAATAACAGTACTATTAGTGGGCAAATATTGAAATAAAAGGAAATACATAACATTGAAAATTAGTCTTAATAATGGATGATGAGGAATTATTAAGTGTTCTATTGTTTCGTAAACTGTCTTGTCTATTTTGCGTGTCAGAGTTTGATATGCCACAATTGTTTTCATAGCATAAACATTCTAGGATTGTCATGGAACAAACCCAACCTGACCTAATCTTTCATCTTTACCTTTCATCTTTATCTTTTAAAGCAAAATTTCAATTTGTCATTTTTAGAAAATGTCTTTACACCAAAATATGTTTCTGAAAAATGATGCATTTTGGCACATAAGTCTCTTGCATTTGAAGGTTTCCCAGTTTAATACAGAGTCAGGTGAGAATAGACATTGTCGAAAATGGAACAGAAATAAGTGCAAGAGTTTCACGGATTCAGCTGAATAACTCGGAAACAGCTGAATAGATTGCGATCAGTGTTGGCTAAAGACTAGCCCAGTTGATATCAATTTTCAAGTTGAAAGAATTCGTTTTCCGGTTTCAAAATAAAATCGTTTTACAAACACTAGAACTTTTTGATATAAAGCATTTAAATTATAGTACGTCTTTTCTGTCGCGGGTATAATAATTATGTTAGGGACATGACTATGCGACAAATGTACAAAACACCATAATAGTTTAACAGTTTTAAATGATTTGCGGTTAATTGCATTAGACACAATGAAAACAGGATATTGACCGCGATTACCTTATAGGTTTGAGAACACAGTTGAAATTTTCTCAACAAAGGTACATTGCCTGCTTGCAATTACAATTATCTTTCTGAAGTAGAATGCATTTTATTCCCAAAATTGATAGCTATGTATTCAATAATCCAAATAGTTTGGGTACATAATATTTTTGAGGATAGGTAACCAGAAAACATGCAACTGACATCATATCCCGAGAATTTTGTTTAGCTAGTGTAATCCAAACCCAAGTTATGACGGTTAAAAAAATCGACAAAGCGCTTCGAGAAAAGGTAGGTAGGTAGTGCCCTTGCGCTTCGCTTGGCTCGTCTGGGCGGGGGCACTACCGTGCCCCCAGATAATTGTTTACGACGAACAGTCCCAGAATGGGCGCCACTCAGCATAATGCCTCGCCACTCAGTTGGACGTCGTCCACACTTTAACCAGTGGCCCTAGCCAAGACTAACCTTCATGAACGCCAACAACTCTCTTCAGCGCAAATTTACACTAGTACTAGTAAGAGAAGTTGAGTATATTGCTTTACATTGCAAGGCCGTAAGACGAACGAGTTAGAAGTGGCAGATCGAACGCCGCAATGTAATGCAACTTACACTATTTCTCTTAGTAAATACTAGAATAAATTCATAGTAAGACTGAGTGGTGAGAGGATCTGCCTACGAAGCTTGAGATCTGGGGTTCAGTCCCCGGCCAGAGCAGACATATTGGTATAAAAATATTTAAATATCTTTACAAATAGGTATGTTTATTCGTTGCCCAGAAAGCATTTTTTTTACTTGTAAATAGGCTAGAAGAAGATACCTGTACCGACTCCAAATTGAAACTCCAAACTGAGATGATGAAATTTTAAGGCTCGCCCTTTTGCCATTTTGGCTGCGGAACTCTAAAAATATGATATAATTTCATTCAGGACGTCTAGCATTTAGCGTAAGCTGACGCGAGGTTCACCGGGCACTCCAGCCAGTCGCGTCGTTAGTTTAACCCGACTGAAACTAAAACGCCCCAAGTTTTTCTAATAACCCGAGCTTAAGATTTATCCACAATCTAAAACGGCTACTCTTATAACAGCAATAAACGTTAATCGAGCGAAGATACAAGAGTTTCAGCATCAGCTAACCCCCGTCTAAACTTTTTCAATTACCTATGTATGTTGGCGCGATCTGGAGCGTATTTATGACAGACTGAGGGTTATCTGGATGCGGTAGAAGTTTCTTGAAACGTTGAGCCGTGATGAAGGTTGCCCTTCCGAGCGTTATTGACTGGCATTGAATGAGAATTTTGGGCAGGTAAGCAAGATACGATGGGCGGGAAAGTCGGAATGCCTCTTTTTAGGAGTTGAAAAAGAGTAAATATTAAAAAAAGATTTGTGATATTACAATTTAGGATAATTTCAATATAGCTAGTTGATTTTGTTTGATGTAATCGTCACCGTGTATTGGACTTATCGTAAGGTGGGGTAAGACTAACGTTTTGCCCCGGTGCGGTATTAGTTTTACCCCACTTTACCTTACCTAGTTTTTTATTCAATCATCACCATCTCCAGCCTATTTGCGTCCCACTGCTGGGCACGGACCTCCTCTCAGAGTGAGGGGGTTGGGCTATACTTCCAACGTGGGCTCAGTGCGGATCGGGAACTTCACACATAGCATTGAATTGCTTCGCAGGAGTGTACATATTCACAAGCTTTACAAATGGCAGTTTTCAATGACAATTCGGTGTCGATTACTGACTTGAAGAGTTTTTGATATAGCGCGCTTCATTTTGGCAAAGAAATGTAGTTCGAATTGTCATTGTAAACTGTCAACTCTTCGAGTAAAGTTGATGACTGTTAAATCTCATTATAAAATTCATATATGTATATGTAATGTTTATTCAGCATAAATTATCATAATTATAATAGAGATAGGTAATGACCGAGAAAAAAACTGTCTCATGCGAAATTATTATGGCATTCAAATACCGGCCTAATCAGCTATTTCCGGCAAACAACCTAGAGATACGCGTATAATATATTCGTAGTGACGAACATGGGAAAACTACACGTATACATATGCATTCATATGGGTTTAGCAGGATAAGGAAAGAGATGCGGCGCCTGTGAGGAATATTTGAATTGGTAAGTTAGTTGATTGCCTTCTCATAATTGGTAATCATTCCAAAATGTCAGCCCCCCTAGCTTGAACTGCTACGGATATTAATGTCAACAATGTAAGTACGAAATAAATAGTCTCCATCGCTTCATTCGGTGATTCGGTGACAGTATACCTTGACGTTTAACATTATGACAGTCTAATGACGCTAATGAGTGAGGGCCGCATTTTGTCAGATGAAAAAATCAATTGATTATAACTGGTGCATTATAGTTACTTTAAAACAGTTATAAGTAGTGAAAGAAATCAAAATACAATAGGTAAATAAATTGGTTAAATAAAAGCGGAAAACTAACTGAATACAACTGTAGCGCACTATTAGATAACTGGGTATAATGGGATATCACATTTATTTTATCAGCTCATGACTATAATGTTGATACACAAGAGTACGTTATAAAAATCGGCGAAATGTGAGTCAGACTCGCGACTCAAGATATGGAAATTACAATGTCACGATTATTGACACCTCCATTAACATTACATAACACAATCTGAACTGACATTTTCCCCGGATACGAAATCAGAAAATCAAATAATTGCTCAAAACCCACTTCATCAATAAACATCTGATGAAACTCATTACCATTGTAATTATTATTCGTGTCTAATGAAAATGTTTTGAAGCGAAATTGTAAACACAGTATTAAACAAAATATTCTTTAAATAAGTACACAGCCCACAAAGTTGGTACTTTAGGCTCTTAGTCCGGCATAATGCGGGATTAAAAGTGTAAATTAACATTCGCGAGAGTCTGTGAGGTTACACTTTGCTGGAGTAAAGCTTGCTTCAGCATATTAAAGTAAGTTAGTCGATACAAGTTGATGAGAACTTGCTGAGACCAAAGACGGATTATTATGTGCTACGTATGTATGTATTATATTGTTGAATTAGGCAACAGCGAGTTGACAACTTTCGAATAAAAATTGTTTGCGGAATCAAAGTGAAGTTTTTAAGTATTATTTGGTTATTCCAACAATAAACATTAAATTGCTGCGTAACAAAAAATAACAACGCCGTAACGTAACAAGACCGTGATGCATTGAAGTCCCTACTGCGAGCCCTATGTCCCTGCTGAGGGATTACAGGAACACATCACCATCATCAACAAAAAATAATGTTTAAATTAATTTCATCGCTATAATTCTGAACTTAATAATAATACCAACAACTCAACATAATAATTTATTGAGTCAGTCAGAATAAACAAGTGAAAAGTTAATTAGGCAGTATAGCTGAGGATTTGAGATGCACAACAGACATTAAAACCAGAATAGCAACAGCTAAGCAAGCTTCACAGTAGGAAATATAATCTTCAAACCAATTAATAAAAAAGTAAAACCGCCTTCAAAAAAAAAACCTTAGAAAAAAAATGTAAAATAATCCTCTAAAATAACGATAAATAAATAAAATAAAATAAAATGCGTTTATTTCGGACAACAGAAACTAAAGCCTAAAGTTTTATGGCCTAGCACTAAGCAGCAGAAATATGAAGTCTGTGCGGTGCGAGCGGAATATTCTTTGAATGAAGCACCGACTTCATATTTCTGTTGCTTAGGGCTAGACCATAAAACTTTCGGCTTTAGTTTCTGTTGTCCGAAATAAACGCATTTTATTTTATTTTACTTATTTATCGTTATTTTAGAGGATTATTTTACATTTTTTTTCTAAGGTTTTTTTTTGAAGGCGGTTTTACTGTTTTGTTAAAAGATTTTTATTTCACAGTTTTAAGTTGATTTAACATTTTCAGAATTATCCTCCAACTCCTAACCGTTAAGGAGTTGTACCTTCCATCATCAGCTCATCAACATAACATGATGACTACCGGACGCAAATACTTGAATAGCCTTAGAAAATATATGAAACACATAGTACGTAGTAACGTACGTAGTCATTTGAGGGTTGCCCTCGATTTCCCTGGGATCCCATCATCATCAGATCATGACTTGGTGACAGTGGGACCACCTCAGGAGTATACCCTTTCGAATAATGATTTAACATTTTCAGAATTATCTTCCAACTCCTAACCGCTAAGGAGTTGTATCTTCCATCATCAGCTCATCATCATGAGATGATGACTACCAGGCGTAAATACTTGAATAATCTTAGAAAATATATGAAACACATCGTACATGCCTGTAAAATTTGAGGGTTGCCCTCGATTTCCCTGGGATCCCATCATCAGATCATGACTTGGTGACAATGGAACCACTTCAGGAGTATTCCCTTTCAAATAAAAAAAAAATTGTAAATCGGTCTACAATTGACGGAGTAATCGATGTACATATATAAAAAATAAAAAAAATACATACAGTGGAACGTAGAACCTCCTCCTTTTTTTGAAGTCGGTTAAAAATAGCGACATCTCTGCGAAAGTGACTCATTAAAACATAGGTACATGATATGGAGTATTGCCCTGTCCGGCTGCGAGACGTGGACCATAGCACAAAAAAGATGAAGATGAAGTTTGGAGGCGTTCGAGATGTGGTGCTGGGAAGGATGGAGCGGATTGGAGTCACTAATGAGAGGCCCTTGGAAAGAGTCTGCAATTTAAGAAATATGTCGGACACTAGGAGAGGGAAAATGGTACTCCATTTGATAAGATACGGCGATCTGATACAAAAATTTTACAAGGAAAGGTAGAAGGAAAGAGAGGAAGGGGAAGGCTAGAATTAGAGTATTTAAATAAAAGAAAAAGATAGACGCTGTGTCGTATCAGGAAGTGAAATAACTTGCATTGGTAAGAAGGGAATGGAGGGAATTACATCGACAAGATTGATACTCTTTAGTAAGATTATGAATTCTGAACTTACAAGACCGTTGCGTTTGATATCAACTTAAAATCCACTGAAATTTCGGGCTAGTTGATGCTCACGCTTTTGCGGGAAGCCTAACTTCTTATATTTGTTAATGCGTTATTGTATAAAGTTTTATTTTCCGACATGTTTAAAATGAATGCAATAAAGAGACATTCGTCTTAGCCTTCTAAGTTAGCAACGCATATGCAATCTTTTTTGTTGTTGTGGTTGCTTCCTCTTTACGAGTTAAATTTCAATTAATTTTTGACTGGATGCACAACAGTTCTGTTATCATTTTGCCATCGCAGGTGTTTCATTTCCCGCCACACGTCAAGGGACACCTACTGGCCTTGGTGCATAAATAAATAAAAGCAACCTTGCCGTAATTTAACCATTCCCCGTCCGGTCTCGATGTCCACTTATTTTTTCATACCCAAAGCTCAACCCGTTGCGGTAAAATGGTAAAATCGAAACATCCGTATCCGTATGGGCATGATTTGCAATATTTATAAAGCAGGGGTCGAGTGCGATACTAATTGGTTCCCTAATGGCCCCCGAAGTACGCAGGTTTAATTGAATTTGTAAACAGGGTCCATGATCGCGACCAGCTATAATTTATTCAGTTGCAGCGTTTTTGCTACTTAAACAGGTAAATAATTTACTGTTTAATTGCACGGATAAAAATCAGTAAAGAATTTGAAAGGTTAGATGTTTACTCTTTGTACTCTAAAATATGTCAGGTACCTAACAAGTTTTGAATCAATCATCATGTTTATCCATTTCAACTCACTTGAGAATTTAGGAATGAGAATGAGTCTTAGTTACTACTTGTTAAGAATCCACAAGGATTTCGTTATTAAGCATAATGAACTTTTGTTAAAAGTACAATGAACTTATTTAATAAACACTAGATTTTTGCCTCAAAACATTCTAATTAAAAAAAAAACCTGTTCTGTTTTTTCGATTCAGTTGAGAAAATTGCATAAGGGTATTAAGTATTAATACTTACCCATTCCATCATACCTAATCATAACATTCATAACCACTAGAAACACAAGGCCATCTTATTCAGGAAACTACTCATTAGTGGTCGTTGAAATATTGAATCCAATTAATATTTTAACTGTGTAACATTCTGAAGCCATTTAGGAAGTAAAAGGTTCTCGTTTTGTCTTTGACGGCTCAGATTTTTTATCGTGAGAGTTTGTTACGATGACACAATAAAATTGATGTCTGTTATTTTTAAAATAACGGATGAATAGTTCAACTGTTTACATTCTTATTTAAATCGTGCCTAATATTTAAGTACATAAGTGAACAGCTCTACGGTGCAATTGATCAAGAGAATCATCGACATACGACATAGTGTCTTACAAAATTATCAAGATAAATCATCATCAACTCCAGCCTATTTTACGTCCCACTGCTGAGATAAGAGGGCTTGGACTATGTAGTTCCAAGATAATAATTACGGTAATAGGTATTTTCTTCTATGTTTTCTCGTGTTGAGCAGATTGTGTAAGCTCTCTAGTTCTTAAAATGATTAATTACAGTTAAGTTAAAAGCCACTCGAAAATGTTATGCTTTGATTAAAGTGCTCAGGACTCATCCCCATGCAACTACGTAAAATAATAAAATTGTTCCTACCGGTACGCTGTTGATAAAATGTAAATGCTTCCCTAAAGTGCAATAAAAATGATTAAAATGAATAATAATAATTACGAATTCTGTGAACAGTTGTTTGTTATACAATGTACAGTTAGCTGCAAGCAGATGTCCCGTTATAAAGAGTTAATTATGTTCTAAGAATATCAAGTCGCTTTAGCTCCCTCGGGAATAGCGGAGCTCTTGTCCTTTTTATTTTCGTACAGCGTTACACGGAAATTGATAAATATGGACGGGTATAAATATCGTCAAATAGTTTTGAACATAATGGGACCTTTAATTGTTTGTGGCTAGAGTAAAGAACCCTGGATCCGCTGGAAGTTAACCCAGAGGAAGATACGTGTGAAATTAAATGGACTGAGTTTTGTGATATTCTTCTTTTCATTTATGCGAAGTATAGTTGAATTTAATGACCGATTTGCATATTTCTAAAAATCTGATGCACTTAGTTGCAAATAAAGCACTTTGTTAAACTTGTAATGCCACTCATTGTAAGTTTGTAATGTGGTGTTTAATAAAAAGCTCTTGTATATATTGCATTGTATTAATAGATCATCATTAGTGGGCATTTCGTTATTGGTACTTGACTGTTTTGAACGTCAATTTAAAAATGTATCTAAGTAAGTAATTGCGTTGCAACTTGTTGTCACGATAGACATTTAAATTGAAATTATTAATGAACTTGAAATTTGTCTTCAACCCTGATTTAAATAAAATATTTGAAGGATCAAGTTTGGAACCTACGTTTCAACCTACCTAATTGAATTTATAATCATCTCTGTCCTTAAAACCTCTAAAAAACTAACCTTTCTGTTGGTTCAGTATTCACGCTCGCTTACATCTTCCCAGACGTATTTAATAGTCCATTTTCGATGCCATAGATCCGTGAAAAACGGAAACCCTATTAACGAACTGTCCTTCAGTTCTTCCGTCCTTTCGCACTGGTAGGCTACCCTCGTGGGCGAATTGGCAAAGTTGTTCTTACGAATAGACACATCTAGAAAACACCTTATTTAGCTTAGTATCCAAATAAACCTCTGAGGAATACCTCTGGAGGCCTATAGTTACTTTCAGATTGTTTTGTTAGATTTTAACTACGAAAATATTGATGTAGGAATCAAAGGATGTAACGCGTAAGTATACGCACGTGTGAAACAAATTGTAATTGGTTCTATTCTTTCATTCGTACTGTTGTTTAAGGGTTAATTGTAACGTTACGATAAAATAAGCTTATAAATGCCAATTTGTGTGTCTGTTATTTACGCGTAAATTGCCGAAGCAAATTAGGTGAAATTTGGTATAAGTGTTAGGTTTTATATGTTAATTTTAATCTCGGTAAATTCCATAGTTCCCGCAGGATAACGACAACCGAATTCTACACAGATGAAGTCGCGGCCAGCAATCAGTCAAAAATAAACACTTTATACTTATATTGATGTAATTTGATGCAAAATAACTTTCGATGAACACACGAGACCGCATTTTCAACAACTTCCTGTCTCCAGCCACTGCAAAGTGAGAAAATACTATTAAAACAGTTGTTTAGTCAAAATATTTAATACGTACAGGGTTTCATGTTTGGGAAATTAATGTAAAATTATAAAATCCAATGTACCCATGAAAGCAATGACTATAAAACGTCACCGCAAATGAATCGTTTACTTAACGTGATTACATCCTGCTTATTTGTCTGTATGAAACGAATTAATCAACAAACGTGAAGAGCACAATTGTGAACAAGGCACTCTTCCCCACTGGGACCGCTAAGTAAAGCAATACCTTGATTGTGGCTCCTCGGAACACTGAGAAAGTGGTATAAAATCGGATTGCTCACGCAAGTAGCTTCATTCTCGTAATGGTGCCCCTTCCATAAACGTCCTAACCCGGAGCAAACGCCTATCCTCGGACAAGTAAAAGAAAATGGTTCACAAGCCATCTTAAATCATACTGTCTTAGTACGGTTGGCTGGAATGCGCTGCGCAAATGCAAAGTTAGCTTTGCAGAAATGCGTTGCAGTGTTTCGTTTTATTTATGAGGATGGGGATAAACGGTTTAGGGGAAGAGTTTTTGTCTGTGTTTATTCAGGTGGTTAAAGTCAACGTATCTGTATGAAATATAAACGATTCATTTGCAAACTACAGGGTACACGCACATACACAAGATTTTTGTACTTTATTTGACACAAGAATAGACGCTGATTTTGTGATTCGTACAAAATGTCTTGCGATATAATTCTAGCCAGGAATTCCCAACTGACTAGAGTAGCAGAGTAACAGTTGCGACTGAGCTAACCCCAACCCATCTCATTAAACTAACAGTGTTTCCTCATTGTTCCAGGTACCGCGGTTCCCGATGATTTCATTAAAAGTGTAGAAGCAATTTATTTAGTGGTCACATAAATTACTTTTATAGCGCCTCATAAATTACCTACATTCGATGTCATAAAAAAGTGTGGGGCCATAACTGTCTGATTTCGTTTATCTTGAGAAGCGTTTGTTTCTGGCAACTGTGCTGTGTTTGTGATGTTGCGAGTTGATGCCATAAAAGGCGGCGTTGCCGATAATTCCGGCAGAGATGGGGAGGGACCATAAAACTGAGTTATTTTGCTTTCGCGGAGACAAGATGCTTCTGACTCTGTATACCGCGCTGCTTCTCTGGAGGATCGACTGTGTCGTCGAGAGCACCAAAGGTAACTTCCATTTCACTTACGGACGTGTTTTATGCTTTTGAGATTTTTATTTTCCGGGGCATGTTATGTGTAGCCTTTTTCGCTGGTTTATTATGGCTTTATCCTTTTACATTTATTTGCGGTCGAGGCTGGTTGCTGTTTTATGTTTATTAGTTTTAACGGTTAGCAATCAATAAACGATGACATGAATGTAGGGACTATTACATTATGCCTACGGAAGTGTAGCTGAAAATTTAAGGTGTCAACAAAGTTTCAGGCTGAAAATAATAATCTCAAGGAAACAAGATAACCTTCACGGTATTTTCAACCTTGAACTAACGAGTACGAGTAACAATAAACGCGCGTTTACGGCCCGGCGCAGGCGGCCGTAAAGTGGGCAGAGTTGTGGATACAAATCAGATCTCGTGACGCAAGCATAAAACATTTCGGCTGTACAAGTTGTACGGAACAGCGCCACTAGTCGCGCGCCCCAGGGAGTGACAAAATGTAACGAAGCAAGCTCGCGCCATCCTTTTACCCAAATACATTTTTCGTCGCTCGCATGGGGCGACTTGTCTTCAACTAGATTATTTATGTTGTCTCACGGTTTCCTTTGCGAAGGTACGATGAATGTTAGGCGGGAATCGTAACGGGAATAAAATTAATAGATGTGACACCCTTGAAGTTGGGATAATTTGTTTTGCGGGTTGGGGTTCCCGGAATTTGTTAGATTACCGCAAACACTAGGTGAGGTAGTTTTTGATTGGATATTAAGCGTGGGAAAATGTGCTGGTGGTAATTATACTTTGAAGGTTAGGCACGTAGTTTGGATTAATGGAGTGCGAAATATGTACTTTAAATTCCATTAGTGCGTAGATAGAAAGCAACCACTTTTATACGTTTTTGAGCTTGGTATAGAATAAGGAATCGATAATCAAGTCTTTCGTTTAAAAAGTACAGGTATACAATTAAAAACACAATTAAAATTTGTAATGTGAAAACGTTTACCTCCACGACTATATGTTTTAAACTGAGCTATTTATCTAAATGTCTATCTTAAATAGGTATGTTATAAAGCTGCTAAAACTATTTATTGTGTCTAAATCAGATATGTTGGGTGAGTGCTAGTGTCTGTAGGTAATGAGTTTTTCTAAGTAATTGAATAACTTTTCTCGAAGTGAATTCATTAAATTATAAAACTAATTCAGTCCGTAAGCAGGTGAGTTTTTATTAATACCAAGACAACAGAGGATAGCGCGATCCCAACAATTTCTCCGAAGACTTCAACTTTGTTATTGTTTCGTGTTCTTGAAAAGGTTTTGCTACCTTTTCCAAACAAACGTGTTTAGGCCAGGCGACTTTGTATATCAAATTCTTTGACTAAACACTTTATTTGATCCTATGTAAATAACTTTTTCTCAAACATTGTCGGAAATGTTACTTCAAGTAACACCTTGTTGACGGCCGCATTACGTTGCAGGCTGGATTACTTACTTATCCATAAATGTTACTTCAAGTAACACCTTGTTGACGGCCGCATTACGTTGCAGGCTGGATTACTTACTTATCCATAAATGTTACTTCAAGTAACACCTTGTTGACGGTCGCATTACGTTGCAGGCTGGATTACTTACTTATCCATAAATGTTACTTCAAGTAACACCTTGTTGACGGCCGCATTACGTTGCAGGCTGGATTACTTACTTATCCATAAATGTTACTTCAAGTAACACCTTGTTGACGGTCGCATTACGTTGCAGGCTGGATTACTTACTTATCCATAAATGTTACTTCAAGTAACACCTTGTTGACGGCCGCATTACGTTGCAGGCTGGATTACTTACTTATCCATAAATGTTACTTCAAGTAACACCTTGTTGACGGCCGCATTACGTTGCAGGCTGGATTACTTACTTATCCATAAATGTTACTTCAAGTAACACCTTGTTGACGGTCGCATTACGTTGCAGGCTGGATTACTTACTTATCCATAAATCGGATTGCTGGACTGTTTTACATTTGTTCATAATTTTTAAAAAAGTAAAATAGACCATGGAAAAATTGAGTGACATGTCTCATTCAGCCAAATCGGTGGCTGTATGCATGCGTTCTATTCATTTATTCATAAATTCAAAATTTAACATTTATCAAAGTCTCAAATCAATCTAATCAATACAAGGCGTGTTAGTTTTACCTATTATAGGGTATTACGGTATCTGGTACTTACCTTGTTCCTGTTTTACATTAAATAAGCTTCGCATTCAATGAAACCGACATCAGGGCGATTCGCGGAACCGGTCGGTTACCTCCGTTGAAAAACTCCGTCTGCGGGTGAAGCCTTCACTAATTCTAAATTTAAATGCATGAGATCGAATAGGTTCACGCAGAGAGTGGATCCCGCTTCCGATTGCCAGTGCTTATGTATTTAGGAGAAAAATGGGGCGTTTTTCAAAGGATACAAAGGAGCAGCATGAAAACGTTCCGAATTGATTTTCGTGCAAGGATTTCAATATTTGCCGTTCCTTGGAATATTTTCATTATAGACGCTCTTCGTGTTTTAGTTAAAAATAAGAGAAGGCTATAAATATAAAACATGTCACTTTTAACATGAAACTGCCGCGAGACTCAATCATAGTGAAATAAACGGATCACTCACGTATGTCAGTCGAGTATAGCCCGACAAGTTTCGGACTAATCCATAGTCCTTCCTCTGGGAGCACACGCCACGCCGGTGGAGAGACGTAAAACCAGTTTTACGTCTCGCCACTAATCCGGATTAGTACGAAACATGTCGGGCTATAATCGACTGACATACGTGAGTGTGTAGCGACCCTAGCGCCAAGTCATGCATAAATAGAACTTCCAACTCTCTTCCTTCGGACTTCGGTCCCCAGGCATAACATCTGCCTGGAGAGAGATCTCTCTATTGGAGTCCTCCCTAAACTGGTGACCCTCGACATTGGACAAAAAACGCAACCTTCCAAGACCTACGACAATGACGCAGTCTCACAGCAACGCCAGACTACCACACTGTGCACCACTAGCATGTTGCTATATCTCCATGCCTGGTGTCTACAGTGTGCAACCCTCTCCTACACTGCTACGCACTCCGACGAGGATCCAGACTAGCAGCAACTCGTCGCTCCCGCCAGCACAGCGGAGCAACTCATCGCTCCCGCCAGCACAGCGGAACAACTCATCGCTTCCGCCAGCACAGCGGAGCAACTCATCGCTCCCGCCAGCACAGCGGAACAACTCATCGCTTCCGCCAGCACAGCGGAGCAACTCATCGCTCGCCAACGAGGCTGAGCAAACCTCGCAATTGGCCCTTGCAAGCGCCCTCACGACGCACAGACTGCGCTCCCACACCGACCTCCGGTCTAAAAAGGGGGACTGGTGTAGCGACCCTAGCGCCACACGCGAGTGACGTCACTGTTCTACGTCACTGTCCTACATCGCGCTAACGAAGTTTCTCAAGTCGGTTGCATAAATACAACTTCCAACTCTCTTCCTTCGGACTTCGGTCCCCAGGCATAACAACTGCCTGGAGAGAGATCTCTCTATTGGAGTCCTCCCCAAAAGTGATCCGTTTATTTCACAATAAAACATGTCATTTTAAATGAGGGATAGGTACACGGAAAGAACATGTATATGTATTTTGTATAGTAACTTTTTTTTTAAACGAGGTTTAAATCTCAAAACGTAGAGCACTCAATAAACCATAAGTTAATTACCACTCAGTTACAGATACCTATAAATATTTATGTAACTTGGCTTTTTTATCACTTTAATACGAAATGTATACAAAAATCTAATGGATAATTACATTACACTTTCAAATCGCGATAGGTAACTCAAAAAGTTGCTAAGGCAACTAGAAATGTTTTTCCGTGTACCCTTCAAATATGTTGATCATAATGTAAGACATTTGCAAAGTAATTTAATGACAAACGTAGAAAACTCAATTTAAATACAGTAAGGTCGGGCAATTACAGCCCAAACCCGTTCATTGTGCATAAAAGTGTGCATAAATTTACTTTTATAAGGACAAATTTTGCATAATTATTATGACACATAAGTACCTAATTATTATAATTATCATATAAAAAAATACATACTTATAATAATATACATATTAAACATCCAAGACCCGAGAACAAATATTCGTATTCATCATACAAACATCTGCCCCGACTGGGGATCGAACCCGGGACCTCTAGCTGCATAGTCCGAGTCCGTGACCACTAGGCTATCCGGTCGTCAAAACTCCAGCAACGGTTTACAAATAATCGGTTTCGGGTAGTGAAATGTTAATGGCATCGACTTCAAATTACGGTATGGACATATAAGTATTGTAAGTTACCTAATTGCACTGTTTTATACATATTTGAGTTTCCTGTGTTGTGAAAAATAAAGACTTTATCTATCTATTTATCTATCTAAGTTGGATGACAATACAAACAAAAAGTACAGTTGGCAAAAAAGCTTGTAGTAAACTTTAATTAAGCAAGTCATTGCACCCAATGAGCATTGCTCAAAAAGAACATTACCGCATGAGTCTGAGTTCTTTATAACCGTACCTAGTGGTGCGAAAAGCGCAGATGTGTAGTGCATTTGTCGGCCGCATTTAAATAGCGTGCTGTCGTTGACATAAAGTGGCATTGTGCGTTGCACAAACGACCCACGGGGTTGAACAAAAAAGCTCTTGTAATTGTTTGCACATTTCATATCCCCTGAGGGTTTAGCACGCGAGCTGGGGACGGGAATTATAGACAAGGGTGTCTCGTGCTAGTAATAGATGAGTTTTGAATGAATCTGTTCTCAAGGTGCCCTATATTATAATTTCAAACTCAACCAACACAACATCTAAATACAATACATCCAGAATACAACAGCTAAATTTCGTAATTTCTTTGGAAATTAAGTTACTGGTATTTATTTACACATAACCTACACAAGACGGTCACTATTTTTCGTTATACCACTAGCATAATAAGTTTGTTTTGAAATTACCAACATTACAGTCATAAACAGTCACTGTGCCAATAATATCTTTTTAAAACCAACTTTCACATTATATCACTCAGACCACTTCGGGGGTAGGGCGGGGAGGCGTTTCAGCAGCTCGATTTTCTAGTGGATTATTTTATTTGCTATTATTATTGTAACCACAAAATGGAATTAGCATTTTGTTATTTCTCCTATAATAAAATTGTTAATTTCATCATTAAATTTACGACTGCTTTTACACAACAAATTTCAATTTGGTAATTAACTTTATAATTTCAATTTGGTAATTAACTTTATAATTTCAATTTGGTAATTAACTTTATAATTTTATGTTTTATTGAAAGCCTTTGCACCTGTAGTAAGCGCCCTAAGTCTTATTAAATAATGAACCCGTTTGTCATTGAATACGCGATGGTAATGAGTAATCCAACACTCGTTCGTTAATGTTATAAATTTTCACCTACTTACTTTTAGGCAGCTGTGACTTTTGCTAAACTTCACAGCGAGCTTAAGTCATTATTTTCTCCGCATTCTCAAAATATTCCACCAGCTTTGCATTTCAGCCTGCCATTCATCGCTGCAAACATCAGAGCATACAGGAATCGATCAAAGAAAAATATCGCGCCTCAAAAACTCCAATCAGTTCCTTGATTACCGTCGAGCTCTTGACAAAAAACAATTACCCACCAATCTGGGGCCTAATCGAAAACTGCACGCATGACACCGAACAAAAGAGGAGCAATGTGATTCCTATGAATCCGCAGGCACCAATTTTATATGGTTTACCTAAAATTCACAAGGATGGTGTTCCTGTTCGCCCTGTTGTTTCATACGTGAGTGCTCCAGCGTATAAAGTAGCGAGGAAGTTAAATAGCATTGTTCGGGAAAAATCTTCTTTTAAGCCAATATATAGTTTAAAGAATAGTTCAGATTTAGTAAATAAAATTAAAGACATTAATATACCGCCGAACTCAACATTACTTTCTTTAGATGTGGATAGTTTGTTTACCAACGTACCATATAGTGAAACCTTAAATATTCTTAGATGTCACTTAGAAAGGAAGCGTTTACATCCGGGGGAGGTTTGTGAGTTAATAGAATTAGTAACTTTATGCATGAAACAAAATTATTTCAGATTTAATGGTCAATATTATTTGCAGAGTGATGGTTTAGCAATGGGGTCACCTCTTAGTCCTTTAATGGCTGACGTTTTTATGGATAACTTTGAAAAACAATATATAGTGGGGAACAGCAATTTAGTATATTATTATAGGTACGTTGATGATTTAATTTTATGTTGGAAGGGGAGTATGAGGCAGCTAGATTTGTTTATTAGTGCTCTCAATAACAAACATCCAAAAATAAAGTTCAAACGAGAATTAGAGGAAAATCGTTCATTAAATTTTCTGGATTTAACTATTACAAGAGTAAATAATAGGCACCAGTTTCAAATTTACCGTAAGCCTACGTACACAGATACTGTCATACCTGCAAATTCTACTCACCCATGGCAGCATAAACTGGCTGCTTTCCATTGTTATGTACATAGACTACTAACTGTACCTCTTTCGAAAGAGCATTATGATTCTGAGTTACATACTATATATCAGATAGCAACAACAAATGGTTATAGTACAGCAATGGTTAATAGTCTGGTTCAAAAGAAGCAGGGACGGATAGTGAATAGCATGCTTTACTCTGCGTTGCCATCTCAGCCTACTAACAAATTTAGATCTAGTATTACTTATGTTGGCCGGTTGTCTGACAAGATTTATAATATTTTAAAATCAAATAACATCAATGTTGCCTTTAAGACTACTAATTCTTTACGTTCTAGACTTTGTAATAACAAAGAAAAGGTGGATAAAGGGAACAGGTCGGGCGTATATAAACTCACTTGTGGCGACTGTAGTCAAGTATACATTGGACAAACCGGTCGAAGCTTTGATACTAGATTTAAAGAGCATGTCTCGTCATATAGGCATGATCATCCAGAGAAATCAAACTTTGCCAAGCATTTATTAGAAACGAATCATTCGTTGTTAGACTCAGATACGTACGAAATTTTACATTATTGTGATAAGGGTTTGCGGCTATCGGTTTTAGAACAATTGGAAATAATTAGGTACAACAACATGGGGTCTATTATTAATGAACAAGTTAATTTGGTTTCTTCGCCTTTGTTACGACTTGGTTCTAATTTTAATAATGTGTCATAGTAATAATGAGAACATGACTTCTCTTTTTACCGTACTCGGTTAAAAATAACGGGGTACCTGGCGTAGATTAAAAATAAAAAGGGTAGTTTGGAATTCATTTCTTAAAAAAGGGTAGTTTAGGACTTACATAAAAGGGTAGATTGGAATTTATAAAATATTAGTGGGTACGTTGGTTTTGTCATTAACTAAGTTGAGTACATGGTTTACATATGTCAGTAGTGGAAGTGGTGGCATGTTGAGCGGTTGTTGTTGTGCTTCGTAAATGGCCTCGTGGAGAGTGCCGAAACGCGTCAGCGTTTAGTATAGTGGTGGTGGTGATAGTTGGGTCTGTGTGGCATGTGTTGATTCGTGTAGCAGTGGAGGTGGAGGTGTTGCATGGAAACATACATTTGCCGCACAGATATAACTATTTGTCATTAGTGGTCGCGGGTGAGCAAAGTAATTGTTTTTTAGTTCATAAAACAGTAACTGTTTATGTGTGATCGAAGACCTTGCATCGTGCTCAAAATCTAAGTCATCACAAAGAGCGATAATAATAACTGTTGTGTTTTATGTACCTAAATAATATAAAAAATCTATATAGATTAATACACAAATTTAAGCCTATTTAACAATACCTACTGAGCGCTAGGAGTGTGAGTTTCACTAACGTAGTTATAGTTTATATGAATAAGGGCAGAAAGCTAGTTAATTTTATATTTCATAAGAAACTAAATGAAATGATAATGGTCGAATTTGGACCACAAGGCGGTCGGCGGTCGAATCAGACGTGCGAATTTTTGCATTTGCACGCACAGTGCTATGTAATAAATAATGCACATATCGGTACACTACGATCAGCAGGATTAGAAAATCCTTTAAAATTCTATTTTATTATTTATGCCACTAGGAGTGTTTTTGAGTATTTATCAGAACAAAAATACGCATTTTATTTTTAAGCTGCGATAAAAATGCGTATGGGCATGTTTGAGTCTCGCGGTAGTTTCACGTTACGTGTTCTATTATGTATGTATCCTGAGATAAAAGAAATTTATCTGTTCCAAATTTGACTGAAACCACAGTGACCACGATCTTCAGTCATGACGGACTGGCCATAAGGCTAAAAGAGATAAAACATCCGCCAAAGTAGTCAAGAGCGCATCACTGAAACACGTCATAAAATTCTTACACCCGCTTACTCGTCGAACCCAATCACGTTTGCGTCCAAAGGACTTTTCCACTCACAATTACGTTGATGAGTCGATTAGAGTGAGTCTGTCGCGGGGCAGCCCGATCGCGTTCATTACGACTATCGCGCTCCGGCTGATATATGGCCCTCATTGTCGCTAACTAACAACAGTCCATTCTGGCTAACGGCCACGTTACAGCCTCAAACGTCCGCTCCATACACTTTGGAACAATAAAACCGGGTTTGACTTGGTTTGATAAGGGACGAGGTAATAAATTCGCTGGGACTTTACAGGAAGGGAATGTTAAAGTCGCGTCTACGCGATTTTGATGGCATGTCTCGAGAAATACGTTTAAACTTAATAATGTCTATTAGGATCCCTAACCATTTGGTATTATGATGTCACAGAAAAGTTAGATTACAGAAAATCCGTCACAATTCAGTAACTAGGTAGGTAACCAAGGCTATCAATCTTCTTAACGAAAGTTTTTCCTTCTGAGTTGACGATAAATAGGGAACCTTCGAAATGCTTATAATGAAATTTAATTAATTTTACTTTTGCTTTATCAACAAAATCGGTTCGATCCTTTACATTTTACACGATGTTAGTTATTATTATGATGCTGATAAGCACGTCTCTGAAGTATCTGTATTTTTTCAGGCTTAGGTAAGTATCAAGGTGTCTTCAATGATTAAATCCGAAGCGCACTGAACCTGAGTAGTACTAACAACTTTCGGAAACCGCCAATCCAATACTTACGAGTAGGTACGTAGAGATATCGCTGAATGGTCGAATTTAGAATCTGTAATACATTGTTATGCTAAAAGTAACCTAACGAGCCTATTATGTAGCCTGTAGCGGTGATATACAGCGTCACACTCAACTAAACAAATTTGCATAATTTTGCGAACACCACAACCGAACTGCACAGTTGATTAAGCCATCATTAACGTGCTACATTAATGCATGCTTTAATGCGCGCATCATGGAACGGTACATAACTTAAATTTAAATAAAATTTTCCAGCATCCGTTTTTTTTTCATTTGAATTAACATGAACACGTAAAAAAATCCTTTTACCACGTAAAAGTGGGACATACGCATTAAACAAAATACGCTAATTTGTTTTAGTCAAACGTGCGGTCACCTTTACAGCAATTTATAGCAATTTTATAATTAGGTTAGAGTTTGCGCTTGGAATTAGATTTATGGTTGCGATAGCGTGTTTACATTACATTGCAGCAAATTTCCATACCTATTCGCTGTTTCAAAAAGCTGAAGAATCTAAAGATTTAAGGCTTTTTCGCCTCCTTCCGTCTCCTCTTATTTGGTTCCCTTTCATTCCCGGTTACAATCATCCCGTCGCGTACTAAAAAAGATGGCCAGTAATAATAATTCTGGCCACCAAGTCGCTGTTACATTCAGTCAGTGATCAATGTGCAACCATAAAGTTGTATAACATATGTCACTCAACGCCATACTCTGCGCACAGCAACCGATACAATGTGAACATTTGCCTCGCGAGCGTTTCGTGAAATCCAATAGCTACGAGTACTACTGTAAAGGCAAGTCTCTTATGGGTAAACATGTTCCAACTTCGTCCTCGTTATCAGTACACATCGGTAATCTCGTGGCAGCACTTGGCAATACGGATAACTTTTTGGCTTTTGCCAAACCATTGAATGTTACGATACCGTTAAGTATTTATCAGTTGCTATTCCAAACCCATCCCAAATGTTTGTCAGAGGAGGAGTTCTTTCAATTTATTGATTGCAAACCTTTATAAAATATCAGAATGTTCTTTATATTCACCGGCACAATTACAAGTAAATAACCTAACCCACTTAGAAAACTTGAAAAACCCCCGATATTGTCATTTCAAAAAACGGGTGAAGCGATTTTAATAAATCTTAGCTTAATAATCATTTCGGTTAAGCCACTTTTCGATTTAAAAAAAACCGCATCTTAATTTTTTCCATTCGTTTCGGAGCTACAATGCCACAGACGGATACACAGATACACTCATACACTGATACACAGATCAAACTTATAACACCCCTCTTTTGAAGTCGCGGGTTAAAAACAAGGCATTAATTGATTCAATAACAGTTTTCACAGTAATCAAGGAAAACAGAGTGATCGATTAATCATGCTCTTGTGTATAATAATTATGTGCTTCTAACTTTTATTACCTTTCTTCAAATACGTTATCATCAACATAATCCTTATCTCTCTATTAGAAAAATTTAAAAATAAACTTGTCAAAATTGCCGATATTTCCCGCGGAGTTGGTCCCTGTAGATATTTAGGTGCGTTCATTATGGGCGCTGAAAGCCCCAGCGGTTGATAGATGACCTGTTCATCGAGAATAATGGCCCATCCAACTAAACTCCGGAATTATTTACCTTGTTCGCCACACCGTATGGCTTTGATGCTCAAATAGGGCATCATTTTCTCGGGAAATTCGACCCTTGGTGTGAAT
The DNA here is from genome assembly GCA_963691665.1 of Clepsis dumicolana. NCBI lineage: Eukaryota > Metazoa > Arthropoda > Insecta > Lepidoptera > Tortricidae > Clepsis > Clepsis dumicolana. Next base: position 10,578,973 of record OY829521.1, read on the forward strand.
ATAAAAGCGGATTAGCGGATAAATTTTCCTGTTTTTTCGTCAATTTACAGCAAGACGTTGTTTTTTTAGGGACGGTGTAAAAACAAGGTCACCGCAACAAGTGATAAGTTGACGTAAAATATTGGAAAAAAAACTCTACGTTTTTAAAACCTTAGGTTGGTAAGTACCTATTTAATAAACCCTCACCTCGGTTAGGTTAGAAATGGCGAAAGAGCTTTCATTTGTAAATTTACGAAACGCTAAAAATGCCACGAAGTTCGCTTGAAAGTAAGTAAACAATGCTGGAAAGTAGGTTAGCAATTACTGGAAGAACTTTACTGCTTTCGTTCGAACAACTTGGAAGTATCCAGTATAATGTTTACACACATGATTAATGCTGCCGCTCATTACGATGGGTGGAGTTGAAAGCATTCCGAACAGATTGATGATCGTGACATAAGAGACCGCCATTAAAAACGTTGAATATTTCAACACGCCGCCGCTCCATGAGATACGATGCGCTAATAGAGTTCGGAGCTGAATAAAACTAAAAAAGAACTCCAAGCTGCACACACCACAGATCAAAAGAATAAAAAAATGATTATCGAAGTATGCATATACAGTGAAAAAAAGGATATGTTTCAAATATAATTTGTCACTTAGGCATCAGCTACTTGCTCGAAATTTAAGGTACTTTTACTATCAAATTAGCCAAATTACAATTAAATAATAGGCAAATCAATGGAAATCGAGTACTGTGGACACCCCCCCCCCCCCCCCCATGTGGCTATCAAAGTAAATATTAAAAAAAAAGTAATAAGTTTTAGTTATTATTTGTGACTTAGGCGTCAGCTACTTGCTCGAAATTTAAGGTAAACGGAAAACAAAATAACCTAATGAAGATAACGTTTTCCCTGAGATCCACTAAGCGAGGCAGTTACGTAACGAAGTCAAACACCGCCGGCATCTTGGTTTCACATCTGATTCCCCATTTAACACACTCGGCCGTAGAAAACCGTAATGGTGTCGTAAAAATTGTGAGAAACGTCCCACAATCAGAGGTGAGATTAGCGGCGAGTGGCGATCTACCGAAATAGTTCGCAGAGACAAAAAAGGGCTAACAATTTATAAAAAGAACAGTAGATTCTTTTCCCTGCCATTAAATTTGTAATGACATCGTAACTGAAGGATTTAGAGGCCGACAAACAGCTGATAAAAATAACTTCGCTACTTTGAAACAGCTTACGTGAAACTGAAATTTCGTCCCAGATTAACGTAGAAGAAGGCGACTCGAGTAGGTAGTGAAATGTGTTGGTGGCGCAAAGTGTTGGAACAAATTGTCTTCAGTTTTCTTGACAACGCCGAAGTTTTAAAGACGTCATTAAGAAGACATTTTATTTGTATTTTTATTGCCATCATAACATACCATACTCGGCCGGGCTTTATGTACTTTGACTCGCGTCTTGGGTTGCGAGGCTTTCTTTGTTAGTGAATAAGTTCTCAGCTGTCTTCGAGATGGTCCTCATCTTTGTATTGTGTTTAAGATTATTGTTTTCCTTAAAAATCTTTTATATTTTGTTACTGTGCTTTACTCGCAATTCCTCAAGTATAGAATGAGTTTTTCTCTTTTGTTTTGGATATTTTACGGATTATTGCTGGTTCGTTTGCCTCCCTTATTTCACAAAAAAATACTAGAGATACTAACGTTAATTATTAGGAACCTGATGAAAATTCACTAACTCACAAATATTGTTCAAGCAAATTACTGGTACGGAATCAAAACTTTTCAAAGTATCTACCAACAAACTATCGTGAAATTATTCTACACGTTGATAATATGATCCTGCTCTATTTTGATAACTTAGTTAAGTTAATTTTGAAGACAAATTTGTATCCCAAGGAACGCACAGCTTTGATTATCAAGTATCCCAACTAAGTAAGTTTGGCATCACAAGTTGTAGGTAATTTTAATTGATTTAATTTATATTTCATAAATTAATTACGATACGAATTCAACCATGTGTTGAAACTCAGAGGAGGAAGTAAAACCCGTCATAAAATTAAAGGTTTTTGCCATCTAATCTCTGATCTCTAAACTCTACTAAGTATGTTGTTTTTAATACTTACCCATATGTAGGTATAAGCTCCTTACACTGTGCCTATATAATATATAATTATGATCTTCCCATTATACTAAATTGATAACAGTGTAAATATATGTATGTCTCCAGTATTAACTTTTTTGTTGGTAATTTTTTTTTATACGACGAGGAAGATAAACGAGTAAGTGGGTCACCTGATGATTAGTGAACACCACTGCCCATACACACCTGCAACCCCGGAGGGTTTGCAGATGCGTTGCCAACCTAGAGAGCTAAGATGAAAGGCTGTATTACTCTCCACACCGGAACACAACAGTGCAAGCACTGCTGCTTAGCGTTAGGATTAATAATAGAAGAATAAATAATAACTATTGGTGTTAAATCAGTTTTTTTATATATTTATCATAAAATAGTTCTTATGGGATAACGGTGTACGATAAATAAATAATAAATAAATACCACGGGAACATTTGACACCAATTGACCTAGTCCCAAACTAGGCAAAGCCTGTACTATGGGTACTAGACAACGGGTAAACATACTTATATAGATAAATAGATACTTATATACATATTAAACATCCAAGACCCGAGAACAAACATTCATATTCATCATACAAACATCTGCCCCGACCGGGATTTGAACCCGGGACCTCAAGCATCATAGTCAGGGTCTCTAACCACTAGGCTATTCGGTCGTCAAGGATGTCAAGACACTTGAAATCGCGAGGACAGCATAGTACTAGTATACGTATAATATATGTAATTATTATTTACTGTAAGTAAATAACATAACGCTGAAACATGGAATTCCCGTGAGTATAAACATTCATTAGGGCCAATTAGCTAATCAATGTTTGTTCACCCCTGATTATCAATACACGCGAATATCTGATTACATTGGAAGATTTATTACTGTTATTTGGTAGACAGGGTAGAACTGATGAACTTGAAAACATGTGTCTAACAACCGTAGGCGTGGGTAAGACTTTAATAATTATACTGTGACAAGCTCATAAAATCAGAATCACGAGTCCTAAAATAATATGCTACTTTTACCGACTCTCGAAGAAGGTAAATATACAGTAGGTGCGTATACAAATAAGAATATATAAAACTAAATTAAAGAGCACAAGGGAAAAGATTTAAAGGCCAGGTTAGGAACCCTGGGCAGCGTGACGTCGTTCGTCTCAGCCTTCAGTGCAAATTCAAATAAGCCACGCAGAGGGTCGAGTACGACTTTACGAATGCTGCGTAACGTTACGGTTACCGAGATCGAGAAACCTCATACTAAATTTTGGTTCCAAATACGCTCACGGGCGGGCGCTGTTCCAAACGCCATACAAACTCGACAACGTTTACGATTTTACGTTACGCAGCATTCGTAAAGTCGTGCTCGAGCCTCAGTTCCATGCCCCGGCCAGCCAGTATTATAGACACTTTTCAGTATTAACTAGTTAAACAGGGCATTCGATATTTTGCACTTAAACCGCTACCTACACAATGACTTACTTTCCACACTCGTATCAAAAAGTACTATTTTTGACTAGACTGCCTGTGCACTAATAAAAGATAAATGAAGACTCACCATCACAGCATAGGTAATACATATTATCATAGCACCGCCTAAGGCTCATGTAGACATAGAACGCGACACTGATTGTCTTAACCTTTTCCATCCAAGCCCGAAATCCAATTCTCTATTCCGTTACTTAATCGGCCGTAGAAAATCACATTTAGTACGAATACCTATTTCAGCGAGGCAGCAATCGACGCGGAAACGTATATCGTGTCTCTAATTTGAATAGGGCTAGAGGGTCGGACCTCCTGCTTGACTGAGGGTCGACAATATCACATAAATTACTACTTTATGCGTCCGTTTCCTATATCTTTGCAGGCGGATGACCCACATGGAACACCAAGTGAGGGATTCATAAGTGATCGGTATTTATGATAACGCGAAAGCCTGCTATATGCGGGAGGCGAAAACGAAATGGCTGTATTTTTTAGCAAATGCAGTCCTTTTTGGGGCGGTGGGAATTGTTTTCGGAAAAAATACGGGACTATCAGGTTTCGGAGAATGTAACTTACACTTACGTCCGATACGAGAAATATAAAAAAAAAATGCCAGTTTATTTAAAAAATGCTTAGGGGTTCTGTTACCAGCAGTTTCCTATAGTGATCAAATTAAAATCGAATCGGGTCCGCCATGCTTACATTTATCAAATGAAAGGAAAGAACAACCTTCAAAAATAACAAATTTACTAACTTATCCAATTGCAAATTTCTTTATTTACGGAATAGCTTTTTGCTAGGTGACACTTCTTAATAATAAAGCTGCTTCCTCTGACCTCAGTTCACATCTGGAGTAACAAATCTATTATTCGCATTTCTACATTTCCCCGTTGCAACGTTGAAGCCACAGCTGGGTATCTGGGGGAAACATACCACTCTATGTGACTTTATTATGTTTCTAACAATTTACAGTGGTTTGCCTGGGGAAATACATGCTAACTATAACATACGATTTTATAACACACCCTTAAATTGACCTATGCACAAATTCATAAATAATAAAATTAGGCACGAGTGGTTTTAAAGAATCAATTAATGATTGTATTTTCAGAGAAGATAATAATGCATGTGAGGTAAAGTAAGTCATACTAAAATTCGTCACTTGTCCAATACCTATTATTTTCATAAAAAAAAGAACGTGCTCGCTACATAAACTTTTAGTTTTTATTACGAAAATGACGAGTGCCTAGCCGCAGGCCAAATCCAGTAAAAAAAATTATCAATATTGTATCCACCGAAAGCTAGCCTCGCATTAGTGTGATTGCTTCGTTAGGAACGTCCAGATTCTATGAACGAACACGACAGACTCACTGAGACCGACAGGCAGATTGGCAGAACACAACCGTCTACATTCCAATGGGATTGGCATAAATCTCTACGAATCGTTATCGCTTGTGCGAGCTATTGCTGAAAAATGATATTCGTGCATCGTTAAAAGTGATAAATGTAAGAGAATAAAGCCACAGGATAAGCCCCGTTTGTCAGCGCTGCAAAAAAGTAAAAGTCTTACGTACTGGCTGCTTCGGAGGCTCTTTTTCAGCCAAGCCAAATGATGGGAATCCAAATCCTCAACATGTACTGGCCGCTAAGAAAAAAGTAAATGCTCAATTCTAATTTAATCGATTGGCTTTTGTTTTTATTTTTGATGTAGCTTTACAAGATGAAGAACTTAAAATTTACCTACCGTCCTTATTGTAGTGATGAGTAAAGTTGACACTTTACTCATCACCACACTAGGAGGCAGCTTTTTAGCTTCTTAATTGTGTTGTATTGTTTGACGCTAATTTATTTCAAGATAGTTTCTATGGGTTTTAATAATAAACAAATCGACAGTTTCCATTAGTGCTGTGAGAACAAAGTGTGTAAAGCAACGAAGTCTTCTAACCTATGAGTTATCATCTGCCTATTCTAATCCCCTTATTACAATTTATTTGGGTTACTGCCTTTTGCGCAGACTTTTCCAGCGTAAGAACAGGCCCTTCGGTAAAAAGAACTCAATTGTGAAACACGAAATTATTACCGACGATATTAACTGCGCGCACGGACAACAAGTCCCATGTGTGCGTCGCCTACAGCCGGCGATCTTAGTCCACTGTTCACATGTTGAACATGTATAATATGAATTTATATCAATGGTCTTATTTTTTTTACCTATTTTCCTGTCAGAGAGTAACATTTGGCATTTTTTCTTTGTTCCAGTGGTAAAAAGCAGTATTCGACATCAGACAACGTCGCCGCTCAGCAGAGTGGGCCCAACAGTATCGCTCAGAGATTCTGAGCCCGACTTCTTGGGGCCCATCGAAAATGTCACCGTGGCTATTGGACGGGAGGCTGTGCTCACTTGTTCTGTGCTGGACCTTGGCGATTTTAAGGTAAACTATGCCATGCATACTTGTCTTTATCAAACAGAAGTATATCGGGATGAGGGACAGATCATCGCTTTGTACAGAACCGAGCGTGTAACATTTTGCGTAGGTATTTTGAAATCATGATTTATACAAATACCTCAATTCACAACTCCAACTTTAAAATGGTAAAAGGACGGGAGCTGGAACGCGTAATGAGGTTCTCAACCCTTCTTATCTGCCCGCGAGGTACGACACTCTTTCCTTCTGTACCAATATAATTCTGTGCTAATTTGTTTGTAATTTTTCACTTATATGGTAGGTATGGTTTAGCGAAACAAACTGTTGCTACACATCAATAGGTAACCCTATGTCACAAATACTTGGACATACATAGAATGGACTTTTTCTCACTTTACCATGCCTATTTGATTAAAACGAAACATCAAATAATGTGCAGCCAGTAATTTGCAATGTGTGTTATTGGTTTTAGTTAATACAGAAGTGATTAAAAATAAAAACGTTTTATTTCTCATCAGAATAAAAACATAAGTGTCTTTTTGTTTCAATTTAATCAAAACAGAGAACTACATTTTACATACACGAAAATAACTGCCCGCTTGTGTTCGCGAAGTTTCGTTTTAATCTGGCTTGTTGTTCATAAATAGAAACAAAGGCGTTTGTTTGAAAACAGAGTTATATGAATTTTCTTGGAACTCTTAACATATTGTTTTTGAACAGTTGTTAATGTTCCACTAGGTATGTTTTTGAAATACTTACCTAAAAGGTGCGTGAAATGAAAATTTATCGCTCTCTGCACTTAACAGAAAGTTCAGTCAAAAGTAATAATAACCTAGGACTTATTAAAAAATGGCCAAGTTCACGTTTTTTGGATGTTTTCCTTGACATTGCTTCGTACCAAATTTCATTATTCTGTGTCAAAGATTTCGATTTACTTGTGCTCGTAAGACTGAAAGACAAACAGATAGACAGAGAGACAAGAAAGTGATCCCATGTATGCGGGTTCTGTTTTTTCCTATTGAAGTAGGCAACTTCAAAAATCCATTTTTTTTCTTGAAATACAACAAGTTTTTTTTTTAATACGAATACACAGAAAACCAGAAAGAAAATGAATAAATAAGGGGATCCAACACGTTAGTCATATTTGTCTAGTTTTCTGAGTATTCTTGATCCAGAGATTATTTCAAGTATAACAAATTTAATGATAATGGAAAACCGTATAAATAAATAAATGCGAGGAAAAATGCAAAAACATACTCAATTGAGAATCTAAAAATCTAGTCGAAAAAGCCAACGCAACATTTCCTATACCATAACGACTGCAGATTTTATCCGTTAGCATACTAAATATTAAATTAAATATTTAATTATTATCAAGGGCCATAATTGACACCAATTGACCTGGTCCCAAACTAGGCAAAGCCTGTACTGTGGGTACTAGACAACAAATAAACTTACTTATATGTATAGATAAATACATAATTATATAAGTACATATCAAATATCCAAGACCCGACAACAAACATTCGTATTCATCATACAAACATCTGCCCCGACCGGCGATCGAACCCGGAACCTCAAGCTAGTCATGGTCTCTAACCACTAGGCCATTCGGTCGTCAAATACTAATGCCATTATTTACAATCGTCACTCAAGCCTCCATTAGTTAAAGCAGGTTTTGTCTTCTTCTTACTAACGGAAATGTCAATGTGACAAAAAAGGACAAACGAACTTTAATGGCATTTTAGTTAAAATAGGTTTATGATTAATAGGGTAAGTCTTATTAGCTGCGAATCATCTCTTAATTCCTTTTAATATGTTCTTCACGCGCGCAACTAGGAACTGTCTTTAGAGGGGTTGAATTTGGTCACCATTCGGTTAAGCCCAAACACGTCTGTAATCTTACTGATCCCTACACAGCTGCTGTTTTATTACACACGCCGTGTTTGCCGTGTACACAAATTAACAGCCGTGCTGTTGTTATGCTTATAACCCGAAATAGTTTTAAGCTTGTTCAATCAACTTTGAACGAGGTGTACCTTTACTGGCTGCCCCTGCCTAGTATTGTTTGCTTCATGTGGACTGATTTAAAAGAAGTTGATACTATCGTTCTTAAATTTATCGGATATAATAGATCTAGATGCTCATCATCATCATCAAGTTAGCCTAAAGACTGCAGGACATAGGCCTCCCCCAAGGCTCTCCACTCAGACCGGTCTTGTGCTTTCCGCATCCACCGCGATCCCGCTATCTTTACCAGGTCGTCGCTCCACCTTGTTGGAGGCCTACCGACAGCTCGTCTCCCGGTCCGCTCATAAGCATTGGAAAGACTTAGAGCATGTTGGAAATTACGTGAAGCCATTAACATAACTCGTCATCCCAATTTCCACCGTGATAGTGGATGGTAAGTGCCCCCGAGTTGGAAGACTGTGTTAAATACAGTGCGTCAGCGGCAAGTGGGAACGAACCTTTACATAATGACGAGAACCTTTACATAGTAGTCGCGTGAGCAAAGCCTTGACGCGCAGTATACGTTACGCTGCCGCCGAGCCGTGCGCTCCCGGAGGAAGGACAACGAATTAGTCCGAAACATTCGAGCTAAACACGTCTGATATACGTGAGCGATCCGTTTGTTTCATTATGATAACATTGTGTTCTAGTTAGAGCATGTTAAGGTGTTTTTGAGGACTTTAAGCTGGTTCAAAGTAATTTTATTCTGATAACGACTGTTCGATAAGCATCAAAAATACAAAAAAATTACACTCGGTACACAAAAATGAGCGTGCGATGATTCAGTGCGAAGAGTGTAATAACGGATTATTTTTTAAATTATGATAACATTTTTAACTGTTTTTAATAATAGTACAAAAGTTTGGTTAAACCACGTTTAAACCTTGGTATTTTCATTTCCTTGCAGAGCTGTATTCGGTAAGATAAACTATATCCTCGGGTTCACGGATCAATGCTATCAGAAATTCTCCTTTCATAAACTTTCCTCTGGACAACTTCTTAGACGGTTTTCAATCGGGTCCGATGGACCGGAAGTTTGAAAACAATATTATGTAAGTTGAAAATACTGGTAAAAAATTTAGATTACAATGTAATGAGCAGAGAGTTTCTTATGTTTAAGCACAACGCATGCATCATATACACGTACAGACAATGATAACCCACATTACGTGGGTTACATTTCTTGTTTAATTTCATCACGTTCAATACTCGTATCATCAAAATAAGAAATAGTTTTACCATCACCTGCTTCCTCTACACATGGTTCATGGTGATCCTGATCTACATATGACAACAACATCGTTGGACCACTACATTTTACATGTCTCTGCCACTACACTAATAAGCACACCCACTACGCGATATGTACGATAGCATTACGAGTATTTTCTTATTTATTAACAGTTACGAAACATTAACTTCTCATCTAAACCTTTGAATAAAAGACAAGCAAAGCATATTTTTCAAATGTGCACCTCTTTATTATAATTAAATACCAGAGTACCCAATACATTAACTTCCCGAAGGGTTACGGATGCTGGAAGCTTAACTAAATACGGTTCATTAATAATTCCCATCAGTCAGAGAGCGAGGAAACAGACAAATTGGTGTTCATAACCCTTGTAATTGAAAAGATCCCGAGAGCGTGGGAAACCGTACGAAAACCGTTTTCTCGTTAAAGATAAAAGATAAACATTTCAGAGATGTGCACAGCTGTGGAAACATGAATGCCTACGAGTACGCGTGGTCTTTGACAGATGGTGTTGAAAAATATTTTTGGGTCATTGGTATCTTTGTAGCATTAAAGTATCAAAAGTTGATTGTTAAGTCTTTGAAAGAGAAATAGTACAATTGCACTAAATTGCAACCCGACACGCCAGCATAAATTATTGAAAAACGACACGCGTAAAGCTTGTAAAATACTTACATTTGCAACTAGGAGATTTATAGGTTTCTGCTTTACTTTGCAGTACTCCGAAACCCTTTTTTGTAAAGTAATTCTAAAACACTATTTATGAACAATTTTTTTCCAATAAGGAACGTCAAAGTAAAATAAATTACACAAAAACATTCAAAATATTGAGCAACGTGAAAAAATACATTATATCCATAAACTCAGTAACACTAATATACCTAGAGGGTTATCCATCAAAAGGTCTTTCACCCGGCGACCAAAAATGTCTATTTACTTAGGTCTTTTACTACGTAATGTTAATGTGCATGTGGTGAATGAACCTTCCGATATGATAGTAGTTTTAAATGATTCGCGGTTAATTACATTTAGACATGTTAATTCAGATCTGAAATTAATGTTGATATCTACAGTTACCTTTACTACAGATACTAAAGTTGCCGACATAGCCCGAAGAATTGCGAAACTTAAGTGTCAGTGGGCGGGGCACATTGCTCGCAGAACTGATGGCCGATGGGGTCAGAAGGTTCTTGAATGGCGTCCACGGACCGGGAGGCGAGCTATCGGTAGGCCTCCAATAAGATGGAGCGACGACCTGGGTAAGGATCGCGGGACCGCGGTGGATGCGGAAAGCACAAGACCGGTCAGAGTGGAGAGCTTTGGGGGAGGCCTATGTCCAGCAGTAGACGTCTTTCAGATGACATGATGATGATGATGTTAATTACGGGATTTTATGGGCTCCCGATATTTCGACGCCGTTACATGTATCATGATCACTGGTAGACTGGTCTACCGATATATCATGTTAAGACCGGTCTCGCGCCCACGTGATCTTTGCCTTCTAACAAGCCAGCCGTCGAACGCTTGAGGCGCTTCATGCGTTCGCTTTAACTGTCATATCCAGTTTTCCCGTGCTATTTTGCTTTTCGATTTACCGTGAAACGTCGTGACGCAGCGTTTCAAACCGAAAAACATTTTTGTAGGCAAGTTCTGAATTCTGTTTCACTTTTAGGTGTGTGTTGCCGGGTTCCTTAGTGACGAACATTCCCATTACTAGGTAACACTTCTATACATTTAGGACGAGTTAAAAAGATTCTCAAAAATTCTAACACTCGGTGACTGCTTTCCATCCAATAGACTGCATTTATTTTAAAAATCAACAAACGTAGTCCATGTTTAAATTACTGCCAACACACTGGCCATTATTATAACGACTATTTTCGGGAAATTCTTGCTTAGTACATAGTCGACAACCAGTTATATCTACTTCTATACCGCTACTGCTAAAAACCGTAAGTATAAAAACTGGAGAAAAAATACAATAAGATACTCCTCATAAATTGTTGTACAAAATGTATAGTTGAATGCTACGTATACGATGAGAACCCCTCCAAATGCTCAAATCAAACTCCCACTTGGCTGGTTTATGGTCACCAAGTGCAAAAAGCGACATCAGAAATAGCCAAAAAGATAAAACAAAAAGGCTTTATTTAGCAAATTATTAAGGATTAAATCGTTATCGATATCGCGTTATCCATTCGTAATCGACAATATCTAGATCCCATCTCCACTGACCGCTGCGTCGGCTGCTCCGTATCAGCGCATTTAATTTCCTGTACCGTAAAACCTCCGCCGAACAGCGTGTGGGGGATACGCTGAGCCAAAATCAAACTCGCTAAGCTGTAGCTCCGGATTATGAAGTAAGCCGGAAGCACACAGTCGAGTTGATATTCCTAATCTCACGGTAACACCGCCTAACTGTTTTATATTCATTCTAAGATACCTCCAAGGAGCTTAGCGGCGTTTGACTTTACTTAGGCAAGTTTGTCTTTCTTAAGAGTGTGATTTCGAGTAGTTATCGCCCCTCGGTAACCGGAGCTCGGGGCGCCTTCGTTATATAGTTTTAAGCGGTTTAAAACTCGAACCTTACTTGACAAGTCACTCCCAACTTAAATGAAATATGCTCACTTGAAAGTTGCTGGAGCTGTTTTATAAGCTTAAAAGTTTAGATCAATGTGTAAAGTAAGCAGCGAATTAAGATGTGTACTTAAATAAGCCAGACCTGGCGGATAGCGTTGGCAAAATGATTGCAAACTAGGTATTTCATTATTTTGAGGTAAATATTATGCATTATGAATCCTTTAGTACTTTAGTATAATAAACATGGTGGTGACAGTTTTGTTTTAATTTATCCTCGTAAGTCCCCGCGTACTTTACAAGTACAAATTAATAGTAGGAATAACTGCAGAATGTTCTAAGTGAAGTGCAAATTGTTCAATGAAAAGGCTATAATTTTAAAAATCAAAAATGTACGGACTCGCATCTCGGTCTAGCACTCTACTAAGTACTTTAGTCGTAAGAAGTGAGGACTTAGGCGGTTATAATATAATAAAATTTTGGAATTAAATATAAATACACGACAATTTAAATGTCAATCGCTCACTTTCATCTTAGCGTGCGTTGAAAAATGTCCGAACCCTGCTTATTGCCTACAACCCCAGAGAGCCATTAGTCACCTTTCTCGCTTTAAATATCTGTATCTGTCGATAAACAAACAAACAAAAATACTGAAGATACGACTCCTATCACGGATGTGTTTTCCAAAAACATGAATTGTAATTATTTGAGCTCTATCAATTAAAACACTTCGAAATTCCCAAAAAATAAATGATCTCTTAATCTCCTAAGAGCAAACATTTATCTGGTGGATTTACTCCTTTCATGTGTTTTTTTGCACAGCGGAGGGGACTGTAAATAGCTAATATTTTATTGAGGGGGTCTATTGAGTGTCCTCCGCGTGACAAATGAGTTCCTTTCCCTTGTAGCTATCGATCACTCGCTACGGGCATTTAAACATTGCCTCTACCTAACTCATTGCTGGGAGCCCCGGAGGAGTAGTAATATCCTTATCAAAGAAATAATTGTATTCGTTCATTATTAAGTTACAGTAATTAGATTTATAATGGGCAAAACTGGCTTACCACATGCAAATTACTCTCTATCTAATACCACTTCCATTTTAAAGTGCCCGCAGCAGAAACGTAAGATTTTTTTTGAATATAACATCATACTAAAATTTCGTGAGATTTGACGAAAACTATTTTTTCCCTAAGTATATTTTACTATTGATTGGTCCCTTTCTCATTTTATAATTCTAACTACTTTAGTGAAATACTTTAGGTAGGACTCGAATTAATCACTTATTCGCTATGATAATGACTATAAATTTATCTTAAGTACCTAATCTTAATACAATATTGTGTAGCCTTCACCAAAAACTTATACCTTTTGTCACATAGTAACATATGACATGATAAAATCCTTTGTGAACATAATCAAAGATGTAATCCACAATATGAAAAGCGGAGTCAGTTGAACAATAACATATATGCGCTCTATCTCAACACAAATACTCATCGGAATAAAAACTGAAAGCGAACTGTCATGTCACTGAAATAGGAAAACACAATTACCAGGAAACCGAGACGATGTGATCAGTCAAAGTAGGATTAGGACGAAAGACGCGTTCACGATTCCTTTTTATGATATTAAATTTTTCATAAGGCAACGGAAAACCGAAACTTTGGCTTCCGATGAAATATTGAATGAAGTTTCAATGTTGAGGTGAGGCCGGCTGTTATTGTTTCCAATTTTAGAGATCTGTGGCTTCGTAACTCTTGTATGAAATAAATGGTGTTTAGTATCACTTAATGTAATGCAAAGAACAAGAAAAAAAAAATCGAATCAGTGTAGAATTCGAATTTCGTCTGAAATCCAGAATAAGTAAAATGTCGTCGTGTCAGTACCGGCCAGAACGGAAGTCATTTTCATTACGTATGCAATTTAGCTAAACGTTTCCACAGACGTACGCTAGTTTCAGATTCAACAGCTATATTTATTCCTCTAACTGATTTACATAAAATAATAGCAGATAGAATCCAAATTACAGAGCGCAGATTACAACATTTACTAAGACAAACAAGCACCTGTAGCCGAAGTTGCCCGGGCCATTTAACTTTAAATCTAAAACCATTGGATCCACGAGTTTCGGGAACCCTTTTCGCGGCTTTGTAATCATGTCTGTTAGTATATTTTTACATCCACGCCCCCTACATCAAGATATGCCGAAGGCATAAAACGTCAGTCCCGTGAAAATCTTCTTCGACAAAGAAACAATCAAACAGATGGATTTTCCCGCCCAGGGATCAAGTATGGCGTACAACGTTTTCCTTTTAACCTTTTATTTTTATTAAGATTAAAGCGAAGGTTCGGCGAAGATTTGCCAAAGCCTATAGTCAGGGAAAATAGCAGAAAGTTAAATAATAAATATATTTTTAACGCTTCATTAAAGAAATGTCATCAATAGAAAAAATGGAAAATAAAAAGTTGTTATCTGTAGGATCGGGTATACTTAGGTTTTATGATTGAATTCTGTTGAAATTTAGACCCTTTCTTTATGAAAAGCTAGTAAATTCAAATTTAATAAAATAAGCATTTTCAACACACGCACGACACACTATACAAGATCTATTTTCAAGCAATACGACGCGTTTTCTTTCATTTGTGGTTATGTATTGAAGAGTTATTGTGACTTGTTTTTAGAAAAATATACTTTGTGCCAAGTTTTTTGCGGCGCATTCTTCTTGGCAACCATCAAAGCACTTGTAGACTCAAAAAACGATGTGTAAAAGAGCATAACCGCCTAATTACTGAATAATAATAAGAGAACTATTAATTTAATAGTATGTACTTTAATTTACTGACACACGATATCGCGTGTCAGTAAATTCCATCTAATAACGTGACCGTCCTGACCAAAACCGTCACTCAAACACTCTTCTCACATGCGTCGCTAACAATAAAATCACTCAACGCGGAAGGTAAACAGAACTTGTCTCGACTATATTCTATTTTCCTTCCCCCAGGATCGTAGTTTACTAGTAAAAGTTATGTAACTTCTTAACTCGGTGCGAAGTGTCATTTTGCTTGTAAAAATAAACCTTGCACTTGAGAGTAACTGTTTTGGAAAAACGCCCTAATAAGTACCTACGTCGTTTCTAATCAAAATTGACCAAGTTATTTGGCATGTGGTTGATTTCATTCGTAATAAAACGTCGCCTAAAGAACCGAGATCTAGTTGAAACACAGTAGGTAGGCGCGTAGGTACACAATAATTAACGACGACAATAAACGTCCCACAACACAAGCTTTGTTCAAAGTTTCCGCTCAACTCACTCCGCGTAATAACTTTACTAGACATTTATAATATATGTAAGCTAAGCGGTAATTGTAAATCGCGGCGGGATGTATTTACTAAATGAGCGTGCAAATTCAGACGTCTGCCCCAATTTGTTCCCAATCCCGAGCCGGTCCCGGTAGTCTGGGTCCCCGATCCAACATCGAGCAAATAATCCTCGCAGAACTTTCATCCTTTACAAACACACGGGGTTTTAAACCTTGGTAAGCGAGATAGTACGACTTGTTCGTACGTTTTGTTCCTCGTTTTCTCAATCGGGTTAAAGCCTACTCGAGAGCAGCCGACCGTCAAATTCATTTGCATTTCATCCAGCCGTTATCTCATTACGATATGCTGATTTCTCCTCCAGCTCATCAGTATCTCAGAAATAATTCATAAGACTTTCGGAAAACACCGCGTTCACAGTTTGACGCGCCGTCGATACATATTTATTTATGGAAATCTTTATCGGCATTTCTTTTTACGTTCGCTGACGGGATTCGATTTAAGTTTTTAAAAATAAAATTGCTGTGTTCGATGATGGATTATTTTAAAACTAGTGCTTTTGAAGTGTTTCCATCGTCATGGTAATTTTTCGTTACCGTTTTAGTGTTGACTTTTAGGCTTAGTATCTCATTTACCGAACCTGAAGTTAAGTTAGTAAATACATATAATAGAGACATTTTTATTACTAAATTAGTTTTTTGTACTTTTACCTACACGAGCAATAAAGCGAAGCTTTGTATTATAAAGTAGGATAAGTTAGAAAGTAACCGTATAGTGTTTTTGTGATATTTTGAATCCAATGGCATTTGCGGTTGTCTAATATTTTTTTATAAATTCATTTCAAATAATTTCACTTGCCAAAACTTCATTTGTTACCACAATATTGAATTCCAAATTTATTAATTTCTACCATAATTTTGATTGACATTTGGCATGGCTGAATGAATATGAATACAATAAAGCCAAAGTTCCGTAATCTTTATAATATTCATTATCCCTAAAAACAATATTTTCATACATTTGCGAGTACTTAAGTTAATAATTTCCAAAATGCAAAATTCGTAAAATGAAAATGTCTATAACAACCCTTTAACTGAGTAAAGTTCTAACCGTTATAAAATAATACACCCAGAAGTAGGAGTTCCGTTTCGTGGAATTGGAATTACTTGTAGTATTCAATATTTTTGATAAAGACTATTATGACACATAATAATTATTGTGATAAATGGAGGTTCGGAAGCAGTTATTAGTTATATTTTAAATAAACTCACCGAAACATGAATACACAGAAAAAAAACCAGAAAAATACCACCCTCGGGAATGGGAAAAAATACAAAAAGATATTCCAATTGAGATCATGAGCAGTTATTAGGTTTAGTGAATGAGCATTACCTGTAAGTTATGATCGTTATGGGAAACGTAGGTATACCGGCATTAGCATAGTCAAGCTAAATGATTGACATAATCAGCCCGTTTGAACATAACATTTATCCCTATATTTTCTGCCTCTCTGGAGCCGAATACTAAAAAGCAACATTAGTGATCGTGCCTAATTTAAAATTCAGGTGATGCCTGCGGTTCAATTTGCGTCCTAAAATCTAGAGACTCACTTAGCTTAAACAAGGCTTTCATATTTTATCGAATTTTATACGAAACAGGCTTACGTAAAACTTGTTTTAACAACTCAGTTTATGACTTTATTCAAATGTTCTAGACTAAGGCTGTACAATCTATTTGACACAAATTGGTTCTTATATTTGTATCTTTTAATAATTAGTAAAATTCAACATGAAATATCTAAACGAATGTT
Source organism: Clepsis dumicolana (assembly GCA_963691665.1). Lineage (NCBI taxonomy): Eukaryota > Metazoa > Arthropoda > Insecta > Lepidoptera > Tortricidae > Clepsis > Clepsis dumicolana. Next base: position 10,595,968 of record OY829521.1, read on the forward strand.
GAATTTTACTCTCCCTCAACCTACTTTAACGAGTTTCCTTCGAACAACTTCCCTTATCGTCTCCATTCCGTCATGGTTAAAAAGTCAACAAGTAATTCGTCTTGAGAAACGAAATAATTACATTCGCATTCGTATATCAAACAATTTAAACATTGTTTATGTTTGTACAGTCACGTTTCAGTTTAATTGAAACACATTAAGGAATACGCGCCAAATGATTGTCGTGTTTAAACACGACATGTTGTGCTTAAGCTTAACAACAGTATTATATTTCCATGACTTCTGTATTCTTTATAAACATGTTTGTCAACGTCTTAGAAGATCGAGGAGGATTTTCGCTTGTTTTCACTTAAGATAAAAGTGACGATACAAAGTAACGGGCACATTTTGTTGACCACTGTATCAGTGCGGCGTATCGTATCCAAAAGTATCATCCTCTCGCAGAAAATCGGCGTGAAGCAACCCCTGTTGCGTTTTGTTCGGTTAGTGAGAGTGCCGGAGGCCCGATCCCCTCCCCCTTTCCTCTATCCCTTTTCCTCCTTAAATGCCAGCAACAGACTAGTGACTCTCTTGGGGTTGCTGGTTCTCATGGGTGCCGGTGATCGCTTCCCATCAGGCGACCGGTTTGCTCGTTTGCCTCCCTTTCGCGTACAGTTTTAAGCAGGGGTGTTGTTCTCAAACGTTATCCACGGCACAGCACCAAAAGTAGTGCGAGCTGATGATACTAATACCCAACGGTACCCTAACAACGATGTGATACGCCAAAATAACACTAATACTCATACAGCGATATGAATATGTGAATGAGCTTTTGAAGTCATTTATTTCGATACGAATAAAATTACTATATAACTAAAAAGTGGTCAAGCATTTAAAACATTATTTATTCAAGTCAATATGCGGCAAAAAGCGAGCCAAACTTCTCCCAACGGCAAGAATCTTGAATGGAACTTAAACGGTACTTAAAAGTCTATTTAGTTCAGTTTGAGCCTCGATTGGCCAAAGAAAGGCTTCAGTTCATCGATCAGCGCCCAGTGGGCGGAATTCATAAAGCTTACACGGATCACTACTCCAGCCTTCCTTTTAGATAACTCAGCTTTTTCCCTTCATCAAGAGCCCCTGAGCTCGTTACCTCCTCTCCTGTCACGTGTTACAGTAATGCTGCCGTGAAAATTCCAGCAAATTTATTTTAATAAAACTTCCAATTGACAGCCGATGACGTAAATTAATTATTTTTTAATGACGCATTCCTGATAAGTTTCCCGCTCGTAATTAAAATTGGGAGTTCATTTTCATTGTTCGCTGAAAATTTTGGAAGAAAAGGCGCTGTTATTCGTTTCGGTTTTTCGTTGATGCTTAATTGGTTTCGTATTTTATGACCTTGCCGGGGAACATGACAGTTTAAGTAATTATTGATTTACTACGTTTATAGGATATTAAAATTAACTATTAAAATCTGGTTGCCCTTTGTGTGTAGGAAATATTTTCTATGGCCAGTTATATTGCAAGATTCCACAAAAGAAATTAAGCAGCAGCCTAAGAGATTTTTAATAGTCGAGAGTCTTATATTTTTACTCTCCACATAATATCTGGTAATAACTTACAAAATAAACAGATTTTTAGGCAAGTACAGTACAATTAAGTGATCGCGGATTCAACTTTACTAATTACCTAAATGGGCAAGCTAACAGCGCAAAACCGCACAGGGGTGTTATTCTCAAAAAAAAAATCACAGCTATTTTAGCGTAGAACGTATTAAAATAGCTGGCATAGTATTTGACACTCCGACGCCGAAACAGCCGTGAAGGTAACGCTGTCACCTTAGAGAATAACAACAACAACCCAGACCATGCTATGTATGGTGTACCGAACTATTTGATCACTTTGGATGTCACCATATATATGACGCTGACTGTACGACCTCTACATTTATCAAATATCAATTAGCTCCTCAGCGCGCATACATGCATCACTCTGTATGACACGACACGCCTCGTCATAGGTCTCGCGACAGTCATTTATTTTGTTGCCGAGTCACGGGTAATTACAGCACGGGGTAATAAAGTATCTGGGCAAGTGTTGGGCTTCTATTAAGGGCGTAGGTATTACGGGTTTTATAATGTACTAGCTGTTGCCCGCGACTTCGTCTTCGTAGATTTCGGTTATCTCTATCCCGCGGGAACTATAACATTTTCTTGAATAAAAAGTAGCCTATATTATTGCTCAATGCCAAAACTATCTTCTTGCCTAATTTTGGTTTTTTCGTGAAGAGGTAACAAACAGACAGAGAGACAGAGAGACAGAATTACTTTCGCATTTATAATATTAGTATAGAAGTACAGATGATACAGTTGAATGATTTTGTTTCTTGAGAAAATTACAAGTCGTGTAACATGTAAATTTACAAAACCAATGTGTTGAAAACAGTTTAATGTCAAATTGATGTTTTTTTTTTGTAAAGCCATTGGAAACTCCTCTACAAAACTTTGCAGTAATGGCAACCATACCTTTGAAAAATTAACTTAGGTTTGTGAAAAAGGCACGACTTTTAACTACCTAGGCCCTTAAGTTTACCTCCATATTTCTACTTAATATAGCAATAGGGCATCTCCGCCATCTTCAAATATTTAGTGTCTGAATTTTAGAAGAAAAGCGAGAGCTACGTTCAGAAATGTATTTATGGAAAATTTGTTGACCCTACATAGGTACTCATGAATTTTCATGTAACACTAAGCGTAGGCAAAAGTAGGTATAAACTTGTGTTGGGCTTATTGACAATAACTTGTACAGGTTTTAATTTACCAGCTCATCCTCTGAAATTTCCCGGACTTCAGAATATAAATATTATAAAGTTTATTTCGCTGCGAGCCTTACATTTTAACATTTCATTTTAATCCTCCTACTAGCTGAAATTGGCTATAAAAGAGAATTAATAAAGAAAAAACCAGGGCACAGGTTTAACAAGAAAACTGAAAGCTAATTTTAAGATACGCCTACATGATGATAACACCCACATGGAAGCAATAATCTGCCCACATAAAACAGAAACAACATTTTCGCCTGTACTTATTGAAACTTCCGAAATATCACCTTAATATTTCGCACTTTCTGCGTTCCGAATCAATATCTGCCCACCTTTTTCACTGCTTGCTTTTAACTTTAATAGAACAGTCACCAATACCAATGAGAGGGTCTTGGAAAGAGTTGGGAAGGGAAGAAGTAGTATTTTGAATGTGGTAGAGACTAGGAGAGGAAAAATAAGACACGGCGATCTGGTACTGAAAATTATAGAAGGAAAGATAGAAGGAAAGAGAAGGAAGGAAGGCCGAGGATAGAGTAGGTATTTAGATCAATAAAAAGAAGATAGACGTTGTGTCGTATCAGGAGGTGAAAGAACTTGCATTGGAACGAACGGACTGGAGACAACTGCATCGACAAGAGTAGCACTCTTAAATAAGATGATGATGAGAACAGTCACGTACAACAATAACTGCCACACTCGAAGACGTACGTTACTAAAGCAGGTAAGTATTTATCTCCATGGGAAATTATATCTCTAAAATGGATAAACGAATAGACTATGCATTCAAATAATTTATCGTATTGACTGCGTTGTCCGCCTTACTTAAAGAAATCATTAAATAAAAATTACAGTTTCTGGTATTAATACCCTTAAGCTAAGCCGCAGACAGAAAGACGACGAAACAGGACGGACGGACAGACGGATATGTCGAAACTATTAGGGTTCCGTTTTTGCCATTTTAGCTCGGAACCCTTTTTTGCTTCCGGTACAATTTACGGTACGTTTGAATTTACAATGGAAGACGGAACGGCAATGGATCACGTGTGAACATGCATTAAGGCCGACTTACACCGCACTGGTTTAGATACTAACCCGAAGTTAACGGAAAGTCAGACGATACAAGTGTCCAGCCGAGGTCGGTGCCAGATGGCCTAACAAAGTATCAATTAGATAAGTTTAAAAACCCCGACATTGTCATTTCAAAGTTCAATATTTAAAAAAAAAGGTAATCCGATTTTAATAAAACTTAGCTAAGGACCATCTCGATTTAACTAGTTTTCGATTTAAAAAAACCGCATCGAAATTGGTCTATCCGTGCGGAAGTTATGATGCCACAGACAGATACACAGGTACACAGGTCAAGCTTATAACACCCCTCGTTTTCGTCGGGGGTTAAAAATGACAAATCCCCTTTAACAAAGTCGAACATTTTAAACCCATAATAAAATATAACAAATAGGGTAGGTACTTAATGACACAAACTTTGCACAGAATTTTAACGTGTGGGCGTTTTGCCCGCTAGGCATGTTCTCTGTATTTATTTCATAAAAAAATCCCCTTGAATGCCTAAAAATAATAATTTCCATGTAGGTTTTATCAGATATATCGCTTGTATTAATTAATTCGTTTAGAGTTCAGTCACAGTAATTATGGAATGAGCGTGAATTGTAACATTCATATTGAATTTCGAGATAAAATATATTTACATCCATCACAACACGCGTGGAACGTTACAAAAAACACTGTAAAGGCTCACCAAAGACCAAAGCCTAGGCTCTGGCCCCAATTTCACCAACTTTACAAATGTCAGATTACAATAACATTGCGGTGTCAATTGCTGATTTGAATTGCTTTTATTTTAGCGCTCTTCATTATAAGCAATGAAATGTATAGTCGCGGAATGACAAGGTTCGTCACTTTTCGATCATAACTCGTTGACACAGAGTCGAACCGTGACGAACCTTTTGATTCCGCGACTGTACATCGAATTGTCATTGTAAACTTGGTGAAATAGGGGCCAGGAGGTACTCTGCGGATTCTGAAGTTTCTGACCTTTTGTTTTGGTCGCTAGCAAACTAACTGCATACCTATATTCTGTCACAGGTAGCGTGGATCCGCGCAGACGATCAGACGATCCTGACTCTTCACACTCGCCTCGTAACGCACAGCTCCCGTTACGCTGTCACAAACGACTCTCCCGGTTCCTGGCAGCTCCACATCAGGCCTCTGAAGGTCGAGGATCGGGGCTGCTACATGTGCCAGATTAACACCAGCACGATGAAGAAGCAAATCGGCTGCGTGGATGTTTTAGGTGAGAAAAAATTTGAATACGGAACTACATTCACTCGATACATTATAGTACTCGAACGATATTACACTTTTTTAAACTTTTTTAATTTTCGTACATAATGCAATACCTACTGAAAATAAGCTTTACAAGAAAAACACGTTTATTTACCTCGAAACTGCGAATTGCGAATTTTGCGAACTACCCTCACTTGACAAAATATCACTGTACAACAGTTTCATTACTAAGTTTAATAACATTTGAATGCAAAAATTTGACTGCCTGTACACAAGCTTTGATATTTACAGTCATGTGAATCCTATAACGTTTTTAGTCTGAGACTGGGAGCGTAATAATTTGATCCAGTACCGTCATATTTAAACAAATGTTACCACTGAGCTGAGTTTAAAGCTTACAAAATATTTATAAAAACATAAAGTCATACAAAAAGGCCAAAGGCACACGGCACAGTAACAATAATTATATACAGGCAGTAAGTAAATCAGTAGAATGACCATTCCAACACTTTTGTTCTAATATCTCTAGCGTGAGGCGCCATGTCACATTCCCGTCTCGGACGTCTCGTGAACCGCGTAAACTTTATCGTGGTGTGTGAGAGTTGCGGGCACAGAATGTCTGTCTTAGATTGATTATTTAGCGTCGCGACGTTTTACCGCTAGGAAGAGAACACGTAAATAAATAAATTCAGCGCATTTTGTGCATTTCTTGCTTGTCGCTTTTCAAGTCTACTTCCAACCTCGCATTCATTTTCTAAAATATGTCCGAGCTATTTCTCTGTGGGCAGCTCCTCGACCACTCCGTGGGACACTTAGTTAGCTATTTCGACCCATTATTCCAGATTCATGCGACATCTCTACGTCGCCCCAGTCCCACTTAAGGCTTAGCTTTCTTGGCACAAAGAAATTATGCGGGTTTTATCAAGGGTAAAAAGGGTAGTGTCGGACACGGAATTTTGGGCGCGTGTTGAGTTAGTAACGCGAACGTGGCATCTTTACACGCGAGGTGACAGATTCTCACTTGTATGTAAATACGTGGCGGTTAATTAACATATTTGGAACGGGGATCTCGCTACCGGCCAGAATTGGATTGCTTCAGCTTGAAATTTTTTATTTGTTGCTAGAAGTGTCTTTTTCTAACCGGTTTAAAATGAAACACATGCCTAGAGGCACTGAGCGAGAAATTGACAACGGTATTTTTGCTCTGTTTTCAAATAGAATGCAGATCTTGAAACGGGTGACTTGTACCTAAGGTTTGTCATCCTGTTAAAGCAAAAAATGCTCGACGTCAAATACATACACTTGACTGTACCACATTAAAATAAAACTCGATTTCTTGTAATTTTTCACCAGACACACTTTATAAAATGAATATTCATCATCGAATTAAATTTCATTCTCAGTCTTTTGACACGTATTATTATCGTCATTGAAAATTTTAACGTAACGTTACAACTACTACATTTGAGAAGGCGCCTTTATTTCTTGCACTTGACGTTAATCCTGGCTGAAAATTACTTACATAATAACATTTTCTTTTAAAAATCTCCTTTCAAACCGGTATTTTTTCTGAAGCTGTAGGGACGTAGATTCCCGCACGTCGACGCGTTAATGAGGTCTTTGTGGTCGCGCGGAGAAAATGCTGGTGTCTATATTAACCGATTTATATGCCAGTTCGTTCGGTTTCTAAGTAGGATAAGGAGTATGAATAGGATAATGCTGAATTGCAGATATATTTTTTCGAGTAAAAGAGCTTGGCATTATCTTCATCACGCCCGTCGCCTTTTTTACGTCCCACTGCTGAGCACAGGCCTCCTCTCAGAATGCATGGCATGGTTTTCTTTAAATATGTAAATGTTTGTTGGATTAGATTATTGATTTGAAGACAAGTAACGTTGGTGTTTCCAAGGTTTGTAAACAAAAACAAAGGAATGCAGAAAAAAGTAAACAACGATATGGGAAGTGGTGAAAAGCTAGAAACCGGCCAAGTGCGAGTTGGACTTGAACACGAAGGGAGAAACTAGAGGAAAAGACTATTAAATCAATGCTGTGAAAATGTGTTTTATTTATAAGACGATCGCGCTTTGCTACATTTATGCGTCACTAACTTATGAACTGAATAAAGCGCCTGTTTGATACAACGCCAGGAAAAAACATCTAGAGAAACGCCATTTCCTTTTGTCGTTTGAAAGCTGAAATCCTGACTTCACAACCAGTGGCTTGCCTGCCATGTTGCGTGTGAGTGAAACGCGTTGAGCCTTAGAAATCAAAGCTAGGACGAATACAATCTTGACCACAGCAAGTTCCGTGTACCGTTCAGGTTCGGATGCGCCTATGGGTCACGTAGCACTATGGCGCGCTCTCACGTCCGCGTCCGTTCTGCATCTAATGTTTCGTGCGAGGGTGATTTACCGCGCGCACGCTTTGTCCGTGGGGTTTGAGGTGCCCACGGCATAGTTTCCTAGTTTCCCTGTAGCTTTTTCCTACATTGTTCTGTTTGCGCTGACAAATTCCTCTGCTTCTGACAGCCGTTATTGATGGCGAAATGTTTTGCGTTAACCTTTTGTGGACACTTTCGGCTCGCGCTGAATGAAGCTATTTTTAAATTTCAATTGCTGTTGCGGCATGTCAGACACAAACATTTTCTTTTCCTTTGTGTTTTCCCGTTGACCGTGCGCTTGTTTCAATTTAACGTTTATCTTTAGTTTTTGTTCCGGAATCTTCAATTACCTATTTTGTTAACATATACATACAGGGAATCGTTGCATTCTGCATACAATTTTTTTTTCCTATTAGAAGAGCTTGTCAGTCTGAAGCTTTTGTCTATAGGAAAAGCAATATTAGCCATGTAGGCTCTGGTAGATTACTTGAGAATATGCAACACAGGAGAAATTAACAAAAACTGGCGTGCATGTATTAATGATGGGATTCCAATAAAGACACTTGTAAACCATTCATCCTCTTTATCTGAAATCATGCGTTCAGAGGCATTTATTTAAATTTATCATTATCATGAATCACAGTCATTCAATTAGGTACAAAGCCCGCTCGGGATTTAACTTGCAATAATATTTATAAAAGGTCCGTATCGTAAGATTTATGTTAAAATTTTACCCACGGGGGAAAAATACGAATATAAGTAACATTGCCTGCGAAAATTTATTCCCTTAGCACCGTATTACAAGGTAGCTTTCGGTGCATAAATTATACACCTACGGTTAGGGATCCCCGTCCAACTTTTATGAAGTAGGTACACGGATGTCTTATCCGTTTGGGGAATTAAAGTAACTTAACCACTTGCTTAAATACTTTATTACTTTAACATCCGCGGTTCGCTGTAGTACAATTAGGAGCTTATTTCGGTTATGCTAGCTTACTAAACCTAATTTGTAAAGTTACCGTGACTAATGTCTTTTTTTATGGAAGTTCGGGGCTTAGCTTTTAAGGCGGCAAGTGGGGCTGAACTTTGGAATTTTAATTTGTACCTATTGTAGCATTAAGTCACTCTGACAAGCCATTCTGCTTGAGAGTCCATAGGTCAAACCACTAGACTATCAGGGCTTCTCTGATAAGGATGATAATTTGTAATGATTTAATTTGAATAAATAAAAATTATGTTATATCCCTACTCAGGATTTATTTTCTAGTGGAGAAGTTCCCGTTGGCAAAGCGAAATGACCAACTTCCTACATCTTCCAAAGCGCACTCCTGACCAATCTCTCTACTCCCTGTTGTTCTTCTCAACTGCTGTTTCTTCCGCAGTACCTCCCAACATAGTCGACGAAGGCACCAGCGGCGACCTGGTGGCCAGAGAAGGGCAGGACGTGAGTCTGTCGTGCATGGCTGAGGGCCGGCCACTCCCGCGCATTCTCTGGCGAAGAGAAGACGGCACGAACATACAGCTGCGAGACGAGACTGGAGAACTGCATAAGGGTAAGTATTAATGGATGAAGAAGTAACAAATAACTCAAACAACTTAGAAAAGTTGAAGAACTTCCGACATTTTCATTTCAAACTTCAATGTCTCAGAAACGCGCTGAACCGATTTTTATGAAACTTAGCCAAGAACCATCTAGATTAAACTAGACAAAAGTTGATAGATCCAATTCTTGGCAGTTCATAATTAGAAAACATAAAGCGAAAGTTTTCGTGCGACCCAGTGGAATTTAAGAACTGAATGTCTCGTGGAAGACTTTTTGTGTTGACAATAAAATTCATGTCCATGCGAGTAGTATCTGAATACATAATCATGCTTATTTATTTAGCTACACAATTAACACTGGCGTTATTGTCTACACGTAATCACATGCACCATCTCCGTCTACGTCTACTACAGCTACGTCGTTATACATCCTTTGATATTATTATAATGATAGGTGAATACGATTGTATTATCATGCGCAATGGACAATAAAGCCACAGGACAGGATGCTACTCTGAAATAGGAAGTAAAAGCAAATGTAATAAAATGTGTGTGTATGTGTGTGTCTTTGTCTGGCTGCCGTATATATGTAAGTATGTATAATTTCCTTTGAATTCATTGTTACTTGACGAAAGAGTAAGTTGAAATCCTAACTGATGACCGTTGACGCCGTAATGATCTAGCGATCGTAGCGACCTCGTATCGAAAGGCGAAGTATTGGTAGGCTTGCGTAAGGTGGACGCATGATCTCGTAAAGATCGTGTGAAGCCATTGACGGCGGGTAGCACAAGACCGATCGTCGTGAAGATCCTTGGGAAGGCCTATGTCCAGCAGTGGACGTCTTCCGGCTGAATGGCGATGATGACGATATAAAAATTATGATAATGATGATGATGTGTTCCGGTAGTCCCTCAGCAGGGACATAGGGCTCGCAATAGGGACCTCCATGCATCACAGTTTTTGTGGCTTCTAGGTTATAGTAAAAAAATAAAATTACAATAAAAAAAAATCTTCATTGAATCCGCACAACCAGTACACCTACAGGCACAGTAGGCGAAAGCAAAAATGCATTTTCCGTCTATGAACCTTGTCAAGTTAACCTTAAAAATATCGGTTCCTTGTTTTGTATTACACGCTTCCGATAAAAACAAAAGCAATCAATTATTCTCAAAAACCCTGCACAGAGCTTTGTTCAGCCTCGCAGGCGATGCTTTAATTAATATTTACGTGAATTTCAAACGTTGCGCACCAATTGTTACTATTTCACTAGAATATTTGGCGCATGAATATTCATCAAACAATTCTTTGCCAGACATTGCAACAGCGGTCGAAATTAGGGGAGCGGAAGTTTTTAATAAATGGCCGTGACAGTCCCGATTTACGGTAGCGTGCCGTTTTTGTACGCACTTTGCTGTTACTTTAATTTCACTTCTGTCGGCTCGAAGCTTTCCAAATGTGCCTGCCTATTATGCGAGACCGACTTGGTTGCTGCTTTGTAAGTAATTTATTCTAATTTCGGACAGGTTTATACTTAGTACGTTTACAGGCAACAAGATATTCCCCATATTAGTCGTAAACCTGTCCACATTGGATGGATGTGGAGCGCTTGAGTAATCAAACGTACATTTTTGGTTTGGGGCTCCTTTATTTCATATAATAATAATAATAACAACAACATTTAAAAGCTCTAAATACAAAGTCTCTAATATGTGTAAGATTTACAATATATAAAATGGTTGTATAATAATGTGCATTTATATAACAATTACAAAAAAAGACCTAACATCGAATTATCCTCTTATGAACTTGATTTTATAGGAAACTAGCTGTTGCCCGCGACTTCGTCCGCGTAGATTTCAGTTATCGCTATCCCGCGGGAACTATACATTTTTCCCGAATAAAAACTAGCCTATGCTATTCCTTAATATTCAAACTATTTTCTTACCAAATTTCATCTAGATTGGTGCAGCGGTTTTCCCGTGAAGAGGTAACAAACAGACAGAGAGACAGTTACTTTCGCATTTATAATATTAGTTAGGATACCGTTTGATTTGCGCTGCTATAGTACTATCTAATGAACAACAGGTCACACAGGCATGCAATGTCCATTGAAACATATGATGGCTCAAAGCCGGCGACAATTCAGAATAATCCAACGTTTGCAGTGCGATTTGATCAACCGTATCGATTTCACAGTGGCGGAATTACGCAAATAAATTAAGTTTAGTAGGATTTACGTCACCCGCGGTCAGATTGATCTCCCTAACGGATGCCTGCCGCTGACGTTAAGCTTAAACGTCTTTATTTATAGCCTCACTAGCTGTTACCCGCGACGTCGTCTGCGTAGAATTTGTTCATTATCCCGCTGGAACTATGCAAGTTTTCGGGTTAAAAAGTAGCCTCTGTGTTACTGTGTGAAGTTTCATCAAAATCCGGTCAGTGACACACATCCAAACATCATCAGCTACATCCGTTGACATAAACTTTCGCGTCTATAATTTGGTAGGAATAGTTTCTGGGTATGGACTATAACTAGCTCCGAGTACAAGTTAGTTAAAGCTAAATAGTGATTCCAAATAAGTGTAACTTGTTTATGTTTCTGTACCGTACTTCTGTTGACAATAGTGTCGGCATCTCTACATTTTAGCTCTCATCATTTCCCGATCCTTTGTATTTGATGCTGACCAGACTGCTGTTTCTTTTCCATCAGCATCATGGACATAAAGGCTCTTTGCACTTTTCCATTTACATCACGCAGGTGACAACCACCAAACCGGCATACGGCTCGCCTGATGGGAAATGATTATCGCGCCTCGTTGTCACTCGCATGTTGCCGACCCTGCAAGAACCTTTTCATACCGCTTTTTATATCGCCTGTCGTACGATAACCGTTAGCACGTGGAACGGCTGCACACGGAGTGTGATTCAGTACTTTCATAATAAGCTCGTAAAGAGTTTGAAACGCGTCAGCGTATATTGCGGTGGTGTTGACAGTTAGGTCTATATGACTTGTGTTGATACATGTGGTACTGGAGGTGGAGACACTGCATCAAGATATACATTTGTGACATAGACGTAGCCGTCTTTTATGTATGGTCGCGAAGGCAAATTAATTGCTTTTTAACCCCCGACGAAAAAGAGGGGTATCTATGTATGTCTGTGGCATCATAGCTCCCAAACGGATTGACCGATTTCAATGCGGTTTTTTTAATCGAAAGCTAGTTGGTTCTTAGTTAAGTGTCATTATAATCGGTTCACCTGTTTTTGAAATATTGAACTTTGAAATGACAATGTCGGGGGTTTTTCAACTTTTTTAAGTTGGTTAGGTTATGGTTCATCGTACTAATATTGTAAATGCGAAAGTTTGTAAGTGATGTTTGTTACTTCTTCACGCTGAAACGGATAGACGGGTTTGGATGAAATTTGGAATGGGGATAAATAAATAAATATCATGGGACAATTGACACCAATTGACCTAGTCCTAAACTAGGCAAAGCCTGTACTATAGGTACTAGACAACGCTAGCTAGCTTGTACCCTAGATTAAAACATAGGCTATCTTTCATTTCGGAAAATTGTATAGTTCCCGCGGGATAGCTATAACCGAATTCTACGCAGACAAAGTCGCGGGCAACAGCTAGTGAATAATAATATTGTCTCTTATCCCCACAGTGGACATGTTCATGGGCCCGAACCTGAACCTGACGAAGGTAGAACGGCGACAGATGGGCGCGTACCTCTGTATCGCCTCCAACGACGTGCCGCCCTCCGTCTCTAAGCGCATCATGCTCAATGTTAATTGTAAGTTGAACTGAAGTGACTGGAGGTGATCAAGGTTCTTAATTAAGGGTGTGATTGAGGGACAAGCTTTGCTGCGGTTTTAAAGGTTTGCCAGGAAAGCTCGCCCGAGGATCACGGCAAAACCGCGGTCTTGTAAGAGGGGAGTCTGGCTCGCGGTAATATTCACTGAGGTAAATCTCGCCCGTCAATTACACTCTTTAGTTAAACGTCTTGTAGGTCAAGGCGTAACTATATTAGACAGCAGATAGGAACCAATAATGAACAACAATGGCCACTTAACTTGGTTATGTACCAACGTGTTAATAATGCTAGTATTTATTTATTTTCAAGCGATAAATGCGTTTGATTGTAGTAACAGCGATGCCACTTTTGAATTATTAAATAAGGCGTAGGCACTAGACTATACTTATATCTCTCGAGCAGTCCCTTTCAGAACCATTTATATCATTTGCTATTATGTTATCGTCATTATTATTCAAGTCTTTTTCGATGTAAGGTTTTACTGTTTCATTTCAAAACTAAAATATGCTTTTTTTTGTTTAAATACCTTTTGACCTTGCTAATTCAAGACGATTTATTGAGTCGGGCTCACCGATTCTAAACAAAGTTAAGACCCAAAAAGAAGACTATTTTGTATACTGGTTAAATGAACACATAATTTTCAAAAGATACCATTATTCTGGCCAGCCTTAATAACCACTATCATAAATTTTAAATAAAGGTAACTACGAACAGAAGCAGTACAATGAGCTCATGATGTGCAATATCCAATAAAACTGTGCACAATTTCCCATTCCAGAAATGTCCATTAAGTTGAAAATCATATTAAGTAAGCTTGAATAACAAAGCGGGACTATAATGGAATTCGGCAACGTTGCGCGCTCCGGCATTCCTTTAGCAACACTAAGTGTGTTTAAAATGAGTACTTGTTCGCAGTTGCGCCTTCGATAGTAGTAGCAACAAAGGTAATCGGAGTGCCGACGGGGTCTCAAACTAGGTTGGAGTGCTTCATCGAGGCTTACCCGCAGGCTATCAACTATTGGCTGAAGAGTGGCGAGGAAATGATACTTTCGGGGTGAGTATAAAGTATTTGGGACTAGTTTCAACTCAAGTTGTGGTCACGCCGCCGTTGAAATTTCTTGCGGACAGCCTTTGCTAACGCTACACGAGTTCAGAACTGGATTTAGTTTGGGACTGAGAACGACGCTGTAATGTAATGTTTGAATTGTACATGAAGAGTTCGATTTCTGTTGTGAAACATTTAGTGGGGCAGTTTAACGTGATACTCCATCTTGCCACTAATGCCATCTTCATTTTATGGCGGCCATTTTGAATTAAGATATAATTGTTAATATCTCGAGTTCTAAATCACTTTTGAATCACAAACTTGGTGTTTGAATGTTATACATATTTGGGGTCATAGAATTCAACTATAGGGTCGAGTTCCCAAAGGATACCAAATGGAACCCTAAATTGTTTTAAAAAATGGCCGAAATAAATTCCAAGATGCTGTTCATTGGTTCCTATCAAGGATTGAAAGCTGAGTAGGTACTTAACTATAGCACCTAAAAAAAAATTATGCTTTTGTCCGGTTTGTCCACATTTACGACATTTTGTTCCAGGAATCTGTCCCACTTATTTGGCTTGCTACTGTGTGCAACCTCAAAATTATCAAAGTTATTTATTTTTCTGTGACTTTCTCTGAGCCAATTTATATTTGAAAGCATTGTTCTCATTGGTAGACCTATTAAAGTTAAGAAAATCTTTCATTAAAAAAACAAAAAAAAATGTCGCCAAGTCTTAAAGGTTTTTAATATTTTATCGGCTTTGCAGGGGGCGACACAATCTGTCCGATGACAGGATCTTGCCGTACCAGACGCGCATGATGCTGAACATCTCCCAGTTCCGGAGCGAAGACGCGGGAACCTACATCTGTGTGGCCACCAACACCATGGGGAAGGCAGAGGGCACCATCAGGCTTTATGGTAATATTCAAGCTATAGAATTAAAAGCTATTATGAATCTAAAATATTTAGTTACGTATAACTATAACATGGTATGCTTAGAGGTCTATAACAAAATTTTGTTGTTTCACGTATTTTTAGGCATAATAACGACGTGCATTTTTATATAACATGTATCTACTTAATTACTTTTTAAGAGGTCATAAAGCAATAAAGATAAAAGTGAAAATATTTGCAAAGTAGGGGGTACATTTCATTATTAATAACCCAAATTACACGTAATCAAATTTCATATAAATCAAACGTTATAACAATAAAACACATGTCCAATTTAGAAAAATAAAGTCCAATATTATAATAAGGTAACATAATAAAAAAAAACTTAATTATTATGATACTTTTTTGAGAGGAAGAATAAGGAAAAAACTCCTAATTTATTTCCCTTGTCCTCGTAGCTATTTTGCTACTTTGTCATAAAGCCATGTCCGCTTTGACTACTTATAATGTTACCACTCACTAGTATTTTCTAAAAAAGTACGTTCCACTTGTAATGTTCAATCTCACAGCAAGCTTTGATAAACTAACTGCATTAATTTACAAAAAGGAAGCACCACAAAAAATAAAATTACTCCGGGTTCCTTCGAAATTTCTACCGAATAATTTCTATAACACACTTTCCCTTTGTGGAAAAATTAAGTCATAAAAGATTCCTGGTTTCTAAATATTAATAGGTCTAATTAGGCTTTGTTCGGTTCCCTTAATTAGATGTAATTTAACGCGAAGTTTAGATATAGCAAAATGTGGAGCGGACCAAGGTCCTTTTTCATAAAAAGTAACCCTTGGCTATGTATATTTACCTTACCTCGAGGATTTTAAATTGACATAAAGGTTTTCGTTTTCTTGCAAAGTCTATAATATACTTTTTGTTGTGTTAATGCGCTATCTACAATTCTAACTTGAACTTACATACCTATGCTTCTGGAGCTAATTACCAATGTTTTTGTAAACAGAAATCAAAATCACAACAACGACAACAACAACAACGACGACAACCACAACGACAACAACAACTACCACTACAACAGCGCCGCCGACTACCACCGAGTACATGCCGCAGCGTAAGTTTCATACTGTTTACTTGTGACGACCCTAGTAGCGCCTCCTAGGCCGTGTTTTATAAAGCTACATGTTACAATTTACAAGCGGAAGTCTCATTCAATTACCTTTTGTTAGAAAGAGACTTCCGCTTGTAAATTGTAACTTGTAGCTTTATATATAAAACACGGCCTAAATGAATGGCTACGACGAATACGTAGCTAGCGCTAGTGTCGTCATTCTGTCAATCTCTGTTCTACATGGCTCTCTCCAATCATTATACGTTCTACTAAAATAAAATAAGGATTCCAAAACTAAAACTGTAAATTATTTTGTTATTATTGACACAATCAGTAACTTCGACTGCGACATTCTTAATACATTGCTGCTTAATTACCAAGTACACTTAATGTAGTGGTCTGAGGCGTAAACGGCATTATAAAATATGACACAAGGTATTGAAAAATTCGTTAGGTACACCAACGTTAAGTATAGCTTAATTGGTGGAGCGTGGTACGGATTACCGAGGTTGCTGGTTCAAGTCCAGCTGCTTAACGAATTTTTCTTTGCATTGTCATTGTATGGTAAACGGCATTGTTTAAAATTTCGACAGTTCATATTAGTAAAAGCCTAACAGGGTGAAATTGGTAAAGTGTGAATGTTTTGTCTTTGATTTTGCATGTGATATTTCACAATAGCTTGCGCTTTTAGTTGCCACGTGGGTCAAATATATCGCATACACCAACAACAGACAAGTTCAGCGCTCAAAATAAATGTCGCTTACTGTAGTAGTGGTATTTTTTAATGCAGCCTCACGCGCAGTCTCGAGTGCTAGTCACTTTTCGGTGTAAATGACTTCAGCGAATAACCCTTGTACGCGGCTTTAGACGCGATGAATGATGTATGATCAAGGATATCATTTTGTTTCAGGATATGTGGTACCACTGCAACCGGCAGAGCAAAAGTTTTTCACGCCGGATGTTACAACATACGGTGAGTACTTTACATATTATGAGTACCTACTTTTTTACAAACTCTGTATTATATTTTGTTATAGAAAATATCTTACCCTATTATTCATAAACCTATATTAACTAAAATGTCGTTAAAGATCGTTTGTCCTTATTCATCACATTGACATTTCCGTTAGTAAGAAGAAGACAAAACGTATTTTAGTTAATGGAAACTTGTTTATGAATAAGGGCAATATGTTTTATCTACGCCAAGTATTAATTGTACCACTTTTTTTTTCCTAGATACTATGCAAAATGTTATCGAGCAGTCCGTTCTTGACAACAACTGGTTACCAACTGCCGAATCCACGGGCTCTACCGCCCACCGAGCATCGGCTCTCCCCACTCTCGCCGCCCTTTCGGTGTTGCCACATCTAAACTGTTTAATTTATAGTAGTTTTCAAGCATTATACTGGATAGTTGCCAGTAACAAATACTCAAAATTACTAAGAGACGCGAGATGATAAGGTTACTATTAGTTTCATGGAAATCAGTGTCAATTTTACATTTTACACCATAGATAGTTGTTGTTTAGATAATACTCGCTACAGTGGAATGATTTTGATTGAACCTGAAAATTATTTCGTGTCCAAGTTTTCAGTTAAGTAGCTTCTGTAAGAATTAATTGTTTTACATTGCTGAATTTTTTTATTGTCTATAAAGAGAAAATTTAAACAGAACTGCATTTAAATTTATTAAATAAAGTTAATGTATCACGCTTATTATTTATTTTTATATATTTTGAAAACCATTATAATTGTATTATTCAAAGCATGAGCGCTCAAAGTAATTTAAGAGATCAAAAATAATTGTTGTATTTTTTACATTGCCTCCTCTATCATTAATTACTTTTTTGAGAAGAAATTGAAACATTATAAGTATGTTTGAATGTAACATATAACATAGTATTTAAACTCCTAACTATCGCAAAATAAATCGAGCTACAGATAAGAGGTGTCCTAAAATAAGAACGTAATTTTTGACGATATCCTCACAGAGTGCCTATTTCGGATAAACGTAGATAAACTGAAAGAACGTATAGCTTGGCTACAGAAATTAATTCTGTTTTCCATTAGCTTTGGAATTAACGAATCTGTCAAAAATATGACTTCCTGGGAATCGGCTTAATGATAATCAATTTTGTAAACTTAGAATGGCATTTTTCGTGTTGACCACAGCTAAAAAGGGTTAAACTTTTTAAAATTAAGTCAAAAGGAACTTTGATGAAAATTTTGTAATTAAGCAGTCGTCAGTGCAAGTGACAGCTGATGACTTGTTTGTTTGTGAGTTGATTACATTTTTGATTCACATCAAAAACCAAGTTTCTCTGAATGCGATGGTTACTAAACACTTTTTGTCACAGTTGAAGGTAGCTCCTGTCCGTACTATACCTAAATAAAAATATTTGCAGTGTGAAAAGCTATAATCACTCATTACCTAAGCATATCAGTAACAATGTATAAATCAATAGCATATTGTTAATGTACATAATACTAAAAAAAATACCTACTTTAATAAAACTTATTTAAAACAGTATTATTTTTGCCATTCATTCCGTTCAAGTTATGCATTTTGTAAAAGGCTCAATACGCATTTAATTATTGCTACAAATCCTTTGATACTTTGCAAATGGGACATTTTAAAATATTTGTAGAAACAATAAATTCGTTATAATTATTATTTTAATGTGATAAGTATTTAAGTTCAGCATTACGTAACGCTACGGACACAATCCGTTAATTTTTAAATTATTTTGTTAATTTGAGTTTTCGTGTAACATGCAGTACAGCTACCTACGATAAAATGTTAATCTTTGCCATATTTCGTAAAATTTGTGTTTCGACAAAGTCCAAACCACAAAACGTAAAAACTTATAACATAAAAATACACATTAACTTCAAACGTACTTAAAAAGTGCGGAAATTTTTCGACTTGCTGATTAGGCCAACCAAGACAGTAGCGTCTTCTTTTCCTAAACATGGGGAAAATTTGCATTGGTCCATTTCGTTAGCAGTACTGTATGTGATTTGCATTGGTCCATTTCGTTAGCAGTACTGTATGTGATTTGCATTGGTCCAATTCGTTAGCAGTACTGTATGTGATTTGCATTGGTCCATTTCGTTAGCAGTACTGTATGTGATTTGCATTGGTCCATTTCGTTAGCAGTACTGTATGTGATTTACATTGCTTGTCATGTTTGTGATCGTTATTTAGTTCTAGGGAAATGTTATGTAAATACCGCAAGCAGTTTTAATACCATACTAAAATCTAGACAGGTTTAACTTAGACATAAGTTTATAAGTAAGCAAGGTGTGTAAATAGTGAAATATGATAATTAAAGAATGATTTCTAATTGCGTTGTTTTATTCCTCTTCGCCCCGGCTCGCACCTCTGAGTTTTTCAGAATGTGATGATGATTTAGGCACCTATGCAACAGCTTTCAAAACGCTTTAAATCATGTACCTCGGCTATTTCTTAAACGAGGATAACGTGTGTCTAAACTAAATCTAATAACATGTACGTACATAAAAAAAACTCCAGCCTCTCATCTCCAAGAGTAATGAACGAATCCCAATTATATTGACTTGACAACCATAAAACAGGCCTCCTAATTTCTACGCAGACAAAATTGGCAGACAGAAAAGCGAAGAACAAAATAATAATTTACCTCGCAAAATATTCCGAATTTTTCTGAAAATCATTTTCAAAAGAAAATGTATTTGTTTATATTACCCCTTGTTTGTAGGCTTAAAATAAATATACGTGCAATTAAAATTCTTCGTTTGATGCCAGTCAATCAGCCAGAGGCTTATGCCCACAGAACTAAATCGAGATAGAAGGAAAGAGAGTATGTATGCTCGCGTGCCAAAAAGGGCTGAAAACCTCATTGCTTGCCGCGAACTTCAGTCAGAGAGGGTCGAGCACGACTTTACGAATGCTGCGTAACGTTACAGTTATCGTATCGAGATCGAGAAACCTCATACTAAATTTTAGTTCCAAACACGGGCGGGCGCTGTTCCAAACGTCATACAAACTCGGCAACGTTTACTATTCGACTTTTCGTTACGCAGCATTCGTAAAGTCATGCTCGACCCTCTGCTCCCGACAGCTTTTCACATTCAAAACAAAAAGCCACCGAAACACCACCAGAGAAGTAGGAGCTGTTCCGAGATATTTCCTTTTATCAGTAAGTACCAGTTGTACTAAACTAACTATACAAAATGTTACACACTCGGTTCTCATACAAATCGATAAGCTCCTTCCTTCTATCCAATTTGTACGGTTAACTCCGATTAACTAGCAATAGTGAAATGCATAGAAGTGCTTTCACTGTAAGAATGTGCGTGTCCAAAAAGTGGCTGCAGAGTTGAGCAGACTCCGTGCGGATTCCGATCGTCTTATTATAAGCACTTCCAGTAAGCGGAGCGGGCTGAGCGAATCAAAGGGAGGTGCTGATTGATAGCATCGCTGCACGCTAGTTTTAAACGGACTCAGCTCATCTAAATAAATCACAGCTCATCTCAGCTTATGTAAATTTCACATCAGTAATCAGTAGTTTATTTGCTCAAACCATGCTACAGAGAAGACGGTTTACATACCTACAGTTTATTGTGCTACATTTTTCTTCACATAGACATGCAAATGGTTTAAGTTGTGTGTATCACATGCATAAACCAATTATTGATGTTCTAAATTCACAATGTCATTTAAATAATCTTGAATGGAATAGTAAGCCTTGTATACTAAAAAGTTATGCAAGGCATGCTTAAAATCGGTTATGCTTTCTAGCTTAACAATATTTACATCGCAACAAATATTTCGATTGAGTTCGCGTTCACGTTTCAAACACTATGAGAAAAGTAAGTACGTTGCAATGATGTGCCGCTAGAGGCTCTGCCGATTTGCCCATAGTAATTGAGATGTTGAAGCGAACGCGGTCGAGACGTTTTCTTGTGTCATAAATCACAGTAGAGGCTAACATCATCATCATGTCAGTCGAAAGACGTTCACTGTTAGACTTAGGCCAAGGCCAAGGTTCTCCACTCAGACGTCGTCGCTCCATCTTGTTGGAGGCCTACCGACAGCTCGTCTCCCGGTTCGCGGACGCCATTCGAGAACCTTCTGACCCCATCGGCCATCAGTCCTGCGAGCAATGTGCCCCGCTATTGCCACTTAAGTTTCGCAATTCTTCGGGCTATAGTAGAGGCTCTGACCCATCTCATTTCCAACCGCGCTCGCTCCGCGAAGCCCGCTAGTGGAAGGCAAATTCTGAAGCTCTTTCGTACCTCCGTTTCCGCTCACTACCTTTTTTCAGTGGATGAGAAAGGGCCGGAAAGAAGCAAACTTTTATTAAAAGATTCGCAAACAAAATCTTTTATTTCAAGAAAATATCTGGTCCGCTGAAACTCGTTTGTACTGTGCACATAACTATAAGTAGTTTGTGAAGAATCGGACTCTTTGCAGAGGTTTCAGCACGATATTGGACTCAGGTCGGACGTACAATCTCCCTAATGGATGTTTGAACAAACTTATTTCATGCAGGTGTTCCTGGTTCCACTTGTAGTTATCGAATATACTTTCTCGACAGCATTTGTATCATGATAAATAACAAATGGCAATAAATGGTGATGATAACTTTCTTAATCCATTCACATATTTAATTGAATACTTACCAATTATATTTTAAGATCAATTCAAGGGAAGATAATAAAAATAACTCTCGTGTAAATTATAACAGGCTAACTAATCTACAAGCCCGCAAGTTTTATTTGCGTTAATAAGCAGTTTCTACATATTCCCCTCATTAATATAAAAATTGACCATAGAAAGGCATTTGACGCACATCAATATATGTCAAGCATGCGTCACTCGTCTGCGGCATCTCCGGCGCTAAAATTTTCAAGTTTTTAAAGCAGAAGCGATGTGAGTAGGAATATTGTCACTGCGATCTATTGGTTCTTCTTTTTAGTTACACAAAAATAAAACCAATTAGGTAGGTACTTTAGTTTCTCTCCCAGAGCAATTTAAAATGCGTTGTAAGCGCATTTTGACTAGCCCTCTCTCTCTATTGACACACGTTACGGCATAGCGTTGTCCCGCTCCGCTCCGCCCCAAAAGTGTCGCTTTAAACGGATTATCTACAAAGGTATCAATTTTAGTGTAATGGGTTCTAAGGGGAATTTAGCGGCAGTCACCAAGCCCTTATCAGATCAGAGCGCACCGATCGGTGACTCTTTGTAATGCAAATCTTAGAGAACACAATTAAAATGTTAATTAATTTACAACTCCATAAAATTGGGCGGTCGCCTATTTACTGGCCATGTAAAGTATAATTCACAAAACGGTAGCGAGTTGTTTTAAAATTTTAATTAAGAGACGTGGCCTGAATAATCTGATCTCTTTTAAAATGTACAGTGGAATAAAATGAGGATTACGAGCTACGGACTCAACTTATGTGTTATATTTATGTTACTTTGTTTATATTATTTATATATACGACTAGGAAGGCAAGCGAACAAGTGGGTCACCTGATGATACTTAAGTGATCACCACTGCCCATAGACACCCGTAACCCCGGGGAGTTTGCAGATGCGTCGCCAATCTAGAGAGCTAAGATGAAATGCCTCTCTCTCTTGTGCTCGACTGTCTTACTCTCCACACCGGAACACAACAGTGCAAGCAGTGATTAGCGGGTAAGATGGTGGTAGCGACCCGAACGCAAATAAACTCAGGACCACAATAATCGCCTACGCTATTTTTACTTTTTATTTGAAAAGCAGTCATTGATTAAATGATAATTAAGTATCATTATTAAACTTTTATCAGAAGTGGTAGCCTATAGAGTGGTTTGACCTACGGCATGTCAAGCAGAGGGTCGTGGGTTCGAACCCCTGCAAGCAGCTTTGAGTTTTTCGGAATTTATGTGCGAAATTACATTTATCATTAGCTTTTCGGTGAAAGTAAACATCGTGAGGCAACTTGCACACTCCTGCGAAGCAATACGATGGTGCGTATGGCGTTCCCAATCCGAACTATAGCCAGAGCCTTCTCATTTTACTCAGCCATTTTTTCACTGTATAAAGTTATAAGTTCACAGTTTTTTATTTTCAGAAATGCTGATTGTAAGCCCCGACAACACATGATTCAATCTCCGCGTTCCTGTTACGGGAATAAAAGATTTTGATTCAGCCGCGCATCCGTGTTTTCACGAAGATGAAAATGTTGTTTTTCTTACTGCCATTAAAATTGTAACGAGATAAACGTATTTGTAAAGTAATTTACAAAATAAAATGACACGTGTGCTGTATAAACAGATGGAAACTTTTCTTATATTTGTTGAGATGCAAATTGCAATCTACACGTAGCACTAACCTTTCAAATAATCGATTTGTAAGTAATCTTTGTTTAATCATAATCAATAATTACTAAGATACATTTCATAGTTCTAAAACAATACTGTACCTAAACATGAAAATAAAAACAAAGTAAGATATTTACTTAAAAAATCTCTATCCCACTGCTGGGCACATGACAGAGCTCCCTCTCAGATTAAGAAAGCTTTGGGCGATAGTTCCCACGCAGTCCCATTGTGGATTAGAACTTCACACACAGTCATCGTCAGATAGCTTCGCAATAGTGTTTTTTCCTTCACCGAAGAGCTCGAGCCAGAGCTCGAACTCACCATAAGGACCATAAGTCAAACTACTAGGCTATGACGGCTTTTAGGCTTAACTTTTTTTTTCATCTTACAAGGAAGACAAACGAGCAAGTGGATCACCTGATGGTAAGTGATCAACACTGCCCATAGACACCCGCAACCCCGGGGGCTTGCAGATGCGTTGAGGGTTTGATTTGACTTTAAATAATGTACAAATTACATACTCCAACGAAACATCATAATAATTGTACAATTGTTTGTTCAGAGCAATAAGCCAATGTGTTCAACAGTTGGCATATTCAATTCAATACAAATTGAATCTGCATTCTCATTATTTTATTCGCACTGATGATAATTTTACTATTTTAATCCGTTTTGGACATGACTTGTATCCACCGCTTGTACCAATATCATTTAAAATGTCCTGCACACATTTATTTAAAAGGTAAGGTAAGGTAACTACCAATTATTCGTAATCATAATAAAAATAATTAACATCATGATTCGAAACATGTCGGGCATACCTCAACAACAAATAAGTGAATGGCCCGTTTTACTTTATGCATAAATATACGTAAAACTTTATATAATATAAATATAGTCGTACCTACTGTTATGTAGGCAAATACTAACATCCTAATGCATAATCGCAAAGGTAGCAAAATGTGACACTCTTAAAACGACTGTAATTAGATTGGTCTCAGTTGACCGACCATAATGGAAATCTGAATCGTATGAATATTCTACGTTTTGTTCGCTTATTTATGGAAAATGACAACATCCTTCACAGATTTCATTGCTTTGCTCCTTTAAGTAATTCGCTAACCTAACCTAAACCTAACTAAATTTAAGACTGGACGCCCTATTGCGTAACTATTTTGACACTCGTCATCGGATTGAACTGTTAGTTTTTGTACGACTGTGACAGCTAGCTGTAATAGCTGTTTCCGATACCATGTCAGCCCATACAAAGTGAGCAAGATACAGAGGGTCGAGCACGACTTTACGAATGCTGCGTAACGTAAAGTCGAATAGTTACACGTTGTCGAGTTTGTATGACGTTTGGAACAGCGCCCGCCCGTGAGCGTATTTGGAACTAAAATTTAGTATGAGGTTTCTCGATCTCGATACGATAACCGTAACGTTACGCAGCTTTCGTAAAGTCGTGCTCGACCCTCTGATTGCTAGCGAGCTAGACAATAAGCACGCGGGACAAGTTTAGGTCAGGAATATAATTAAACTATAACTAGAATTAGAATGTATTATGATTTGCACACCTGCTTGAAGGTTGAGTACGCATGCCCTAACACTATTATCTATAAGACCTGTAACTAACCGTATTCTTGCAAATAAATCATTTCTATTTCTATTTCTATTTCAAGAAGAGCCAAAAATAGAAGGGAAACACATATTATCCTAATCAATTGAATTCACACGTGTGTATAATTTGCCACAAGTTTGCAGGTCGACATTAGGGGCCGAAGGAAACTGACAAAAGATTCAGTGATTTGTCAAACCAGACCCAGGCCCTTAATATAGTCTGTCAGTCTGCGACTGTTTTGTAGCTGCTCGCTTTCAACACAGACGGTTATTGTCCAATATATTTTGTGAATAAAACCATTAAATCATCTAGTAGTACCTAAGTATTTGTAAATAGGTAAGGTATTCAAGTCTAGATACGATTTAACTAGATACGGTATTTTTTGTTTCAATTAAAACAAAAGGGCTTACGGTTAATAATTGGTACCTTCAGACTTAGGTAATTAATGGCAATATAGGTAGCAAACAAGGTATAAAAACGTAGAATTATTTTTATGTTATAAGACAAACCGAACGTATCTACTGAATGTTCAGGCTCGTTAATAAGTGAGAATGAAAAACAACAGAATTAAATAATCGCAAGTTCTCCCGACCCATAGTTTTTGTAACATTCACTCAGTTATTTGAAAAATAATGGTATTCTTGAAAGGCAAAAAGATTGACAAGGATATTCGTATCCCCATTTAAAGATGGGATTTTAAAACCAAACCGATAGGCGAATCACGTTCAATATGAACCAGCATGCAATCAAACATTACCGCGCGATGCCACAAAATTCGACGGGACTGTTAAGACACACATTACTTCTACTACGTACGCAAATGAAGCCGTAGATTTTCCCGCAGTCGACTCACGATCTCCGAAGGTACATTTATCCCAGTCTTGAATAAGATATTGTCGAGACACGGACAAAGCGGAGATGTTATCGCCAGTCTTCGAGTGGCCACGATGCATAACATGGCTGATTTACTTTTCCCCGCGTTCTCAGCTTATCTGTTTTTCTTTCTATTAATATGAAAATATCTAGATTTCATGTTAAGCCAACGCCTAGAAAATGTTAACTTTCTATTTTTTATTTGCTTTCGAAGAAGTTTACAGTATTATAAAAATTAAATACGTCAGCGCTATGGCGTACCTGTTCTTTATTTTTACGAGACTGATACTATGTGACTGTCAGGCACATTTCAGCAACTTTACAAATGCCAGTGTAAATCTGGTTAGGCCACACAATAAGCTGGTGCGACGGCAGAAACGGCTGAAAATAGAAAATTGTCTAAATAAAATACCAGACTCTCGGTCCGATCTACTATTTTGTTGCTGTCTGGTTTGAAACTGTAGGACTTACGTGGTGTAGGCTCGGGTGAGCGATAAATCCGAAGTCCTTTTCTTAAGCAATAGTTTATTGTCTATTTGCACAGCATAGAGGGAGTAGTAAAGAAGCACACACGAGAAGATAACAGTTCAGAAGAATGGTAAGCGTATCACAACAAGCAGAATATTTAAAGTCTAAATCTAAACAATAACAAGCGAGCCGGGCGAGCAAGCAAAGCACGGTAGGCGAGCGACATGCGATTCGCAACAAAGCGGTAGATCGACTGACTGGCCACTACGTCACAACACGCCGGCTGCGGTTGCGCACCCAGCGGCTGGTACGGGTTGCGCGGTTGCGTAGTACTACAACAAGTTAGCACGTCAACGTTAACTGTGATGATGATGATGATTAGTAATAACTGATTTTACTGTACCCAAATAATATAGTGTGTTGGTAGTGTTTATGTAATAGACTAGGTTATTAGTCTATTATTGTTACTATTGTAGTGTTAGGTTTAATATAATTTAAGTATGTAAATAATTAGTATAAGTTAGGTATACGTAAATAATTAATGTAAGTTAGGTATACGTAAATAATTAATGTAAATTAATTGATATTGTGCTATGTTATTTTACAAGTTATAATAACGTTAGGTACGTTGAATAAACGTTATTAAAGTGAGAGTAGCCCACCTAACCTTGGGTCCATGGGGTCCCAGCGCTTACAAGCTTATTTCAGAGTTGCAAAAGCGCTTGGTCGATGCAACTTGTGACCAAAGGGCTGGCAGTTTTCTCTCTAAAAGATTCAGCATCGCTATTCAGCGAGGAAACGCTGCCAGCCTTTTGGGCACCATGCCACGGAGGCGCCTTATTTAGATTAATTTAGTTTCAAGTTTTAGTTTAATTAGTTTTAGCTTGGGTTTAATGTCATTGTAAATTGCTTTTATTATGTAGGTAAATAAATAATTTATCAGTTTAAATTGACACTTCATTATGTGCATTGGCGAAATAAAGGCCAACCAATGAATTCATATCGACCATACTCTGACTCAACCTCGTATATAAATTTTGACGAAATTGGAATAACCATTCCAGACCGCTAACCTAAGGTGGTTATTCCAATTTCGTCAAAGTTTATATACGAGGTTGAGTCAGAGTACCGTCGATATGAGTTAATCTGGCTCCAGTCTGGCTCTTATTGCGACAACGTGACAGGCAATAGACGACAGAGACAATCCGGTTTGACATTTCAAAGACAAATGAAGTCCGCTAAAACAAAAACTGATCAAGTCAGCGTTTGCGGCTAGCATTCGTTGCTCAATTATGACATTCCGGTCTGCCTATAGCCTGTGTGCTTCATCAATAGACCCTGAGTTCCTGGGTCAAAATGTATTCCAAGACCAAACACGCCTAGGATACGTTAGACCGTCACGGAGTTACAGTGCCTGCCTTCCGGCTCCATTATCAGACCATCAGCTTGATGATATTCATGTTACAGTGTTATTATCTAAACTGCATACGTATAATAAAATTGACAAGTTTCATTACAATAACATCAGGATTGAAAGTGGTTGATCTTTTACATACTTTTGTGTCAGGTTGTTAGATAAACGTCGATCCAATAAAAGCGCGTTGAAAATTCAATAAGTGTCACAACTTAACAAGAAAAATGATAACTACTCTAGTCTTTATAATCGTTCCCACCTCATTTAGGCAACGTTTATTTTTAACCTCTATTCGGTTGCTACCAATAGTGACTACGAATAGTAGTTGCCTGATTAAAGAAACCTATATTTTCTGTGCAGGAACTAAATGAACAACTAACCAAAAATTTCATCACATTTCTGTCAGCGTTTTCCTACTCAAACTTTGAAACAATGAAGAAACGCTGAATCTGTATTTTAAAAATGTTGGAAAGAATTGTGACTTTAAAGACTTCTTTTAGGTACTTTTCTCTTTCAGCTGGAGGTTTTGTTCGTAGGAGGTACAAGTACATTGATTGTTTTCTCTTCAATACAATATGAAGTTGTCCGATCGCTAATCTTAGTTCTCTAGGTTGGCAACGCATCTGCGAACCCTCCGAGGTTGTGGGTGTCTATGGGCAGTGGTGATCACTTACCATCAGGTAACCGACTTGCTCGTTAGCCTTCCTCGTCGTATAAAAAAAAAGATTAGAAACAAGACAGTTACTTCAAATACGGAAAATGCAAAAGTAGGTTGGCAAAAGAAGAAATGTCCAATAGGTCATCATCATCATCATCATCATCATCATCATCATCATCATGTCAACCGAAAGACGTCCACTGCTGAACATAGTCCTCCCCCAGGGCTCTCCACTCTGACCGGTCGTGTGCTTTCCGCATCCACCGCGGTCCCGCGATATTTACTAATCCAATAGATCCTGTAACCCTATCAACTTAGAGAAGTTGAAAACCCTCGACATTTTAATTTCGAAGTTCAATATGTCAAAAATGGCTGAACCGCTATCTAAGACCTTTAGGTATCTAAGAAACATCTCGATTAAACTAGCTTTGGATAAAAAAACTCTACCCAAATTACACACACCCATCAAACTTTTCGTGTTTCCCGATTCATCAAGGGTCAGCCTAAAACTATACAGAGACAAACAAAATAAATTAAAAGACACATCCGCTACGTCTGTTTATATATAACTTAGACATACTCGTACAAACATTACTAGCACGTTGTCTTTTGTCTACGCCCGTCTCTCTCGTTTAAATCTAGCAGGAATGGGATAAAAGCGATAAACAAAGGTTATGCCGTGCTTTCGAGCGGGTCTCGCCCGCAACAGTACCTTTTCGCGTCAATAATAAATACACGTCCAACGCAAAGGGATGGATAATTGTTCTATTTGTTGGGAACGGGTTGAGGAGGGTCGATGGCCACTCGCCCTTGTAATTTATTTATTTGGAGGTGTCGGAGTGACACGTACGGCCCGCTTCTGTATGAGCGGCGGTGATTAGACATGCTACTGTTGACAGGGTAAGTTTAGACGCCTATTTCCGGAGGGATGTTTTGATATTTTAGCACCGCGCGGACACGGGGTTATTATGGTTTGAAATGCTCAAAATAGAAGGGTGGAATTGGTAAGTACTGTAGGTGGGTAAGCTGATTAGTGAGTGACGCGTCAGTACGCATTTGTATTCTGAGGCCCAAGCACGAATATTGGAATCGTACGTAACGTAATAGTTATCGTATCGCCGAGAAACTTCATGTAAATTTGTGTACCAAATACGCTCACGGGCGGCAGTATTCCAAACGTCGAACAAATTTTCTCGATAACGCTCCACTCGATTACGTTGCCTAGCATTCGAATACTCGTGCTTGGGCCTCTGTGCCGAATAATAAACGTAGGGGCGTTGAATGGAGGCGAAACAATGGGATAAGATGGATGGTTGGTACTAACATTTTGATTTACAAGATATTTATTTATTATTAAGCATACTTTAAATAATCACTGAAACAAAAACACTCAGAAAACCAGAAAAATATGACCAATCCCCATCCTTGACATTTCTTGTCGCGAGCATTACCCTTACACCAAAGTTAGCACTAAACTAACTACTACTGCTATTAACTTTGGTAAATATTTATATCTCTTAACACTCTGCCTGCATGCAACTTTTAAAAAGCTTTGCAGCCTTGTACAAAAAATCATAAGAATTTGGTAAGTTTATGTCTATTAAGGTACATAAGATTTAACCTTGCCCTACTGGCTATGGCAGGGGCTATGGTCACTAGGAGGTGTGAGTGAAGTTCCCAATGCGCAATGGACCTGCATGGGGACTACAGCTCAAGCCCTCTCATCCTGAGAGGAAGCCTGTTTTCACAAGTGGGAACGAGGCAGGAGATAATGATAAACAAATAGCCAGCTAACTACAGTAAACAAATAGCCAGCCAACTACAATAAAATTTTAATAATAAACAAATAGCCATCTAACTACAGTGCCCTAAGCACGACTTGCCGAATCCTGCGTCACGTAAAATCGAATAGTAAACTATAACGAGTTTGTATGACGTTTGCAACAGCGCCCGCCCGTGAGCGTATTTGGAACTAAAATTTAGTATGAGATTTCTCGATCTCGATACGATAACCGTAACGTAACGCAAGATTCGACAAGTCGTGCTTAGGGCACAGTAAAGAAATAGCCAGCTAACTACAGCAAATTTTTACTCGCCTCTTTGCTCTGCTTCAGCACCTTTCCAGCAAAGATATCGAATAAAACTCAGTTAATCCGGCGCCGGGTTTCAGCCTGGCTAAACTAAGGTTACATTTAAGGTTACCATCGAGCTGGATCCAGGTTTTTAATTTGTCCGAATGATATGTATGTATAGATATAAGGTAGTTATAGGGAGCGCGAGCCGTTGTCAACACCAGTAATAAACTAGCTATTGAACTAGACGGTGGTTTCATTACTGGTGTTGACAACGGCTCGCGCTCCCTATAACTACCTTATATCTATACATACATATCACCGAACTATTGTGAAGGAAAACTCATGCGCGTCTTTTTCTATATACCTAGATAGATACATCTTTTTGAAAATTGCGGTACTATGTTTTGTAATGTGATAAATATTGAAAAAATCAGAAAAAGATCGTCAATTTAAAAATAATAAAAATAAGATGCTCCTAAGCAAAATGTACGCAGTGTGGGATCAACTTATAATGGTCTGTGAAAATTGATTGCGTTGACTTTGTGGCGTCCCCACATGTTTACATTTTCAGTAATTTATTTATTAATAAACATAAAATAATGCACAGGAAAACGCAGCTACTTGCTTTTACAAGTGAATGCACCATCTCTGCAAGCCCCGTTAGCCGCCGCGCTCAGGCGCCCGCGCCGCCCGGCCGCCAGTGCTAATCCGATCGCGACGGCGAATGCATGCGCATTTTGCACCGCTTAATTTACTCCCGCAATACCCCGGCTTACACTAAAAACACTATTACGAGTTCTATATCTCAGTGCTTGCAGTGCTTAGACGCTTGTATGTGCTTACGTGCTAGATTAAGTACCAATAGTGATAGACAATTAAGTAGTAATTAAGAATAATTGTGGCACGAACATTAAAGGTGTTTATAGTTATAAAAAACTGGTACATTATTGCACACCACTTGTTTCGTTCCCCATACTGGTGACCCCGACGACGAACAATTATGCCGCTGACGGGTAGCGGGAGTGACGGTGCCACGCCCGGGGGCGCGTCCCAGGCGAAGAAAGCAGAAGCTGACATTTTTGAAGACTCATCGGACCAGGCGAGTTTGTTTCGTGTAGGCGTACGAGTTCCTCCATTTTGGCCAGATAGACCGGCACTATGGTTTGCTCAAATAGAAGGGCAATTTATTCTTTCTGGCATTACAGCAGATTTAACAAAATTTTATTACGTGACATCACATCTCGATCACAAATTCGCTGCAGAGGTAGAGGATGTCATAACTAATCCCCCTGCCGAGAATAAATACGCAACGCTTAAAGCCGAGTTAATAGGCAGACTCTCTGCCTCTCAGGAACAACGAGATAAACAATTGCTTGCGCATGAAGAACTCGGCGACAGAAAACCTACTCAATTCCTACGCCATCTACTGCACCTCGCCGGCCCAAACAAATTGCCTGACGCTTTCATCAGGACCGTATGGACTAGCCGTCTTCCGTTCAATTTACAGGCGATCGTAGCCTCACACCCAGATATGCCTCTCGTTAAGCTAGCTGAACTAGCAGATAAAATTCAAGATTATGCATCACCCAGTTTTCAGATTACGGAGACATCGCCTACGCCCGGCCCATCAACAGCACTTAGTCCATACATTAGACCACCTGCGTTTTCGCCCATGGAAACCATGTCGCTACAAATAGCCGAACTTTCCAGGCAAATGGCAGCGCTGACAACCCACGTACTTCAGCAAAAGACTCGCCCCGACACTAGAGCCCCTAAAGCGGCAATGAAACGCTTAAAGCAAACCCCACCCGCACAGGAGCGCAAGAAGGGCGTATGCTGGTACCACCGTAGATTCGGTCCACTAGCCACTAAGTGCACACACCCGTGCGAGTACAAGCCGGAAAACTAGCAAGGCAGCCTGAAGTGGCCGAAAACAGCTGCCTGACACGAAACGGCCGCCTATTTGTCACGGATAAGAGGAGTAAGGTGCAATTTCTTGTAGACACAGGTAGTGATCTCTGCGTGTACCCTCGATCAAAAATGAGGAATAGACAACCCAAAACCGACTTTCAATTGTATGCCGCAAATGGCTCAACCATCACAACCTACGGCTACACACATCTAGAGTTGGACTTGGGACTTCGACGCGCTTACCCGTGGCGATTCATAATTGCTGACGTCACGAAAGCAATAATAGGCGTGGATTTTTTAACACACTATCAACTCGTAGTTGACTGTCGCAATCAACGCCTCATAGATAGCACGACACTCAACAAGACGCCGGCAATGCCCGCCTTATCCTCACACTCGATATCATCCATCAAGACTCTCATAGGAGAATCGAGATACCATGATATACTGCGAGACTTTCCTGACATTACCCGTCCATCAGGCACTCAGCGAGTAACAACTCACAGCACCGTGCATCATATAAGGACGACGGCTGGCCCACCGGTAGTTAGCTCCCCTCGACGCTTGGCACCAGACAAACTTAAAATCGCCAAAGAAGAATTCGAGTCCATGCTGAATAGCGGAACTGCTCGACCTTCCGAAAGCTCATGGTCATCCCCTTTGCATCTAGCACCGAAAAAAGACAGTGGCTGGCGACCCTGTGGGGATTATAGAATGCTCAACGCGCGCACTATACCAGACCGCTATCCCATTCGCCATATCCACGATTTCACGCAAAATATAGCAGGATGCAAAGTGTTTTCCACCATCGACCTTGTGAAAGCGTATAACCAGATACCCGTTACTCATGAAGATATACCGAAGACTGCTATAACTACGCCCTTCGGTCTCTACGAATTTCCTTATATGACTTTCGGACTCAGGAACGCAGGGCAAACTTTTCAAAGGTTCGTCGATGAAATGACCCGAGGCTTGAACTTTTGTTATACCTACCTCGACGACTTTTTGGCGTACTCTACGTATGAACTAAAAAACAATTACTTTGCTCACCCGCGACCACTAATGACAAATAGTTATATCTGTGCGGCAAATGTATGTTTCCATGCAACACCTCCACCTCCACTGCTACACGAATCAACACATGCCACACAGACCCAACTATCACCACCACCACTATACTAAACGCTGACGCGTTTCGGCACTCTCCACGAGGCCATTTACGAAGCACAACAACAACCGCTCAACATGCCACCACTTCCACTACTGACATATGTAAACCATGTACTCAACTTAGTTAATGACAAAACCAACGTACCCACTAATATTTTATAAATTCCAAACTACCCTTTTATGTAAGTCCTAAACTACCCTTTTTTAAGAAATGAATTCCAAACTACCCTTTGTTCACGCTACAACGTCTCACGGATATTCATACTAGTTTATTGAAAGTTCTGTAATTTAAACCATATGTCTTTGTTAATTAAGTTTAAGTTGTTTTGTATAACTTCACACCCAATCATATCATCTACATATCACGCCATATTTCTCTCATCCAATCACAAACACCGTTCAAGCATACGTCACACATTCCTTACACACACGTTACACGTACAAAAAAAGACACTTGCCGTCCATCTTCCTTTTCGCTAGACAATTGACTTGTAGATTAAGAAGTCATTAAATTTTGTACTCAAAAAATCAGATTTTTATTGAAAAGGTCTTCAAGAAAGTTTTCCTTGTTCCTATATGGAACAAATTGGCGACCGTGACAGGACCTGCAGCTACAATAAAGGATCAAGTCTGTAAAGTTGCAAGTCATTGTTCCCGAGCGGCTATCAAGGCTACGTGTTCGAAGTACAGCGTCAGGATCTGGGCCAAGAAAGACCGCGACAATCAGCTGTGCCTAAGTACATCGCGCATCCGCCATCCGCCGGCAAGGAAGTGAGAGTGGAGTTTGGAGACCTATCTCGATGGACCACGCCTACGTCACCCACAGCAGCAGCAGCATCCAGTGCCCCTAACGCGCGCTGTCTAAAGTGTCTGCTTTTATCTGCCTGCCCTATCAAGTGAGCCCGTTCCTATCTATTTCTTTCTCCCTCTCGATTTGTGCAATTAGCGAGTCTAGTTTCTCGAGCGTTCTATATCTGTTCTTTTTTTTCACTAAATTTCCGGCTAAATATTAGCACTTGCTTAGCACTACGCCATAGTTATGGTACTTACCTAAAGCCTTAAGGCTTCATCTCAGCAGTGTAAATCCAATTTGCAAGTCATCACCATTAAATTGATTCCACAACCTATTTAAGCGCTTCTAGCTGCTTTGCTTTGCACACCACTTTATAGTTTATTGGTTAATAAACACTAATAGTTCAATATCCAGCTTAAGGCCAAATTCTACCGAACAAAGTTTCCTATACTTAAGCACTTCACTTCTAAATATAACCTTTAAAAACCTATTATTTAAATCAAGAAACACCTATCTAAAGCGGCCCCGCTCACTATTGATTGTTACAATTAGGTGCTTAGCCTTTTTGCAATTCTGCATTCCAGTGACCCAATTTGCTGCGCTTGCGCTTCAACTACGCGAGTCATCACGTGGCTGTCGACGGGCGCTCGCCGCATCCCGAGTGTGCTCCCGCGCCGGCCCAGTGATACCTAACAAACCGGTCCCCGGCGGCCGGTCGCTGCCCTGAGACGATCAGCTGATCTATTGAGGCGAGGAGCGTATTCAATTCATTTAATTTATTATTTTGTTGCTTGATTTTCTCGATAGTTTATCGCTATGACTTTGGAGGCAAATATAGAAAAATTAAAATTGAAACGTAGTTCCATTAAGGGACGGTTGACAAAATTTAGAAATCATTTGGATACTATATCTACGTTAGACAGTGTTTGCTCACTGGAAGTAAATAAGCTGTCGCTTAAATTGTCGAGATTGCAAGCCTTATTCTGTAACTTCGATGAGGTGCAAAGCCAAATAGAGATTTTTGACGGGGTTGACCCAGATGAGGAGTTGACGGTTCGCGACTTAATTGAACAAGAATTCGACACTTGCATTTCTATAGCTCAAGATATTATTGAGAATGCTTCTCCTGCGAAGGAACGTCCTTTATCGCCTCAGTCAAGCAGCCCTGCTTCATCTCACAAATCTTATTGTGATCACAACAACTGTGACACTGTCAGCTTTCGATTGCCCGTTATCAAAATTCCCAACTTTGATGGTTCGTGTTTTAAATGGCTCGAGTTTAAAGAAACTTATGTTTCCTTGGTTCACGAAAATAAGAAGATTCAAAATATTCACAAGTTTCACTACCTTCTCTCCTACTTAGAAGGAGAAGCGGCTCGTGTTTTATGCAACTTAGAGGTCACAGAGGTTAACTATTTCGAGGCTTGGCAACTCCTTACTAAGCGCTATGATAACAAGCGTCAATTAATTAATAACCATTTAAAGGCTCTATTTGGCATTGAGGCTGTGCGAGAGACTGACAAGTCGCTTCGTTTTATAGTGGATCACGTCACTAAAAACTTGCGGGCTCTCTGCACGCTAGGGTTACCCACTGACCAATGGGATGCCCTAATAATTTATATGATCTCGGCAAAGTTGGACAGCAGTACTTGTTATAAATGGGAAGAACATAAAAATACTTTGCCTGAAATTCCCACTTTGGACCAATTTTTCGATTTTCTTAAGAACCGTGCCAATGTTTTGGAAACAGTAAACAGACAAAGACACGACAAGACAAAGGGGCTAACCCAGACCTCCCAGCCTAAAGCTCAAACCAAGTCATATACAACGACCACTAATGCAACTACGTCTTCAACTCGGTCGTCATTTGGGTGCTTAGTGTGTCAAGGCCCCCACCGCATCTATGAATGCACAACCTTCAAAGCCAAGGCACCTGAGGATAGGGTCTCTTTAGCATCGACCCTAAACTTGTGTACCAACTGTTTAAGGTCGGGTCATAAGGTTCAAGCTTGTAGGTTGCCTGGTTCTTGCCGATCTTGCAAGCAAAAACACAACACTCTGTTGCATGTACCTTCCCAGGCTGAAATACCTAGCACTAGTGCAAATCAATTTCATAGCTTTTCGGCTACGACTGATGCCGATATTTTATTGTGCACAGCCCAAGTTAATATTTCGAATCCTAATACTAAAGAAACTATAACGGTGCGGGCACTACTTGACAGCGGGAGCCAGTCTACGTTTGTTACCGAAGCGATTCAACAGCGCTTAAACTTAACTTGTCAGCCTTCAAACGTTAACATTGCTGGATTGTCAGATGCACCTCTCACTATTAAAACAAAGCGATGTGCGCTACACCTACAATCACTAAATAATCCATTTAATGTCAACATGACATGCCTAGTGATACCTAAAATTGCGGACAAAATACCTAAGGCTTCTCTCGACGTAAGTCATTATGATCTATCAAGATCCCAACTAGCAGACCCTAAATTTTATGAGGCATCCTCAATCGATATGCTCATTGGTGCTGACCTATTTTGGGACCTTATCGGTTCTAATCAGCACTCACTAGGAATAAATAATCCTAATCTTCGCAGCTCCAAATTAGGATGGCTCATCTCCGGTCCCCTACCTATACTTAAACCTAACTTACTAAATACAAAGAAAAATAATAAAACTATTAAATGTAATTTCCTAACTAAAGAACCTAATCTAACTACAATTAATTATGAACTAGAGAAATTTTGGGAATTAGAAAACATCCCACAGTCTCATTCATACTCAAAGGAAGAAAAACTATGCGAGCAACACTATTTATCCCACACCTATCGCCTTGATACTGGCCGTTTTTGCGTGGGTCTTCCACTTCGTGATGAAAGGGATTGCCTGGGTGACTCGTACTCTTTAGCAAAAAGGAGGTTTCTAAGTCTCGAAGCTCGTTTTAGGAAACAGCCTGAACTTAAAGGGCTTTACTCGGATTTCATTCACGAGTACGCGGACCTCGGTCATCTTGAAGAATTTCGTGTAATTAGACACCCTAATAATGCCTTCGTTCTTCCACACCATCCTGTAATCAGAGTTAAAAGTGAATCCACTCAGTTAAGAGTAGTGTACGATGCTTCGGCGCGCAGTACTTCCGGTTTCTCAGTCAATGACCTTCAAATGGTTGGACCAGTAATTCAAGACTCTCTATTTAACATACTTTTACGTTTCCGCCAATACAAATACATAGTTTCAGGAGACGTAGAAAAAATGTACCGCCAGGTCCTCGTAAGAGAGTCAGACAGAGACATGCAGCTTATTCTGTGGCGCGACAATGAAAACGAGCCTCTCCGTATACTGCGACTAAATACAGTCACCTATGGGTTCGCGAGTGCTAGTTTTCTTTCGACAAGGTGCATCTGGCAGCTAGGCGAAGAATGTGCTGACCCCGCTATTAAAACAGTCATCCAAAATGATTTTTACTGCGATGATTTATTATCTGGGGCTGATACTGAGGCAGATTTAAAGTACATTCAACGCCAAGTCACAACTGAACTTTCTAAGGGTTGTTTTCACCTCAGGAAATTTAGATCAAATTTACCGACTCTGCTCGATGATGGTCCGTTGCCTGAAAAAGGAAATCTCCTGATCAGCAACTCTAATAATACTTTGGGTATAGGTTGGTCTCCTTCGTCGGACAATCTACTATTTCAAATAGATTATTCATCAACCTCACCCATAACTAAAAGGTCTATCTTGTCTTCCACATTCAAAATTTTTGACCCTTTAGGGCTACTAGCTTTATGCATAATTAAACCCAAAATTTTACTTCAAACTTTGTGGGCACTAAAGTTAGACTGGGACGAAGAAGTTCCTGAAACTATTAAAAAAACTTGGCAAAATTTCACTCAAAACATAAATTCACTCTCTTCACTTGAGATACCAAGGAGAGTTTTGCTAAATAACCCCACTTCCATAGAGATGCATTGTTTCTGCGACGCGTCTCAAAAGGCTTTCGGCTCGTGCATTTATCTTAGGTCTAAAAACGCAGAGGGTGACGTGCAAACTACTCTATTATGTGCCAAATCTCGCGTCGCACCTCTTAAAGCCACCACAATACCACGGCTTGAGCTCTGTGCTGCATATTTAGGAGCTCAATTAAGTTCCGCTGCTTCCAAAGCCTTGCGTTTAAAAATTGACCGTCATGTTTATTGGTCCGACTCGAAGGTTGTTCTAGGTTGGCTGCAATCTTCTAACAAAACTAAAACTTTTGTCGCCAACAGAGTAGCCGCTATTCACGAGCTCTCTGATCCTAACCACTGGAAGTATGTACCCACAGCGGAGAACCCAGCTGACCTATGTTCTCGTGGCGTCGAGCCTCACCAGGTCGCACAGGCTGACTTGTGGTGGCATGGACCTCAATTTCTTACGCAGTCTGAAGCGTCATGGCTTATTTCAGACTCTAAGGTCGTTGAACTGCCTGAATTGAAAGCGTTCCCCGCTTTGGTGGCGGAGCCTGCACCTTCGGTAGCATTCATAGATGTTACCGAATACTCTAAACTGACTAAATTGCAAAGAGTAAGCGCTAGAGCACTCAGATTTATACATAATTGCCGAAATCCCAACCAAAAACTTACAGGAATACTTACAGTAGATGAACTCCAAAATGCTCTAAACTCGCTGATTAAAATAGCTCAGCTGGAGTCCTTCTCTGCTGAAATATCATGCCTCCAGTCGAAACAGTCCTTACCTACTAAGTCAAAGTTAATTTCATTTAATGCCTTTATTGATGAAAACCAATTACTTCGTGTCGGTGGTAGAATCGACAAATCAAATCATCCCTACAATAAAAAACATCCTATTTTGCTAAATGGTAAACATCACCTAACCAAATTAATATGTAGATTTGAGCATAACCGCCTGATGCACGCCCCTCCCCAACTATTGCTCGCTTCCATACGTGACCAGTACTGGCCGATAGGAGGTCGCAAACTGGCTCGAGATACATTTAATAAATGTTTCAGGTGCCGACGATTTAATGCAAAATCCATGTCTAACATAATGGGCGACTTGCCCGCAGAACGAGTGGAGCCGGACTTCCCATTCCGTGCTGTTGCTACTGACTTTGCCGGGCCATTTTTAATCACCGATCGCAAGGGTCGAGGATGTAAAATAACCAAATGTTATTTGTGCATTTTTATCTGTCTTAGGTATAAATGCCTCCATTTAGAGCCAGTAAGTGAGTTAAGCAAGGATGCCTTTATTCTTACTTTAAAGCGTTTCATTGCGCGTAGGGGGATGCCGAATTTGATATATTGCGACAACGCTACAAACTACGTTGCTGCAGCCAAAGAAATAAAATCCTTTTTTAAACTTAATAATGAGTTTATTGCTGACTTTGCAGCTCAACGAGGTATTCAATTTAAATTCTCTCCCGTATACGCTCCTAACTTCAATGGGTTGGCTGAATCCGGGGGGGTCAAATCTGCCAAATTTCATCTTCGTCGTATACTAGGGCAGACGCATTTGACGTTCGAGGAGCTAGCCTCTCTATTTGCTCAAGTTGAGGCCATCCTCAATAGCCGACCCCTTTGTCCTCTCAGCCCTTCACCCAACGATTTGCAACCCCTTACCCCGGCTCACTTTATAATTGGCAGGCCGCTGACATCGTTGCCGTCTCAGAGCTTCGAGGCGTCCAATTCTTCGCGTCTCACCAGATACCAGCGCCTCGAGGAACTACGTCAACACTTCTGGAGGCGGTGGTCTGGCGAATATGTTGCGGAGCTTCAACAACGCACGAAGTGGCGCGTCAAAAGCAAAGATTTGCAAATAGATGACCTTGTACTCATTAAGGAGGAGACCCCGCCCCTCTACTGGCGTCTAGGGCGAGTCAACAAGTTATTCCCTGGAAGCGACGGCGTTCCCCGCGTGGCAGACGTCACCACAGCCCGCGGAACCATACGCAGGGCTCTCAATCGTCTGTGTCTGCTGCCAACGGATAGCTCATCTTGAAAGCTTCTGCCAGCGCTTTCAAGGGCCGGGACGATGTTCACGCTACAACGTCTCACGGATATTCATACTAGTTTATTGAAAGTTCTGTAATTTAAACCATATGTCTTTGTTAATTAAGTTTAAGTTGTTTTGTATAACTTCACACCCAATCATATCATCTACATATCACGCCATATTTCTCTCATCCAATCACAAACACCGTTCAAGCATACGTCACACATTCCTTACACACACGTTACACGTACAAAAAAAGACACTTGCCGTCCATCTTCCTTTTCGCTAGACAATTGACTTGTAGATTAAGAAGTCATTAAATTTTGTACTCAAAAAATCAGATTTTTATTGAAAAGGTCTTCAAGAAAGTTTTCCTTGTTCCTATACGGAACACCCTTTTTATTTTTATTTTTAATCTACGCCAGGTACCCCGTTATTTTTAACCGAGTACGGTAAAAAGAGAAATCATGTTCTCATTATTACTATGACACATTATTAAAATTAGAACCAAGTCGTAACAAAGGCGAAGAAACCAAATTAACTTGTTCATTAATAATAGACCCCATGTTGTTGTACCTAATTATTTCCAATTGTTCTAAAACCGATAGCCGCAAACCCTTATCACAATAATGTAAAATTTCGTACGTATCTGAGTCTAACAACGAATGATTCGTTTCTAATAAATGCTTGGCAAAGTTTGATTTCTCTGGATGATCATGCCTATATGACGAGACATGCTCTTTAAATCTAGTATCAAAGCTTCGACCGGTTTGTCCAATGTATACTTGACTACAGTCGCCACAAGTGAGTTTATATACGCCCGACCTGTTCCCTTTATCCACCTTTTCTTTGTTATTACAAAGTCTAGAACGTAAAGAATTAGTAGTCTTAAAGGCAACATTGATGTTATTTGATTTTAAAATATTATAAATCTTGTCAGACAACCGGCCAACATAAGTAATACTAGATCTAAATTTGTTAGTAGGCTGAGATGGCAACGCAGAGTAAAGCATGCTATTCACTATCCGTCCCTGCTTCTTTTGAACCAGACTATTAACCATTGCTGTACTATAACCATTTGTTGTTGCTATCTGATATATAGTATGTAACTCAGAATCATAATGCTCTTTCGACAGAGGTACAGTTAGTAGTCTATGTACATAACAATGGAAAGCAGCCAGTTTATGCTGCCATGGGTGAGTAGAATTTGCAGGTATGACAGTATCTGTGTACGTAGGCTTACGGTAAATTTGAAACTGGTGCCTATTATTTACTCTTGTAATAGTTAAATCCAGAAAATTTAATGAACGATTTTCCTCTAATTCTCGTTTGAACTTTATTTTTGGATGT
The DNA here is from genome assembly GCA_963691665.1 of Clepsis dumicolana. Lineage (NCBI taxonomy): Eukaryota > Metazoa > Arthropoda > Insecta > Lepidoptera > Tortricidae > Clepsis > Clepsis dumicolana. The sequence continues at coordinate 10,637,548 of OY829521.1, forward strand.
TTGTTATTGAGAGCACTAATAAACAAATCTAGCTGCCTCATACTCCCCTTCCAACATAAAATTAAATCATCAACATACCTATAATAATATACTAAATTGCTGTTCCCCACTATATATTGTTTTTCAAAGTTATCCATAAAAACGTCAGCCATTAAAGGACTAAGAGGTGACCCCATTGCTAAACCATCACTCTGCAAATAATATTGACCATTAAATCTGAAATAATTTTGTTTCATGCATAAAGTTACTAATTCTATTAACTCACAAACCTCCCCCGGATGTAAACGCTTCCTTTCTAAGTGACATCTAAGAATATTTAAGGTTTCACTATATGGTACGTTGGTAAACAAACTATCCACATCTAAAGAAAGTAATGTTGAGTTTGGCGGTATATTAATGTCTTTAATTTTATTTACTAAATCTGAACTATTCTTTAAACTATATATTGGCTTAAAAGAAGATTTTTCCCGAACAATGCTATTTAACTTCCTCGCTACTTTATACGCTGGAGCACTCACGTATGAAACAACAGGGCGAACAGGAACACCATCCTTGTGAATTTTAGGTAAACCATATAAAATTGGTGCCTGCGGATTCATAGGAATCACATTGCTCCTCTTTTGTTCGGTGTCAAAGGTAAATGCAGAATTTTTCAGAAGGTTTTTTAGGTCTTTATGAAACGCGGCGGTGGGATCCCTACGTAAATTCAAAAAACCCTCTCCTTGAATGATGTCATTTACTTTATCATTATATTAACCCCTTTCTAAAACAACAATACAATTGCCCTTATCGGCCTTAGAAATTACCAAATCATTGTCATGGACCTTTTGCTGAATAGAACGTAATGAATGCAAGTCACCAACATCCGAAATACCCCCAGAAGAAGTTGTATTTTTTAATGAATTAGCAACCAAAACCTTAGTATCAAAGTCACCGCGATTACAAACAATCGCAACCTCAGAATCTACCGCCAAACCCTCCACTAATTTCTGACTAAATTTAGAGGGTAAGTTATATTTCAAACCTTTTTCCAATAACTGCACTTCACCTTCTACAAATTCGACATTAGTGAGATTTTTAACTCGAGGGTAGAAACCGTTACCGTTACTTGACTCACTATTATTGTTGTTCAAAAGAGACTGAGTTCCATTTCGCGTAAGCCTACGCAATTTATTAGTTTGGGTAACATACTTTTTATGTGCCTGCACCGAAGCAAAATATCTCGCCTTTTGGTCCAAAGTATCAAACTCAATATTATGCAATTTAAATACCAGTTCCGAATGTAGTACTCTAAGATGTAATTTTAAATTATCTCTAACACAAAACCAATGACGAGACTCCTCATTTAACCAAATCTTGCGAGCCTTATTTATTGCTATCGTAGCGGCCCTACTGGTGTTATTGCTATGTAAATTTATAATTGCGGGTGAGCAAAGTAATTGTTTTTTAGTTCATAAATATGGACCTCCGCAAAGTAACGCCTGATTCAATAAATTATTTGTACTCTACGTGTCAAGAAGAACATGAAGATCATCTTCGTCAACTCTTTGCCAGATTAAAGCTTTACGGAATGGTGATTAACACATCCAAATGTGTCTTTGGAGCAGCAGATGTTACCTTTCTTGGCTACAAGATATCAGGTGACGGTATAAAACCACTACAAACCAAGGTTCAAGCCATTAAAGACTACCCACTGCCTAAGACTGTCAGGGAGCTGAGAAGGTATCTGGGAATGATAAATTTCTATCGTCGGTTCATACCCAATGCAGCCAGACTTCAAGCACCACTCAACGCCTTCCTGACAGGTTCTGTGAAAGGTTCACATCCCGTCGACATTTCTGGTGACGCACTAAAGGCATTTGATGACTGCAAAGAGAGCGTATGTCAGGCAGCTTTGTTAGCACATCCAAACTGTGACGCTAAGCTTTCGCTGATAACCGACGCGTCTGACACAGCCGTAGGCGCAGCAGTCCATCAACTACAGAATGGTTCTTGGCAACCTTTAGCGTTCTTCTCACGGAAATTGACCCCAGCACAACAGAATTACTCTCCATATGACAGGGAGCTTCTCGCCATCTATGAGTCCATGAGATATTTCAGACATATGCTCGAAGCAAGAGACTTTACGGTATATACGGATCATAAACCAATAACCTTTGCTTTCACCAAGAGACGCGACAAGTGCTCACCACGTCAACATCGCTACTTGGATTATATAGCGCAATTTAGTACTGACATACGCCACGTCTCTGGCAGAGACAATGTAGTCGCCGACGCTCTCTCACGCATATCCGCCATTGCTGTGACCAAGGCGCTTGCAGCCGACCAGGAATCGAATCCTGAACTGGAAGAGTTGCTCAGAAAGGGCTCCTCCCTGAAACTAAAAAAGGTCAATACAGAAGGAGCAAACTTGTACTGCGACTTTTCACAGAATACGCCAAGGCCTTATATCACACCTCCATTCCGAAAACAAGTCTTCGACAGTCTCCATAAGTTAAGCCACCCAGGGACAGCTGCATCTGCCAAACTAATCGCTGACAGATATGTATGGCCCGGCATTCGCCGTGATTGCAAAGCCTGGGCACAGAGTTGTCCAGATTGCCAACGCATCAAAATTCACCGCCATACATCCGCACCCTTGATCCCTATCCACACTCCTTCTGAACGCTTCTCCCATGTTCATATGGACCTCATAGGTCCCTTACCTCTTTCGAATGGTTACAGGTACTGCCTCACCGTGATCGACAGGTTCACGCGATGGCCGGAGGTCTACCCGCTCACGGACATGACAGCGGAGACCTGCGCCACAGCCTTCGTCTCCGGCTGGGTCGCACGCTTTGGCTGCCCGCACAAAATCACCACAGACCGCGGCAGACAGTTTGAGTCCCACCTGTTCCGGAGCGTGGCCGCCGTCCTGGGCGCTAAACACTGCCCAACTACGGCGTACCATCCTGAGTGTAACGGCATGATTGAGCGCTTGCACCGCCAACTAAAGGCTGCAATTATATGCCACAACAACAGCCAATGGTCAGAGATCTTCCCACTTGTACTCCTAGGAATCCGAAGTGCCTGGAAGGATGACCTCAAGACCTCCGTAGCAGAGCTGGTCTACGGAGAGCCTCTCAGACTACCAGGCGAGTTTTTCAGTCCTCCCACTAACCTTATAGTCGACGTGTCGGACTTCGCATCTCGCCTGCGTAGACACATGGCAGACCTGAGCCCAGAACCAGCAGCATGGCACGGTACAAAGGCGTTTTACATACCCAAAGACCTCCTTGCCTCGGAATACGTATACTTGCGCCAGGGTCCAGCTCGAAGGTCCCTCGAAGCGCCATATTCCGGCCCATATAAAGTCCTGGAACGAAGCCCCAAGACATTCAAACTGGACATCCAAGGCAAGGAGTCAACGGTGACAATTGACCGATTAAAACCAGCTTACTTGTTCTGCAGCACCAGGCCATCATCACCGCCAGACCAAATCGCAGAAAGAAAGACTCGAAGCGGCAGGATAGTCAAACAACCCGAATACTATCGCCCGTGAAACGGTCTCGGCGGGGGAGTGTTGTGGCGTCCCCACATGTTTACATTTTCAGTAATTTATTTATTAATAAACATAAAATAATGCACAGGAAAACGCAGCTACTTGCTTTTACAAGTGAATGCACCATCTCTGCAAGCCCCGTTAGCCGCCGCGCTCAGGCGCCCGCGCCGCCCGGCCGCCAGTGCTAATCCGATCGCGACGGCGAATGCATGCGCATTTTGCACCGCTTAATTTACTCCCGCAATACCCCGGCTTACACTAAAAACACTATTACGAGTTCTATATCTCAGTGCTTGCAGTGCTTAGACGCTTGTATGTGCTTACGTGCTAGATTAAGTACCAATAGTGATAGACAATTAAGTAGTAATTAAGAATAATTGTGGCACGAACATTAAAGGTGTTTATAGTTATAAAAACTGGTACATTATTGCACACCACTTGTTTCGTTCCCCATAACTTATAAGGTTGATTTTTTCACGGCTTCAAGGGACCGCAGGCTTGAGTATTTGATATTAATTTCAGCATGCTACCTCTACGCGTTCCAGAGAAAAAGGGTCTTGACAGACAGACAGACGGACAACAAAATGATCCTATAAGGGTGCCGTTTTTTCCTTTTGAGGTACGGAACCCTAAAACTGATCACCATCACTAGTTTTTTTTACGTCCCAGTGCTGGGCACAGCCCTCTCAGGATGAGAGGGCTTGAGCTGTAGTTCCCATACGGGCCCAACGCGGGCCCAATTGCGTCGTGAGCTAACCCGCACAGCATACTCCTGTGAAAATAAAAAACACAATATAAAAAATTTAATGAAAAAAGAAGATCCAGTTACTTATAAATAAATCAAAATGTCACAGTAAATATAAAATAAAGCGGTCACCCTAGTTGCATCTAGATTTACCTAGCGCTTGCTCTGTTAGGAGAGACGTTTTTCGTTTCAACTTCCTCTTAAAAACCACCCTGCAAATGGGTTGCATTCTTCCGACTTATTTATTGGTCAGTGTTTTGGAGAGCTGTTAAATTAACTTTAACTTAATAAAATGAAACTCTGAGGTAAACATCTCAATGCTTCATTCAGTTATTGATTTTCTGCTGGCCCCTATTTCACCAAGATTAAATTACATTACAATTGACATTACAAATGTCAGTTTACAAAGACAATTCTGTGTCAATTGCTGATTGAAGAGTTTTTGTTTTGGTGCGCTTCATAATATTATAATTTTTAATAAACATTGATTGACATACAACGTGTACAACGTGTGTCGTATTGTATGTCAATCGTGGTGTAGAGGGTTGTCCCACGACCCGGAGTGTCGACGATCCAGGTTTGATTCCGGGGTTGGCATTTTTCTGGTTTTATTCTGTGTATTCATGTTTTAGTGAGTTTATTAAAAATTATAATGAAATTCACGGGACAACCGTAAAAATAAAAAATTGGGAAAAAAACACAAAAAGATATTTCCAATTGAGATCATGCGCTTCATATTGGCAAAGTACTTAGGTAATGTTAATGTAAATGTAAATGTCATTGTAAAGTGACATTAGTAACATTGGTGAAATAGGAGCCCACTCTCATTGCTACGAATTAAGATTGAAGCAATGTCGGAGACTGGGACATGGACCTGAAACCCGATGACAATGCTGTAACAATAATCAAGTAAGTAGGTATCATCAGAAAAGTTTGCGTTATTAATTCATTCATATTCATAACCAGCATTTTCTACCCCACTGCCTAGGCACGGACCTCCTCTCTCAAGGAGAGAGCTTGGGCTGTAGTTCCAGTGCGGATTGGGAACTTTACACACACTATTGAATTGCTTTTCAGATGTGTGCAGGCATCCTTGCGAAGTTTTCCTTCACCGGAAAACTTATGATAAATTACAAATGGAATTGCGCACGTAATTCTGAAGAACTCAGAGGTGCGAGATGGGGCCTGAACCCACGATCCTCTGCTTTAGAGGCCATAGGTTAAGGCCAATAGGCTAAAACGACTTTTTATTGTGATTTCATCATCATCATCATCATGTCAGCCGAAAGACGTCCATTGCTGGACATAGGCCTCCCCCAAGGCTCTCCACTCAGACCAGTCTTGTGCTTTCCACATCCACCGCCAATTACGTATTATTATTTTTGTACTAAATCCTATTCTATAGCAGAATGTCAAAGGTGCTAGTACAGGCTGTAATAAAATCGTCCCGTATAGAGACGCCAGTATTTCATCCCGGGAATTGTTTGAGCTAGCAATGCGCCAGTTTCTTAATAGTTTGGGTTATTTATGGGCCCTGGAGTGTCGGCGTCACTTACAACGCTGCCAAAATGTACGGGGAATTATCCACGGCAAAGACTCGAGTAGCTTCAAAATGATACAAAACGGTTGTTAATTTCGTGAGGCCTTGGAAGTTTTGGGCCTTGACTTTTCGATGTGTTTTTTTTATTAAATCAAGCTAAGACTATTTACTAACGCAAAGAAAAGCATTAAATTCTTGATTCTTCAAGTTTTAGTTTACCAATAGACCGGTAATCAAACATTTACTTTTGGTACAAATTTTACTTACGCTGTCGACGAAAAAGCGGTTATTAGTTTTTAGAGAGTTTGTATAATTTGAAATCGAGTTTAATATTGTACAATGTCTTTTAAAAAGTTGCAGCATAACCTAGAGTGGCGACGTTAAATAATGGCTTAATAGAAAATATAGGTTAAGCATTATTTATAGCATTATTATTAAGCTAATAAATAATAAATTCTAATAACAGCAACAAGCGTAATAAGAATCTTCCCTGACCCAAGAAACTAGATTTACAATAAAAACAACGTTACATTAAAGCTTGCGAAAAGCTACTCGTCACAGTTGATCTTTTTATGTTGGCAAGTCGGTATTTTAGAGGGAAAAAATCTCATAAATTACGTTGGGCTGCCTCCGTTTAGTAGAAACTCTGCTAGGTAAATGGGGTGAATTTCGCTTTCCCGGACATTAACTGGACGAGGCTGCGGCGTACGTAAGATGATAACAATAAAGTTTAAGAAAGGTAGCCATAAATAATGGTCTCAACTTATCTTGCCGTTACTAGATATTGTAAAGTCGATTGTGGTAACAATATAACCTGTAGACGTAATTTTCGGAGTGATTGAGATCTATCTCGATTGCTGTATTGTGGAGATCTAGGTTCGATACAATATCACAATACAAGGTTTGAGATAATGAACTGGAATTCAATTTATGGGAGAATGCTTTTCAATCCGCAAAAAAAATAAGGTAAAAAATATTAGACTTGCTAAACCACTTGCTGAAATAAATTGCTGGATCATATTCTCACACTTGTACCGGTTGATCTCAATGACACAGAAAATTACTATGGAGCAAATCTTCTCATTCGAGTATGGAATAGAGATACAGTTACAGTTCTGAAAGCAATTACAGGACCTGCAGCGCAATTACGTAACTATTTTGACATTCGTCATCGGATTGAAATGTCAGTTTTTGTACGCCTGTCTCAGCTAGCTGTTTCCGATACCAATTGTCAGCCCATACAAAATGAACGCGATTCCGAGCGAGTTAGACAATAAGGCCGCTGCATGCTTATTGTCTAACTCGGTTTATGTACAGTCAGCAGCAAAAGTAGCTAAAGAACCGAAGCTGTCATAATGATCTGCACAGGTCTTTATTTCTATAACAATAGAGCCGTCCTTAGATAATTGTGACCGCTTCGGTTGCTTAGCTACTTCTTTTGCTGACTGTATCTGGTCGCTATGTAGCTGGTCATACTTGACTGAAAACAACGGCAAAATATACAGCAAAAGAAATTGTACGGCTAATTTAATTTAATGAATTCTTATATTAAAAATGCAATATCAAAAACGTTAACTTTGAAACCAAACAAAAACCAACTCTTGGTTCCTCGCTCCAACAAGACGGTCATTAGTTGAATGTAAATATAATTTTGAGAAAGGAAAATTTAATTAAAATCACAGTTGCTTCGTTCACCAGAAAATTCCTTCAGCTTCCACCTATTTTCTTTAGTCGTATTCACGCGATTGGAGCAGATAATGGGAAAGTTATACCATTGTCATAACAACATTTACGGGCAGAGGTGGAGAGATAAAAAATATTCGATGTCGTGTTACAACAGTTGGCAAAATCGCAATATTATTGAGTCGCCGAGGCAAGAAAGTTCGGGTGCCGCATGCATGGGATCGAGCCTTAACCCGCAGAAGGGGGAAGGTTCGATTAACTTTTTTTGTTCCAGTTTGCTCGCACCCGCGCGTATGTGAAGACTTTAATGGTTCCATAGTAACATAATGCTTTATGTTGGGCCTTGTAGCAAAGCTTAATAAAAATACGCTTACAGTTACACTGGGACGTGACGCGCTTTAATTTAGAGTAAGTACATAAAAGAAGCCTTAATTGTACTGGAGTGGACAAAGCGCAGGAATTATACAAAGCCAAGTCAATTCCTGGAACTGTTGAGCATTTACCGTAAGTAAGACGTGACGTTAGAAAAGTGTGTGAGACAGCCACGTTATAATTAAGTTTTATATTATTTTATGCATCAAAAAGAGTCTAACACGGAAAACAAGAGCTCAGCAATATTTTTAAAGATAAAATAGTTTTATAAGTACACAAAATATTATCTCGATAGAGCCAATATAATTTTGAACCCTATGCTCACTATTTATAGGATTATTTCATTAAAGGTCATTCAGAAGTACAATCTATTAAACATAATTGTATTTTGTTATAGAAATGATTCATAATTTTGAAGTGATTGCGCATTCATTATTTACCTCAGCAGGAATTACAGAGAATTTTCAAAATGATTAAAACTCATTAAGCCGATGCTACGCTAACATCTTTTTTTAACGAATAGCGGACGTTCAATTCAATAATCCTCTCATTGCGTCCATAAATTAAAACATATCACAAATCTTATTGATAAAGCTTCGCAACGAGTTGCTAGGTCGGATAACTCGGTTAATTTATTTCTGTGATACATAAAATGAACGTTCCGGCGGCCATTTATCTTATTCACTTTACACAAGGGCGTGACTCGGTCGAGTTTTACATTTTAATTTGGCCCGCGGTTTAATATGTCAGTCGGATGCTGCTGATGAAATCGCGATCATTTTTCATGAGCCCGAAACACAAAACGAAGTCGTTTAATTAGTGGACTATATTAGGCCTTGCAACTTTATTGGAAGTCTTTTTTGGCGCGCATACTTGCAAAGAGCTTGCGTGCTTTACAAAATTTCTCAGATAATCGCTCACATGGGTCTATGGACACACCTTTAGTTACTTAATATTAATAAACTGATAAGACTAAGGAATTTGCATAGATTTTGAGAAAATGGTAACAAATATTTATGCTTTGGTTTTGTGGAAGTATGAATCTGAGAAGGTATTCATACAGGTAGGTTGCATGGTAAATAAATCTCAATATATCAGCACCTCCGCTCGGTCGCACGACGTGATGTATTTTCGTCACGCTGCTACGCCATTTTACATTGCAAAAGAAAACAACTTGAAGCGGGCCATTATTTTTCAGTCTATGAGTCTGTATTTCGAATTTCTGTTGAGAGGAAAACGCACACACAATAAAAGAATACTTAGTAGTATTGCTGAGGCTTGGAAACGAACCTAGTCCTGAACATTCCGTGCCGTATGAACCGCATAACCACCAATTATCCCGCACCATTAACAGATATGGGTACGCAACAACTATTGTCTGAACAAAAATCTTGTTTAACAGCTATGTGCATGTGCATCATACTTAAGTTCGGGTTGAATGATGTTTCTTCACGAAATCAACATAAAATTGCAAAATTACTGAACCGATTAAAACACGACGCTTCTCCCTTCATTGTTCGTCCTATTAACTTTAAATCCCTTCTTCGTTATGTCTTTTACTCATTTTATTAACATTTTGTGTGATTTTATTAACTCTAACAATACAAGATTATAGCTTTACTAACTCTCCATTTGTCTACTTAATTGTAATGTTATTGTGTTTGTCCTAGGTTGACTACCACATCAGCGATCATCGTAAGGGGTTTTTTTCTAAATGATTTCCTTGCTGCCTATCCGTTGATGTTCTGGAGCAACAGCCATCAAAAACTGACATTAGCCCAAGCCTTTTGGCTGCTATCAAGGAAAATAGAATAGAACAGAAAACACGACCCGTCACCACCTCGAGGGCGAAAAATCCAATACGGCGTCTGTTGTTCGCCATAAACTTATGCTGTAATGGTACGTACGCGAGACCATCTTAATTTGCATTGTTTTGTATAAATTAATAAGGCTATTCGCGTAATGACGGGTAAGGATAGATGTTTGTTATTGTTCGAAACTTCGAGATACTGCTGCAGCATCTTTGGATTAATTTTACGTTAGTCTTAAGTGGTTTACTTGGGTAACGGCGCGCGAGTTGTATTTATAGCTTAACTCTCTAATGTTCTTTGTATTAGCTTCCTTCCACGGCAGCGGACGAAAAAGTACTTTTAGCTTTTTGTGGAGCCGGAGAGCAGGTATTTAACTTGCACTACAAAGTTTAATTTGTTTTATTTTTAATTGTACGTATTTTAGCTAACATTTCGTGATCAATATTAACAAACGTTATGAAAGTAAAGATGCATAATATTAGACATAATGAAAACGGGATATTGACCGCGATTACCTTATAAGTTTGATCCCGTTTCATATCCCGTTTTCATTATGTTTAATGCAATTAACCGCGAATCATTTAAAACTGTTATGCACAATATTCTCTCTTACCGTGAACTTTTTGGCCGTTATTATTATTATATCTACTAACAAAGTATGGTGAAATCGTTTTTCCACAGACCAGGCAAAAATCAATTATATGCCCAAGAAATAAACACTTGGGCATGTAGAACATTTCTCAATTTAAATACAATTAGTATTTTTTATCAGATAAAATCGTAGTCTTCTAATTTAGAAGTGCATCTAAATTTGTGTAATAAAAATAATCATTAGCGTTAAAACAAAGAAGCAGCAATATAAATTGTGTTGTCGTATTTCACGGCTGCTCACTCAAGAAAAGGTAACAAATTACAAAGTGAGATGACGAAATAAAAGCTTTGAAAGATAAATCGTAACGCATTTGCACAAATACGAGTAATATGAGCTATATTATACAATACCATCATAACGCCATCAACCGAATAGGGGTATGTTTACTCACTTAATGCCTACTTGCTTGCACGTTACACATACTATAGAAATACATAGATAGGATTACACAACGCTATTGCCATATTGCCTTCGAGTTAAGTCCTTAGGCAACGTGCACTTGGGTCATAGGTAATAAAACGTACCTGCATTGTTACTCAAATACATTTGACGCTGAAATATTTGTTAAAGAAAGAGAGAAAGGAGGCTTCAGTCACTGAGAACGATCGTAGGTATACGCCATTAGGTTGGCAAGAAGGTAAAATTCGTAACTACCTGAGAAGCACAACGGAGTAAGTACGAGTAACTGCAATTTAAGAACGATGCAAGTACAATGATTTATTGCACTTTTAACGCGAACGTACTACTCGTATATAGTTGTATTCGTCATTTTACCTACTCGTATATCGAGGCTACTCGTAAAAGCCGTGATAGCCTAGTGGTTTGACCTAGGGCCTCTCAAGCAGAGTGTCTTGGGTTCAAACCCCGGCTCGCACCTCTGAGTTTTTCGGAATTTATGTGCGAAATTACATTTGTAATTTATCATGAGATTTTCGGTGAAGGAAAACATCGTGAGGAAACCTGCACACTCCTGCGAAGCAATTCAATTCTTTATGTGAAGTTCCCAATCCGCATTGGGCCCGCGTGGGAACTATAGCCCAAGCCCTCTCATTCTGAGAGGAGGCCTGTGCCCAGCATTGGGATGTAAATAGGCTGATGATGATGATGATGATGATATCGAGGCTAATACAATCTATGTACGTAGGCACTCTTTTAAATCTTAATCAAATTCAGACATTGTACCCATAACCAGACGAAGCTATAGATATTAAATATTCGTCGCAGTTAAGTATTTTCTCTCATAACGAAGGAAAATTTATGCCAAAAAGATTTATCTTGTTTAAAATGATTTTTGTCGGTACATTCATTTGTGAGATTTACTTTTATGTAGCTATTCATATTGGCTTTAAGATTTTTTTCCTTAAACGAATAAAGGCTCAGGCACTCGTGGCGAGAGAATCTTTAGAGCCTTTAAAAGTGGCGACTGTTTTTATTTTAGCAATGTAAGTGTTGCAATCCTATGGTTCAGTTATCATTGAAAAAAATAACCTTTTTAGGCCACGTGAAGGTGACCGTGCGAGCTCCGATCGTATCTGATAGAAACTCATTTTTTAACCCGGGGGTTATCGGGGGTGCATCGGGATGCAAAAAGAGTTTGAACGTTACGTGTGTGTGTCTGTCTGTGGCACCGTAGCTCTTAAACGGGTAAACCGATTTGGATGCGGTTTTTGTTTTTGAGATATTAAAGTGTGAAATGCAAATGTCGAGGGTTTTTCATTTGTAAGTTCAGTATCTTAAAAATTACATAACTGATTTTATTAAACTTTGCTAGGAACAATTTTGATTAAAACAGCTTTCGATTACAAAAAGCCGCGTCCAAATCCTTTCGTTCGTTTAGAAGTTACGATGCCACAGACAGATACATAGATATACACATACACCCATAAACAGGTCAAACTTATAACACCCCTCTTTGTGTGTCAGGGGTTAAAAAATACTAAGGAGACGCGGTGAATGGGCTCTTCGACAGACTAAAGAAACACCTACTAGCCTCAGAATACAGAACAAACCAAAAGGCGTGAGCGAGCCTAATACTGTGCCCTAAGCACGACTTATCGAATCCTGCGTCACGTAAAATCGAATAGTAAACTATAACGAGTTTGTATGACGTTTGGAGCAGCGCCCGCCCGTGAGCGTATTTGGAACTAAAATTTAGTATGAGATTTCTCGATCTCGATACGATAACCGTAACGTAACGCAGGATTCGACAAGTCGTGCTTAGGGCACTGTTAAAAAGCGTAGTTTAGCGCAATGACCCCTCAGTCGCCTACAGGCACGCAGCGCGTGGTCACGTGTTGGGCTACTAATAAAATTAATTTATTATGCCGTCTTGTGTCATTCCCACGTGTAAAAATGCCGTTGGAATTACAAAAAAACAGGATAGGATTACATTTCACGTACAAGTAGCGAAATCAAAAACCTAATTATTGAAATATTCAATTTCTTTTACCGATTTAAATTGTCTTAGCTAGGGACGAGTCCATTTTGTAAGTGTTGCCAACATGATCAAATATTTACCATACTTTTAAAATTAAAAACTTTTAAGTGTTTAACTTACGATTTTTGTTTATAAAAAGGTTTTGTTTAATTTTCAATGTTTGTTTGTTTCTATGTTTGCTGGCTTGTTTGCTTGCTTGTTAAGATGAAAGTAAAATTTGTCCCATTTTTCGGTTTTGAATTGAGCTGAAATTTTGATTGCTTGGATATTTAATTGAATGACAATGACAATGAAACATTAGCATGACATTAAGGAGCTGACCTGATGATGGAGCTGGAAGGTGGCCATGGGAACTCTGTAATAAAATTACGCTATCCTATCGATTTTGGGCTCGTTTGATTTGTCTTGACAAGAACTCTGGCCCTGGTGACATTCAGGGTCTGACGATGGAGCCAAACAAACAGACAAACAAACAAACAAACAAATAAACAAAATGTTTCTCGGGTTTTTTTTAAGGTTCCGTACCTCGAAAAGAAAAACGAAACCCTTATAGGATCACTTTGTTGTCCGTCTGTCTGTCTGTCTGTCAAGACCCTTTTTCTCTGGAACGCGTGGAGGTAGCATGCTGAAATTAATATCAAATACTCAAACTTGCGGACCATTGAAGCTGTGAAAAAATCAACCTTCTAAGTCAACGCAATCAAAAGATACAGCCATTAAAAAGGCTATTTCCATACAAATTGCCGAAATCCGAAAACCTAAAGGGTACTTCCAGTTGTCCTAGAAACTTGAAATTTGGTATGAAGGTTTCGCTTATAGCACAAGCACTCAGAAAATTCTCAAATCTAAAATTTTTATGTCTGTCTGTAGATTTCACCGACCAATATAAGTTGACCCCACACTGCGTACATTTTGCTTAGGAGCAGGGCTCTGCTAACACTGGACAGCTTAAAACACTAGGGAAAAGCGTTAAAATCTTTCTACGGAACCCTCGTGCGTGAGTCCGACTCGCACTTGGCCGGTTTTTATATTTCCAATGTACGATTTCATTTTATGTATAGATTGGACCTGTATACGAAATCATGACAATAATAATAAATTTATAATAGTGCATCTAAAATAATAACAAGTTAATAAAAAAAACTTTACGAAAGTTGACATTAAAACCAGAACTCCACTCTCTAAATAAGTAAAACCTGTGCTTTAGGATAAGCAGCTCCCCTCTCCGTTAATATTTTCGACGTTTGCTACAAGCAATATTATATATCCTGAATAAATATTCAAAACGAAGCCGTGACATAATTACTCCAAAAATAGGTAAACGCCCCCTAGCTGGCAACATTGTGCGAGCGAGAGAAGTAGTGAGGTAAGAGCAGGACGACTGAAGCTTTTGGACACACTGCGCGGCGTGCGATTGTGATTGAACGCTCCTTCTGATTAGTTCTGTATTCTGAGCTACTAGCTTAGAATTTATTTATTACCATTTTGTGAGGATTCTCCAGTTTCTCCAGTAGTAAATGCTACTATGAATCTGTTTAACGATGTGTTTGAAATCGCCAAGTCGCCTACACCCACCCACTATGCCTCTATAGGTGGGGCTGTTGTTATAATCTCGGAAAAACAAAGGACGTCCTAATCGTTATCCAAAATGAAGCATCGTTAAAAATTAAAAAAACCCATATCACAAGTACTTGTTCCAGGGCCCTCAAAAAGTACAAACTGGGACTCACTTTGGGCTCCCGCCGACCCGATTAAGATGCCCAGCGAGGAGTGGACAGTCTCTAAGGGCTATTCCTTGTAGCACTCTTCCCATTAGGAACACCCTCTTGCATGTTTTCAAGGGTCCTCGATTCTTCACAAGGCCGGAATTCCACGGCCAGTGATTTTCCACTCCGAGTGTACTTCGAGTTCTGTGTCCCTTTATAGGGTTCCGTACCTCAAAAGGAAAAAACGGAACCCTTATAGGATGACTCGCATGTCTGTCTCTTCGTCTGTCACAGCCCATTTACTCCAAAACTGCTGGACCGATTGAGTTGAAATTTGGTACACATATTGTAAGTCGGCCTCAAAGACAGGCGTGTAACGTAAGTTAACGAATTTTAAAGATGGGGGCCACTCTTGGGGGTAAATTAGAAAAGAAAATCGTGTTACGTAGGTATGAAATGAAAGGGCTCAATTTTGTTTTTATAATTGAGCATCTCATTTTTTTTATAATTTTAAAATAAACGGTTTTGAAATTCTTAAAGAAAATAGTCGAAAATCGACCGTTCCCGCTCTCCCCCTTAACTCCGAAACTACAAGGCAGAAAATTAAAAAAAAAATACGAAAATAGTTATTTGCCTATATATTACAGGAACACCTATAAGAAATCTATGGCGTTGAAATTAAAAGTAACATAGGAAATCGGAATTTAAATAATAAGATTGATGTACGGAGCCCTCTCCACGCGAGTTGAACTCGTACTTGTCCGGTTTTTCTATAATAATTTGGTCGGATATTTTCAAATCTCTTGTCGGGCAAATAATTTTAATTAATCAGACATTGTTTGGGGCAATGGAATCGGTAGTTAAAATCGTTATGTAATTGCGTGGTTTAAACGCAGCTCGCGTTATCTGCTGGTGATTTAAATCTGTTTTGTGGCCGATACTTTTGTTAAATTGGTTTTATAAGTACCGGTTGTATGGAGGTTATGCGGCTTAATCCGTATTTATATTGTAACAAAGCGTTTTGAATTATTTTACGCAAAACGGATATATTGTTCGTAAATGTCTTAATCAGTTCACTAATGTTTTACCGAAACTTGTTTAACAAAAGTGGCGAAAAATGCTCATTTCATAAATAATAACTCGATAAATATATATTTCTTTAGAAACTTTGACGCTTGACAAACATAAAGAATGATGACAAATTATTACCACAAATAAATCGTCTTTATAATCAGTTATTTTGCAAAACATCAATTGGTAAACATCGTTCCATAAAAATTACTTTCTGTGTAACGAAACGCAAGGCGGTATGAAATTTATACTAGAACTCCGTAATTTTAAAGCACATTGCTTATTGATTTCTAAATTGGACTTCAAGTTGGACTTCTAAAATTTTCGAGCAAATGTGTTGAAAGTTGAAAAATATTATACTCAATCCCAATTTCTGGACGCTGTCGACGGAGCTCCGCTTGGCGGAGCTCCTATTCCATACTCGCTTGAGGCTCCTCGCGCCTTGACACCGTCTTAATCATACACCCCATATTTTCATGAACGTAAATATTTTTAGTTATTTTTTATTAAATGAAACAAACAGTTTACCCATTTATTTTGGTTATTTCTGATGATATCTTAATTAATACATATCACAAGAAGTGTTACAATTTTCAGTTTATGTACTTCGGAAAAAACTCCAAAAATGTACTTAACTACATACTGTTTAAATTTCAAAACAATGCTCACATTTCCCAATCCCAAATAACGTCCAAAGTAAAATTACGTTGTATAATTTTAGAATTTCCATGTCTACGACATGTTTGTATGTACGCCATTAATTTTATCCGACTAAAAGACGGCACTTAAGCTCATTTACGTAAACTCACGCGCACTCAAATTACGCCCGGGATTGATGACCTGCCATTAGTTTAAAAATACCATCTGTGAGGGAAGAAACTTTGTTAGTCTGTAAGGTAAACGCCTTAGGATTTTGGAGCTGAAAGCTCTAGGGAAGGTGATCTTAACTTTCGGTGCAAAAAAAGATGAACCGAATCAACGCCATTTGTGTGTTAGCAGCTTATATTTTAAGTTATACTCAAATGCATCTGAATTGAGCAATCACTTATGCCTACCTACAAAATATAATATATTGGCGAAGTGAAATACGTTATACAGGGTTCGTTCTATTGAACCGTCAAGACTTCAGCCAGGGGTTGAGTAAATCTAAATGAACACCCCCGTTTTATATTTAAAAAAAAAAACATTCTTCCATACATTCATTGGCTCTTCTGGTTGACAATTTACATGGAAGAATGTTTTCTTTTTAATTTCTATTAAAAAAAAACTTCACAGGGTTCATTAAATCGAACCCTGTAGATATCGCATTGATAAGTAATCATACAACACACAGAGATGCACCAAATCACGAGGTTAGCAAAATATATGCATTTTCGAGTACGTCTCTATGTATTTCCTCATCCTTATAAATTTTAAAACACAACCAATTGCGCATTGTGGATAAACAGCCAGCGCATCATTTCCCGATATGTCTATAAAATGCCGGGATTTGTATCAAATTCGCATATTTGCGTGCGCTGCACAAAACCACTTGCATTGGAAGTGACAGTCTACTATGTTTATCCTACCAAATCGAGCACCTACTACGAGTACTAACGTTTGCCATGATTTACTAGATAGCATAAACCGTCCATGTGTGCTTTAGAAAAAAAACGGTTTCCATTTCGACACCTCACTAAAAACCTTCTATGTCGCTCTCCAGTATGCGCAAAATTTTACCTTAGCAAACAAGCATAGGGTATAACTTTGAGTGCTACAAAAATGTCTCGTAGAACCTTTTCAGTGATTCTGCAATTTACGCTAGCTGAGAGTTGGCTGAAAGTTGGGCAGCAATTACAATGGAGTAGTGTTTTGATCAACCAGCCGGTCAAACAAGGAAATATACATATCACGGGCATAAAAATAAATGGTTTTTACCTTTTCATATTCTACATACCTACTGTACACACTTACCTAACTTGTCATTTGGATGCCAGTTTTAGAAGCTGTCAATTAAACCGTATTCACTCAAATACAAATACTTACCTACATACATACATATAGCCACGCCTGTTTCCCGGAGGGGTAGGCAAGGCAGAGACCACGGACTTCCACTTACGTATTTTCTTAAAACGTAATTTTTTTAGGATCTTCATTATTCATCTAAGTCTTAATGGCTACGTAGTTTCGTTTTGAGACAAAGCCTAATCTTGAACTCAGTACGAAAAAGAGATCCAAAGTTTTGGCTTCGTATTGTAATTATAGATTTACTTAACTATCATGTGCACTTTCACTAAGCTTAGGTTAAACAACTCAAACACATTACTGTCACAGAAGAAAAACGTTTGCTTCACCAACCAGATGGACTCATCATGTTAAAGAGTCATTCTACTCCATACCTATTCTACAGTCGCTGGACGCGCAGGATAGAAACCGATGGAGACAGATCATCCGTTCCAAATGCAAACCGACAGCCGACCGACCGACCGACAAGATGGAGCGACGACCTAGTAAGGATTGCGGGACCGCGGTGGATGCGGAAAGCACAAGACCGGGTCTGTGTGGAGAGCCTTGGGGGAGCCTGTGTCGGGCAGTGGACGTCTTGCGGCTGACATGATGATGATGATGAAATGCAAACCAGTCATTGATGACCACAATCCTCAGTCAAGAGGGACCGACTTTAGTAGCAGTAGTAGGTCTATCAAACATTTCACGTGACTCCCAATAGGAAACTGTGGAACTGCCGCACGCTACGGCCAGAGCAGTTCATGCGTTAAAAACTGTAGCTTTGTAAGCTTATTTTTGGATGAAAGGCATTGTAACGAGGATATGTGTGGCAGCTGCTCAGAATTGTGACGTCTGCTTGAGAGGCGCTAATTTGTAAACGCTTGTTATAAAGTGCTTTCTTGTGCAGGCGTTGGCAAAATGCCTTTTGGAACTGTAGTTTTATCAATTCTTGTTGACAACATTATAGCTCCTTCGCTTACTCTTTGTGTGTAGGTATATTAAATCAAGACGGACTGATATTAAGTCTTGATAGAAAATGTTAAAAGAGGTAATTCCATGCTTCTCAGGTGACATTATTCTCCTAATATCGTAGAGCACATTTTATTATTCACAATAAACATAATAGGTCCATGAAATAAAATAAAATGATCTGCTTACGACCAAAGAATAAATGTTTACAAATTTATATCATAGAGTGTATTGTAATTATAAAGCAGATGTGGCTTATATTATATTATGCATAGGTAATGTAGGCAAGTAACCCATAACAAACACAGTGATAATTAATAATTAATCTATGTAGATGCAAGCTTTAACTAAGTTTTAAGTTTGTAAAAAGTATCTAGTTATTTTTTATGAATTGTAGTGCTACCTACGTTTGCACCAAAACGACCAATAAGACCTTTTCTAAATAAAAATGCCTTTTTAAAAGATTCCAGCACCAAAATAAATACTAGACATGAGTGTCTCTTATAAGTTTCATTTCCACGCGCGAAGCAAACGTACCACCACAGTCATATTTCAATGCCAGCATAAATTTACTCGCGAGCGAAACAGTCATTCCAATACAAACTGTATGTCGCTCATGTCAACATAATGGTTGGTAATGAGTGAAACGTTTCATCTATACAAAGCATTATAACGGGAGTTGCCTTGTATCTTAACTTGCAATTTTTTTTTCCTGCCATTTTTTGTGGAGTGCGACGTACGCCATGTACTGCACACGTTCACGCTCTTGTCTTGTCAAAATTTGTTACGTTCCTACAAACTCAGATGAATACCAAACCGTCGCACAAAACGCGAAACACGCAAACACTTAAACATTTCCAATTACCAATATCAGTCATTACCTGTCGTATTTCTCGACCATCTCCCGCCATAAATGCTGTGTTTGTCTATATAAAATGTATGTAAGTCTTGTCTGCCAATCAATATGAAATTGTTCTGAATGGATCGTGACGAAAAATATAATAAAGCATGCGCCAGACGAGATTGCAAATTTGGAACAATGCGTATTTCCCCTTGCCCGGAGGTAGATATAAAATCTCGTTGCGAATAATAATAAAATTATGTTTTCAGTTATTGCTAGCATTCTATCAAGATTTATTTTATTGTTGAACGTTATGAAACTGTCGAGCGGCAGTTTGTTGCACGAAACGAAATAGAACACAACCTGTGCATTATGTGAACATTCTTGTCGATTTGTCCGTTTAGATCATGTTTTAGGAAATAGGGTGACATAAAGAGTATTTTATTTTAAATCTTTGTCACGTAAGTACTCAACTAATTCACTTCGTATTTTTATTGAAGCAGTTTACTTATCATTGCATGCATGAGTAGCACTCTCCTTAGTGCTGTTTTGTAGTTCACAATAAAGAATACTTGTACCTGTTGTTTGTATTGTATTGTAGCATAACAACCAACCTAAAATTGTGTTACTACTATTTTTCGAAATTATTGTCTAAATTCAGGAAAGACCGGCGCAATAACTCAAAACGAAATCCCACTTTAGACATCAACATTACACAAATTCATCACTCATGACAAAATAATCACTAATTTCATTATAATATATGCGCAACGTTCTGTAACTTGGAGAAGTTGAATTAGGATATTTTAAGAGTATTTTGCTCTAATAATAACTTGAAGTCGGCACAATTTCTCGGCTCGACTAAGCCTTGCCCTTCGAATCTAAAGAAAAACGTTTGTTTTAAGTTATAACTCGATTTGTATAATTATCTTCGTTTGCCATTGGCCCGTTTGTTTGTAGTACTTCTTGTATTTAATTCTCGGCTTTATTTACTTTTCGTCTTGTTTACAAACATTTGCGGCTAGTTTCTCTATGCATAACATTTCTTAAGGTTTTTTTTACAATATCTAATAATAGCTTTGTTTAATCAAGAGGTATAACCAACATAGAAAAGTTGAAAAACCCCCGACATTGTCATTTCAAAGTTCAATATTTCAAAAACGGGTGAACCGATGTTAATGAAATTTAGCTAAGAACCATCTCGATTAAACTAGTGTTCGTTTAAAAAAACCGCATCGAAATCGGTCTGTTCGTTTGGGAGCTATGATGCCGCAGACAGATACACACACAGATACACAGGTCAAACTTATAACACCCCTCTTTTTGAGTCTGGTTAATAAAAACAAATGGCAACACATGTCATAGAAGAAATTACAGGTTTTATTTGAAACTCGAGAACTTGTTAATGCAGAAAGTTTACATTTTAGTACTTAGTTCAGTTATACTGTTTTTCGTATTCTGTAAAGAAAAACAATATATAGCAAAATAAACGGATCACTCAAGTACATAAAGTAGAGTTTCGAATTATTTTAATCCGTAGTTCTTCCCTAGCTTCGGGGGCCACTCATTATTTTTCATTTTTTATACTGATAAAATCTTACGGCAACCTTTACAAAATCAATTTATGAAAACCCGAACGAAAAATCTACAATACACGATACCGATTTTATTTGTACCATCCATTGTAGGCACATAACAATAAAACCCAACTATGTATTTTGTCAATCTTACCCATGTCAACCTCACCACGTAGGGTAACAGAACAGCGTCTCATTACATTATATTTTTATTTTCTAACAGAAACATAAAATAAACCAGAGGGAAATAAGTAAACAAATCGAAGCAGCGGTGAGCAATCAACAACGCAATTTGATGTTGACAAACAATAACGGTATATTTACCGTTTTACTGGGTTGTGTGGCCGTGGCGACTTCCTTTGAATACGATACTGAGGACGAAAGAGCAGAGAGTATGTTTAGTGTTAATAAAACTAACACTTAGGATACAATATTTCCTTACTCTAAAATTGTTAATGTGACGAGAAAAGAGAAAATAAAATTGGTGGGGTACCATTAATCTTTGGGATCACTTAGGTACATTTTAAGCGTAGTTCTTTATAGTTGGAATTAAAATTTAAAAATTAAAAACCGCCGACAACTTCAATTCAAAGTCCAATATCTAAAACGGCTGAACCGATTTTGATGAAACTTAGCTAAGATTTTACTTTAAAGTTTAAATACTTAAACAACAATACATAGAAAACGAGAAAAAATATAAATACGGGGTTAGTCATAATTAACTAACTAGTCATAACTCATTCTGGTTTTATGTGTACCTATTCTTATTTCAGTGAGTAGGTATTTAAATCATATTAATAGATTTTAGCGGGTAACCGTAAAAAAAGGAAAAGTACATAAATCGTACTCAATTTGAGATCATGACTTAGCTAAGAACCATCTAGATGAAACTATTGTTAAATTAAAATACTTGCATCGAAATTGGTTTATCCGCTTAGGAGCTACTATGGACCAGACATAATCATACACATTATCAAACTTCTCTTTTATGTAGTTGACTTCAATCATAAGAACATCAGCCGTTCGAGCGATAAATCGTCGTACTCTTGTTTCTTATGATGATACTTTTGAGCGCGAAACACGTCAAGTTATCGAGCGTGTTGGTAGTGATAGATCAGTCTATGTAACCAGTCTACTTGCCTATTTTTTATAAGGATGCGCAAAGTAGGTTGAGTATTTCAAAATGCTTCATAATCCATGACTTATTAAAATGCTTGCTTTCAGGAAGCAAATCAGAAACGCTGCTAATGCCTCCCAACTGGCCAGAACAGTGGAGTTACGGCATAATACCTTTCGCCTATGATTATTTCTCCTCCAGTGAGTATACATTTAATTATCAGTCAACCACTCATCAGTTGCCACATCATTATTGACAGAAGATGCTACAAAACTAGAATTTCACTTGTTGTACAGTCAGCAGTAGAAGTAGCTAAGCAACCTCTTATATCTATAACAATAGAGCCGTGCTTAGATTATGTGACGGCTTCAGTTGCTTAGCTACTTCTGCTGCTGACTGCACTTAAAGCTAAAAGACAGACGGTTCAAAGGATAGGTTTTCTACATGGATATTGCAGGATATGTCAGCATGGACGTGCTTTCACGGTTTTCTCTTGTAGCTTTAACCTTTTTCTTATTGCAGACCCTAAAAGTTTCATACAGATCGTCCATAAAGGACACGATTTCATCAGACAGAAGGCGTGTATAAGGTTCCAGGAGCGAAACCCGATAAATCTGGCGCAGGCGGACAACGTCACCTACCTTTACTACAGTTACTCGGGCGTGCTCGAAGAGTGCTGTGGCACGTACTTCAACAGGGCCACTGGAAGACGGGTCAGTTTTCTAAGACCTAAAACAGTACCGTGACTGACGGACTGACAGACAACGCACAGCCCAAACTACTGGACCTAGAGACTTGAAATTTGGCAAACATATACCTTGAGTATCCTGGAGGTGCACTAAGAGGTTAAGTGCATTTTAGGCTAATCCCCATCTTCCCATCTTATTATTATCCATTATCTCTACGTTGCCTTGGATGTCTCTCTGTCTACATTCAACCATACAATATTTTCAGCTAGTCCTGATAACTCCAAAGTGCCGAGCTCCAGCAGAAGTGGCTCACGCGACTCTCCACGCCCTTGGTGTCACACATGGGAAAAGACAACGCTTCGCTCAGTCTGCTGTACAAGCCGTCCTATATCCTGAACAGTGTATGAGCGATGCCATCAAAAAGCATGACCCTCATAACGGAACTGGCCGTTCGAATCGAGTTTGGAGGAGATTGACGATTGATGGTTTCAGAAGTGTTTTGACGTGGAAGAGTATTATTTTAATGTCTCAGCAGTAAATCGTTGCCAATGGAAACAAGTTGAATCCATAGAGTCTGATGCTTTCACTTATTGTGCTCTATAGTAGTAAATATAAATGTATTAACTATTTTTAAATTAATACTCCAGCTTCTCAAGTTATCTGTCTTTAAGAGTATATAGGTAGAAGGGGTTTAGGGTCTTATTTTCTGATCTGTAACCAACACATTTCATGTAAACAAAGTTTGAAACTTGCAAACAAGAGGTGTCCAAAGGTGTTCAGGGGTGTCACTTATAAAAATTAGAAAGAGTCATCATAACTTACTATGAAAACAATATTTGTAGGAACTCTTTAGTTAAGTTACTTAATTCGGAGCGCAGTTACTGAAATGTTATCAAAGGCCCTTGTAAATAATTGCTCAAGTAACAATTGCAATCAAATGAAGAATGCGTGCAGTATTAAAAACCGTAGATTTCAAACACGTACACGTTACTTATCGAAAATACAGACTTTTAAAGTCAGGTTCTTTTTACGGAATAAGGTCTTAAAGGTAAGTTTTTTTTTATAATGACGGTATATTAAAAGACGTTATAACCACCTGATATAACTGCTGCGTAATTATTATGCTATTGAACATTTCTTTGTGCCTCTACGCCGCCCAGTTATAAAACTACCAGTAATACTAGAGCCACCATGGCCAGTCCAATCAAACCGAGCAAACAACTAAATAGTGATGACGAAGGAATTGCAAGGGATCTTCTATTAATGGTTGTATCGTAACGTCATGTCGATAAGATCCTTTTGTTTGTACTTGTGCGAATCAGGAATGCTCTGTCTCAGCTTTCAAATGGTTTCCTTTTATAAGGAAACTGTCTGTTAACAATTCACACAGTTCCAGGTTTTAATTTCCACGCCAATAAAGGAAAGTCATGGAATCTTGTTTCTCTTTTGAGAAAAAATCTTCTTTTATTCTACTCTGTCTGGCTAGCACGACTGGCCGCGACTTTGTTTGTCGCGCGAGATTACCCGTCCCGTTGCATTCTGAGTGACAAAAAGGACGGGCAGTTGTTCTCGCGCGAGTTACAAGTCGCACTGTGAGTTGTGCTAGACCTACTGCACTGGCATCGATGTTGGCACGCTTGCGAACAAGGGCTTCCAAGTAGTCCAAAACGTTCGATTCTAGGTAAGTTACTTGAAATCTAAATAAATATAAAACATCCGCACTTTTACACATTGAGAAATGTTATAAAAATATCGTTGCCAAATTAAAGAGTTTTATGTAGACAATTAGTAACTTATCAATTCGTATAATTGCACGTTGTAAGGATTATTAATTGCATTACTTAGATAAATTGGATTAGATAGATTAGCTTAGCTTTGTACTTATTTAAAACATCCATTATAACTTGTTTTATCATATCCCTCCTTTTACGATCTACGTTGTGACGTATTTTTCTGGTTCATTAATCAAATTCATCAAACAGGAGTTTCTGATTGAAAAAAGTATTCGCAAGTTAGAAAAGTATCTTCTTATGTACCTACTTAAATGTTTTTCTTGAAAAATATTTAGCAAAGTTTGGTAAAAACGAGCCAGACTTGCTTATTTCAAGCCAATGGTCTCGGCATATTTAGGTAAGTAAGTAGTTACCTGTAACACGAAATCCTACTTTTGGGTATATTAAAAGGTTTAATTTCATCCGCCAATAACTGAGCTATTAAGATTCATTAAGATCCGCTAGGGTGTTTAATATAAATGATATATATAAGTATGTATTTATCTATATCATTATCACCAGCTTTTTTTTTACGTCCCACTGCTGGTCACAGGCCCCCTCTCAGAATGAAAGGGCTTGGGCTATAGTTCCCACGCGGGCCCAATGCGGATTGGGAACTTCACACACATCAATGAATTGCTTCGCAGGTGATTTATCTATTTAAATAAGTTTATCCGCCGTCTAGTTCCCATAACACAAGCTCTGCTTAATTTGTGACTAAAATAAGACAAATTAAGCTTTTTCTATTCATATTTTTGTTTCTCTATCAATAAACGTAATATTATTAAAATTAAAAGCAAACGGGAAAATGTCGTTTTTAAAATTACTATCTTAAAACATGGACAAGTAATAGAGAGGGATTTCAACATACAATGACAATGCAAAGAAAAATCCTTTAAGCAGCTGGAAATAAAAACAAAAATAATTAATAAATCGATTATTTTCATTGAGAGAGGGATTTTGCAAAATACCCACGTGATATTCAGTTCTGCCACGGACGAAGCTAGCACAGTATTTGAGGGCTTCAGTCGGACAAACTTCCAAGAACTAACGCAACCAAAGGTAATACATTCTAAAGTCAAGATTAAGAAAAATAAGTCACAGATACATTTTATTTCAATTGTGATTTGAATACAATTTTCCAGCAATGCTGTCCCGCCTGGCTTAGACCACTTTGTCCGCTACTCTGACAGCGTGGCCACGACTTCGCGCGACCGGCGACGCGGCAAGCATTTTCCTAATACATTACGGGCATCGTAAACTAACTGAAGTCCGGTAGGCGTCTCGAGCGTGCAATGAACTGAGAAATCGCTTAAGGAGCCGCAGATCGCACAAAGTCGTGGCCACGCCGTAAGCCGGCTAAGACGATCATCATTATCAACCATTTATGCTCCACTTGAAGGCTACAGGATAAATCCTAAACCCATTCACACATTGTTTAGAGTCCTGAAGAATTAGGAGGGCCGTAAATGTATGTTGGCTTACATTACCTCGCATTCTGGTTTGTGTAAGCGTTTAAAGTTGAAGCCTTAGTGAATAAAATAAACCTTAAAGTAACTCGGGTACCGAATTAGAATATAACACTGGTTGAATTCGTGTGTGTTTTTTTTTTGCTAAGTGTGAAGTGACTTTTCTTTATAATAATTTATTTGTGGTTATGTATTGCGAGAGCTCTTGTAACCGCTTTTTAGAAAAAAATATTTTGTGCTAAGCTTTTTAGCGAGCATTCTTCTTAACACTCATGGTCTTTCCGAAAACTTGATGAAAAAAAAAATCGATTTGATACAGTTTTGCGAATAATTTAAAAAATATGTACCTATTTTTAAACTCAAAATACAATTTCACAACTAACTGAAAGTGCCAACTTTTTCATTAATACATTGCCTTTTATATATGATTGGGCAATAGTTGCAAGGCGCTAAACAGATTTCATGGATAACGAGTCCATTCAGCGCACAAAAATTGTTACAAATTGGAAAAATCAGTGAGCGAGAAGTTCTGAGAAAATTACATTTCTTTCACACAGTAATTTGGCCGGGCACGGCGCGGAATTAGGTAAGAGAATGTGGTACAGCGTAATTCCAATAATATAAAGTAAAAGTACTGGGAAGTTGAAATAGTTTACCTCAATTACAATCTAAAGTTAGCCGTGATAGCCTAGTGGTTTGACCTATCGCCTCTGAAGCAGAGGGTCGAGGGTTCAAACCCCGGCTCGTACCTCTGAGTTTTTCGGAATTCAAGTGCGAAATTACATTTGTAATTTATCATGAGCTTTTTGGTGAAGGAAAATATCGTGAGGAAACCTGCACACTCCTGCGAAGCAATTCAATGGTGTGTGTGAAGTTCCCAATCTGCACTGAACCGGTGTGGGAACTATAGCCCAAGTCCTCTCATTCTGAGAGGAGGCCTGTGCCCAGCAGTGGGACGTAAATAGGCTGATGATGATGAATCTAAAGTTGAGGTAGAGATAAACTACAACAACATAGCCCGCCCCTGCAAAATTAAAAACGCTTCAATGCATTTGTGAAAGTGTGTTAAAGCACCAGTCCACCAAGACTCCCAACGCATGTGTGTGTGCTGAGGCAGCCATCAAACGAACACAAATACACGAATTAATTTTCGACTAGTCGTCTCACTAAACGTAATTGAAATGTAGAAAATGTGGCATGTAGAAAATGCGAAAAACTACACAAATGGTTGTAAGTCTATCCCATTATCCTAGAAATAACACAATTGGCGTTTAGTTTGATATCTCAGAGTGAATTACGTAAACAAATAAGACGTAGTAATTTGAAATACAGACATTCAAAGCTAGAGCGTTGTAAATGTATGGTTCCACTTTCGACTCTACAAACATCTGAAAAAAAAACATAAGCAAATTAAACAGTAAATTTGTCTGTCCACTTTTATACTGAAATGTTCTAACCGAATTTTAAATATGTTCCAAGAGTTCTTGTATTGTATGTTTATGAACTACGCACATAAAATCTAGTTTCACTAGTCTAGTGAGTAACCTGTTAGTTTAAATAAATTAAATTGATAATGCATAAATTGAAAACACTTTGTCTGTGTAACGAGGATTGCAAATTCTAGACAGACATCAAAGTGGGTATAATAAAAATATGCCTTGCTATTTCTTTTTTTAATTGCAGGCATTGAATCACGAAATTCAGCGTTGCTTTTTACTTTTTATTACAATGCTATTTTTCGACATAATAAAAACATCAAATTAAAATTACGCAATTTGTTTGTTTATGTGATGTTTTTAAAATCACCTTTTATAGCTCTATCATTTTATGTTAAGTATGCATTCTTTGACAAAAATATAGTATCGCTTATGCAAATATTTTCTACTTTTCAATCAAACTATGTTGTCCTAACTAAGCACAGGTCTTAACAACTGTTATTTAACTTGCATAATTAGCTGCACAAGTATACCTATCTAGGCGCTTAAAATTTGGTCATGGGTCCAGATGTTGTATTATGTATATTTCTTTATTGCACATAGTTAAAACATAAAATAATAGATAACAGAACAAAGGCAAATGCACAAAGGCGAACTTCTCCCTTAGTGGAATCTCTACAAGTTAACCTTTAATATCAACACCATTACATAACTTGCAATAACCAATTCATACATGAACTCATTCTGATTCATTCTCGCAACTTCTACTTTCGTAATCACTGTCAACTGGGATCTCCGATTAAAAATATTAGTTAAAACTACTTATAAAATTAACAAGTGGCAAGTGGAATAAAGTTGCGAGCGAGAGCCGGCGAGCGGGTGTTTCGGCAAACGCGCTAATTCCTGACTTGGCTGTAATCAACTTAGCGGAACTTTGCGACTTATTCGCAACTGCTAATGAACAAACTCACTACGGACAACTCTAAACGTGTTTTAAATTATAAATACACGGCAAGGGCCGATAGCACTGACTATGCCTATAATATTAGTAGATTTGCACTGACGTGGACGTGATCCCTTACAGTGAGCCCCATAAGAAGGCTCTACGTCGCTCAAAGGGCAATGGAAAGAGCTATGCTTGGAGTATCCCTGCGAGATCGAATCAGAAATGAGAAGATCCGTAGAAGAACTAAAGTTACCGTTATAGCTCAACAAATGGCACATTTTAAGCGGCAGTAAGCGGCACGTGATTCTAGAGTGGCGACCGCGTACCGGAAGGCGAATGATGGATGGACGATCTGAGGGTCGAGCACGACTTTACGAAAGCTGCGTAACGTTACGGTTATCGTAACGAGATCGAGAAACCTCATACTAAATTTTAGTTCCAAATACGCTCACGGGCGGGCGCTGTTCCAAGCGTCATACAAACTCGACAACGTTTACTATTCGATTTTACGTTACGCAGCATTCGTAAAGTCGTGCTCGACCCTCTGGTAAAGATTGCAGGAAACCAGTGGCTGCGGGTAGCACAAGACCGCTGTGGAGATTCTTGGGGAAGGTCTATTGGACGTCTTTCGGGTAATATGATGATAATGAGATCTGATGATAAGATTAATCTTATCCTATTAATAAGATTAACAGCTTAAAGGATGGCAACTGCCTACCCCCAACAGTATCGGCTTTTTAACTTATTTTGTATTCCACAGCTGGGCAAAGGTATTTCCTCTTTTGCGCCACTCATCTCTATGGCCCGCTTTCTTAAACAAAGCGAAAGTTAAACGAAATAAAATAAATTATCTTTTATTTAAAACAATTGAGCTGAGTTTCAAGACGTTATCGTGCTGAGCGTACTGGGAGCGTAAACTTTTCTATATTGTGCGAATAAACAAAAGAAAGGTGTTTATAAATCAGGAGAATCTGATAGGAATGAGACGATATTTCGTACGACTGTGAAATAAACTTGGCTGGCGTTACGGGTAGATGATTATTTGGCCAAATGGGTTCTTTACGCTGTTTGTATTGCCAATTCGGGGATCGTTGCGAGACAAAAGGAAATCACGGAGTATGGAGGGAAGCGCTTGAATTTTTGTAAATTATATTATCATATCCCTTTTAGTATGTGAGGTACCAGTTAATATATGAAGCCAAATAATCAGCAAGGATTTTTTTACGGGAAATCGTAATTATGTAATAGGGTAGTTTATGCTCCCTACACTCATACTTACTTGGTGTTGCCATCGTTCCTAGGCGGCGGTAATTGCCACCGACGTGGTATGAAAAAAATTACTGATTTTAGTGCCTTGGCGAGCAACTGACCACTCAGTCAGTGGTTTTACATTTTGACCGCGACGCATAAGTGAATTCGAGTCAAGTTGCAACTGCACGCTCTATCATAATCGCCATCTCTTTCATCAAACGTTATGAGACGGTGCGAGAAAGAGTTAGACAATAAAGCCTCACGTTGGAATCAACAGACTACTCGAAAGACAGTAAGTAAAATCATCATCATTAATCTTAAGAGTTATACTCTTGTCGGTGGAGTCATCTCTCCTATAAACTAGCTCCTTGACTTGATACGACACGACACCGTCCTTCTCCCTTATCTGTTCCATGTAGTAAATAAAACCGCGGGTCTTCAAATATACCTTTCTGTATTTCATTTATATACAAAGCAAGCCGCAGAGATCCTAATCTCGTGTAGGTAAAGAAGACCAACATAGGTACTTAAATATTACGTTATACGTTAATGTTTGGACCTTTCCATAAAAGTCAATGGCTCGCTTGCGTGATACGATCCTTGGATTCGTTTATTTTACTGTTATTACACATTTCATTTCTTTTTTCTTTCAATAAGTTTGTTATTAACAATTGTATTAGCATACGTTAATTTATTACGTTCAGCCTGGGCATGAAAGGTAGTTTTAACATGAAACTACCATGAGACTCAATCATAGTGAAATAAAATCGGATCACTCACGTATATAAGTCGAGTTTAGCCCGACATGTTTCGGACTAATTCGTAGTCCTTCCTCTGGGAGCGCACGACCCAGCGGCGGCGAGACGCACACTGCGCGCCGCGGCTCTGCTGCCAGAGGAAGGACTACGAATTAGTCCGAAACATGTCAGGCTAAACTCGACTTATATACGTGAGTGATCCGTTTTTATTTCACTATGAAAGGTAGTTACCTAAATAAATATCATTCTAAAGCCCATCAGGTACAAATTAACCTAGCGCATCATTTTATTTGTGTTACTTTTTTACGCTAAAACAAATTATTTGTAATCTGTTTTGCTGACTTACTCAAGAGCCAAATTTGTTTTATTTAAAATGGAAATTTTAGTTCGACTCGTGTTAAATTTAATACTACAACTAAGAAATTAGCATTAAGTTAAAGTAGCAAAAAATTACAAACATTATTTTTAGTAAAAGCTCTCTATCTCTCTCTGTCTTTAAAAAACGATTAGAAATTAGATACACAATAAGTACTACTTTAAAACCAGTTTTAAACGCAAACTTCTCGAAAGACCTAAAACTTTCTAAAGTCAACTTTAGAGCACTGTCAATGGCGACTTCAACAAAACCCAACTCCTCTTAATTTAGGTTTAAGTAGGAAATTAATTCCTGACCCACCATGGAACCTTTTCACAGTAAACGTCATACAGACACCGCATTGCTTGACAAGGACAATCGTAATGACGTTTACTATGAAAATGTTCTATGGTTAATCAGGAATTAATTTCCTCGACTGTACTTATGCCGAATAAATGTGTCGTAATACCTATATGTCTTATGTTATACGTCTTGGTCGTCATTTTTATTGCTAGGTATGAATTAAGATCACAAGTGGCAATTATTGGAACAGTGTCGACCACTGGGACATTTGTCTGAAAATAAATAAATAAGTAGATGTTGCCTACCTACCTGTCTGCAACATTCAAATTGGAAAAAAAAACTAAATTCACTTCTATTACTCCTTGGATTTTACAACAAAATCTAAAAAAGCTATCTGCATTTGTTTCGCGTACTTGAAGTGCTTCAAGAAACTTCAAAGACTTTCAGAACAGCTTTTCTTGAGACAAAGACATTGCATGCCAATATTTTACCACCCTCGGAGTCAGACGAACTGCGAATTCGTATTTTATAAATAAAATGTACATAAACCCTTGATTTATGAACAAAGTTTTAACACATTATCTCCTCCAATATCATTATTATTAAGGACTTAGAGTAAAAAAAAACTCGCTCACGAAGGTTCCGTAGAAAGATCTTAACGCTTTTCCCCTGTGTTTTAAAAAGTCCAGTGTTAGCAGAGCCCTGCTCCTAAGCAAAATGTACGCAGTGTGGGGTCAACTTATATTGGTCTGCGAAATCTACAGACAGACATAAAAATATAAGATTTTGAGAATTTTCTGAGTGGTTGTACTATGAGAGCTACGTTCATACTAAATTTCAAGTTTCTAGGAGAACTAGAAGTACCCTTTAGGTTTTCGGATTTAGGCAATTTGTATGAAAATAGCCTTTTTAATGACTGTCTTTTGATTGCGCCGACTTAGAAGGTTGATTTTTTCACAGCTTCAAGGTACCGCAGGCCTAAGTATTTGGTATTAATATCAGCATGCTACCCCCACGCGTTCCAGAAAAAAGGGTATTGACAGACAGATAGACGGACAACAAAGTGATCCTATAAGGGTTCAGTTTTTTCCTTTTGAGGTACGGAACACTAAAAAGGTTCTAGATTAATTTATTTGCTGTTTTTCTAAGTACAAACGTAGGTACTCGTAATGACATTGCTTAGAAACTAATGTGCTTTGGATGCAAACATTTAAACTGCTATTTCATTATTAAATAGCACAACAATTGTGCGCAACTAGGATCTAATTTGTGCTGGAGCATTGTTTCAGATTCAGCTGAAAAACAGGAGGCGAAATCACTAACGCAATACTTTTGCGCTTTTTGACAAAATCAACGTAGCTATCACCTAATAAACCACCAAGGGTTTTGAATCATTAGGTACTAATAATATTTACGTACAGGTTGTCTGTAACAGATCGATATTATTGTCTGCTACCTTAGATGT
This sequence comes from Clepsis dumicolana, assembly GCA_963691665.1. NCBI lineage: Eukaryota > Metazoa > Arthropoda > Insecta > Lepidoptera > Tortricidae > Clepsis > Clepsis dumicolana. The sequence continues at coordinate 10,670,040 of OY829521.1, forward strand.
TTTTTAGGGTCCTGAACTAAAATGGCAGAAAGAACCCTTATGGTGCGACTCAGTCTGTCCGTCTTTTTGTAATCTCCTGTAAGCTGTCTTTTGTAATCTACTTAATAGAGTACCGTTTGTATGTAAGTACCTACTGTTTTTTGGTGTTCAATAAATAATATTAAATTTGTATTGTTTTGGACAGCACCATCTCTTGTCCGATAGTAGAACTAATGTAATTTCTGAGTATTCTTGAAAACGTATTAAACGTATTTTTTACATCAACGTCTTAATGACTCGTTATTTTCAGATTTTTCTCACTGCAAATTTTATTTTAGACTGTATTTTCTTTAACAATTTTCATTATAACTCCAAAACCATGTGGCTTAAAAAGATCAAAAATAACGCCATTTGATCTAGTAGCCTCACATTGCACTTTTGAAGCCCCTTTCAGTCCCTGTCGCATTAAAAGGAAATTCATTTTTAATTAATTTATATTTGCTAAATACTTCGCCAAGCATAACGTAAAATTTTATTATTCTAAATTTCAAGTCGATAACATTAGTAGTTCTTCAGATAACCAACTTTGCGGGACAGATAGACGGACCAAGTCACAGTATACAAGGGTTCCGTTTTACCATTTTGGTTCGAAACCCTTAAAAATATTAAAATATGAACGCGTGGAACATAGTATATGGACGGGCCCTTTGGTAAGTAAGACGTTTTTGTTTCCAATTCAGTGAGACTACAAACTGATGGCCGATGGGGTCAGAAGGTTCTCGAATGGCGTCCACGGACCGGGTGACGAGCTGTCGGTAGGCATCCAACAAGATGGAGCGAGCGACGACCTAGTAAAGATTGCGGGACCGCGGTGGATGCGGAAAGCACAAGACCGGTCTGAGTGGAGAGCCTTGGGGGAGGCCTATGTCCAGCAGTAGACGTCTTTCGGCTGACATGATGATGATGATGAGAGTACAAACGGCGGGCTCGGTAACACCTGTTTCAAAATGTTCCAAAGGGCATGTCCTGTCCATGAGTGGAACCTTAATTTTTTTGGTCAACTAATAATACACCAATGTACATGAAAGTAGCCAGTTCTTTTAACCTTTGTTTTTGCAGCGCTGTTTTAAGCAAGCCGTGTTATCCCGTGAGAGCTAAAAAAAACTATGGATAAAAGCGCACTATTCGCTACCCACGCTAAGCTATATGTAGTTTAATCCATGCACTTTTTTAACTTCATCTTAATCAACATTCCTTTTACTTTTAATATAAAAGTGTTTATTTCATTTCAATTTCAATTCATTATGAAAAAATTTTTTGACTTGACTATGTTATTTCATTGACTTGTGTTCAGACCTTGCTTTGTACTAAATTTCACAATTCCAGGTCAACGGGCTGGCATATAGGATTTCCTTCGAATGACCAGACGGACATACAGACTGACAGACAGACGGACGGACAACAAAGTGTTCCTTGTAACGTAGCCAACCTCTTTGGCGCGCAACTGGCCGCTTACAATTCGAACTAAATTCAAAATTCCAAATTACCGACTGGCTTTTGTTTTTTCCTGACTTAAAAATGATTTGGCGAGGCGTAAGCCGCTCTTTACATTTGCTTTCGATATTATTTGTTATTTGTTATTTATCAGCGATCTACTTCTAATACTTATAATAAAAAAGGGCTGCCACTGCACACATAATGCAGGTACTGTGACTAAAACTTGTAAATATTTGTAGTTCCATTCTTATTGTTTTTATCTTGTACATACATTTGTGAAACCTAATCCAAGTCTCGTTTAGTTTTCTTTCACTGGCCTAGGCACTAAAACGAGGCTTGGATAGGTACTTAAAGCAAGCAATAAAGCAGGGTATTTGCTTCCAGCCCTTCCTTACCCGCTCCACCTTTCGCTTCTCTTCCGCCGTCTGGTTTCCTACTGCCTCGGAGCAGACCGCCGCTGAAGACTGAAGCCTACTGGAAGCTCCGAGGCTACCCTGATACCCTGCCCTGCCTTCCTACCTATCCTGCTGTGTTAAGGCCATTGTTTCAAAGATATTTTTCAAGAGCAGTGCTGACTGGGACAATTTGTATATAGTTTTTTTATTTTTATAGGGAGACGAGCTGTTGGTAGGCCTCCAACAAGATGGAGCGACGACCTAGTAAGGATTGCGGGACCGCGATGAATGCGGAAAGCACAAGACCGGTCTGAGTGGAGAGTCTTGGGGGAGGCCTATGTCCAGCAGTGGACGTCTTTCGGCTGACATGATGATGATGATGAATATTAGTAAGGATTATATTTCCTATACAACCTCGTCTTGTTGTTATCATTTTCTCTGACCGGATAGCCGGTTACATCCTATAACAGCCTTTATCACACTGGCGATTTGCTAGCGAGTTTTATATTGAGGCGATCACGCAACGTGTTCGCCACGAGCGATATAATATTAGCATGAAGCACTCGCTCGCAAATCGCTAGTGAAGTAAGACTCTCAGAGTTATATTTTCTTTTTGAGGTACAGAACCCTAAAAGCCCACAGAATTCTAAAAAGCCCATTCTGATCTATTATAACGTGCTTTTCAAAAAAAAGTAAAACCGCCTTCAAAAAAAGTCTTAGAAAAAAAACGAAAAATAATCCTCCAAGGTCTAAAGTTTTATGGCCTAGCACTAAAGTAGTATATTATTGGGCATTCTGGACCACCATTCATTCGATCGGGCGAAAAATTTCGCCCTCACTCATTCGTGGTGATCCAGAAGCCCAATAATACAATGAATTGCACACAACCTACAATCAACCCAAACCCAACGGTAACCAACCTAACAGTAACCTATCAGCATTTGCGTTCAACATAACGCTCAACCTACACCTGAAATCGCATTGGGCATTCTGTTTCACCTCGCGTTCAACGCAACAGCAACTCAAACCCAACGGAACCCAACCTAACAGTGACCTATCAGCATTTACGTTCAACATAACGCTCAACCTACACCTGAAATCGCATTGGGCATTCTGTTTCACCTCTCGTTCAACGCAACGAATACATCAGCCCAACAGCAACTCAAACCTAACGGAACCCAACCTAACAGTAACCTATCAGAATTCACGTTCATCATAACGCTCAACCTACACCTGAAATCGCATTGGGCATCCACCTCTCGTTCGAATGAGCGAAGTTTTGACTCGAGGTTCAACGACAAGCCAACCCGACGGGAATTTATTCAATGTATTTAAATTTCAGTCCAACTCAAGTCGTTGAGACTTGACTAATTGAGTAATTGACAAAGATATGTATAACATATATGTTTAATAATGTTTGAGCTAGATAAAGTAAAAGCAAAAGTACACCATGCACACCGGGTTGATCAAGTCCGATATGCACGAGGCCGAAGCCACTGAGCGCTCCTCGGTCTCAAGCCGCAGCCTTTGACTCAGGTTAACTCAGGTGTTTGCACAACTTGTCTGCGAAGCTGATCAGACTCCACAGACAAGATCGGGTCACCCAGGACGCGTCTAGTTCCCGGCATCCACCTACGGATGTATCGCTATGACCGCTTTTTGTGTGCGTGGTGGTTTTGGATGCCTCCCACCGAGGCTTGTATACAACTCATCCGCAAAGCTGATCAGACTCCACAGACAAGGTCGGGTCACCCAGGACGCGTTAGTTCCCGGCATCCGTTTTCGGATGTATCGCTATGACCGCGTTTTATGTACACGGCAAATTGTATGTCGGATTTATTTATATCAACGAATCTCAAAACCATCGTTAGCGCGAGTTAGGTTTAAACTAATTTACGCTGGAATAAAGCACTAAGTAAACATTATTTAAATTACGAAAACATAAAAATGTGTAACTCACTACACTAGTGAAAACCAAAATATGATTTTAAATTGGTATCGCTAAAACTAAGTCAAATAGTGTGATTTAATTGATGTTAATGTAGAACAACTCCATCTGTGAGACCGCGATACTTTATCACACTTTCTAAATAACTTATATCACTTTATCATGTTGACGTAAAAATTGTCTTGCTGACTAGAATATAAAGTTTGATCAGAAACGAGTTGTAAAGTGATATACATGATTATGTACTTAAGTCATTTCAACTCGAAGACATTGTAGTGTAAGTTAGGTACTCGATCAAATTACGTAGCGAGCGCGCTCGCTAAGGTTTATTGTTCTTAACATGCAAATGGACATACGAGTAGGCGGTGATGACATCTATCGAAATTATTCGAAACCATTTGTATTCTATACGAAACCAGTACATCAAAGGTACTTACTTAAATCATTACTTACACCTACTTAGTTCAGTGCTTAACCCACAGACAGCGCTTATGTTAAACTTTGACATCGTGCGCTAGAATTTGTACCTAGATTTTTGTGTGTCTGTCTGTGGTACCATAGCTCCTAAATGAATGAGCCGATTTAAATGCGGTTTTTCATTTAACAGGTTTTCTAACAATGGTTCTTAGACTTGTTTTATCAAAATCGGTTCAACCGTTTCTAAGATATTGACCTTTGAAGCGAAAATGTCTATTGTTTTTCGACTTTTCTAAGTTGGTTAGGTTATCTTATCATAAATGTTAATAATATAGGAATTGTTTATTTTTGTGTTCAAATTGAAAAAGGTTTATACCTGTTTGTACCTGTAACAAGACAATGTTTGTTTTCGTATTAGGAAATAACAATTGTATGTGTATTTATAATTACGATGTAAAGTAGCAAACAATACAGTTAGAACACGTTTTTACCTAAGTTTAAATCTTCGTCTTAGTAGGTGAGGTAAGATGATATTTGGTTGTGTGAGCTAACCAATTACTAACCTTACCCATTAACTTAGTAATTAAGTCGGTTAATACTGAGGCTATTTGAACGATCTGAGGAGGTTTTTTTCCAGTTTCCGTTATAATTTTAACGTACAGAACTGAGCATGAAAATGTTACCAATTAGGTATTAGCCAATTTTATTGCGCAACGTTATCAAGTTGTAATGTGACACACAGTGCGATCGGCGTCTTTTTGCTGACATACAAATGCGGTGCATGTATGAAGCGTGGTTGCGAAATAATATTCATATTATAAAGGTGTAGGGTTGACAATGATCAATGGATAAATTTACAATTAATGGGTACCTTTATTAAATGCGAATATAAATGTTCTTAAAAGAAATAATGATTACTACAATTACTGAAATACTAATATTTAGGTAATTCCTTAATTTAGCTGGTGAGAAATAAATAAATAAAAAATAAATAAGTAAATAAAAAATTAAAAAAGTAAATTAAAAAAAGCTTACAACTCACTCTCGATTAGTTTTTTGGTATCTTGAATACATGCATATGTGGAATACGAAGTAGGCAGATTTACCAACAGACAGATAGACAAATTCATAACGTTCCTCTTTCCATCGCGTCGAGAATTAAATAATGTAAAATAAAGAACTGTTATGTGCACATAAGCATAATACACAATTGTGATTTGGAATGCGACAGCCCTAGTTCATTTAGTAAAATCAGCAAATAATTTCGTTTAAAACTTTTGCGCGGGGCTAATTTGTTCCTTTCCAATTTCGAACGTGACGTGCACAGTGCATCAAGTCTTCTACATCTTCAGCTCAGAGGTTAAGCTGTGCAGAGTTTCTACGTTAGTAAAGTTTATTTGCTTTATACATCGATTAAAATGTAAGTATGTATTTCAACGTACCTAACGCTTTACTTTCCTAACGAAATTAAAACATTTGGTTCATATTGTTTGTAGGGTTCCAACAGGCATTAATATTTTTAATTTCCTTTCAGGTCTGATTCAGAGTTTGAACCCATCAGTGTTGCAAACAGCGGAACCGTTCGGTCAAAAGTGGGAAGGTCAGCTGAAAAACGAAAAGCTTCAGCTCCAAACAGGTAGCCATTTTATATTTATTTTCATATTTCATGTTTTTTATTTTGTCAGCTGGGTACATATTTACTTAAATATTGTTTGTCTACTTTTTTCATTTAAAAAAGGTATTTTTTTTTCTTTTTTTATCGATGTATATGGTTATTTTAAATGTCGAGTAATAAAAACATATTTTTTATTTCAGATCTGATTCAGAGGAGAGCGTTGCCGCTGCAGATGTCAGTATCCCAAAAATAAAAAAACCTGCTCAAAAAAGAAAGCCGTCAACCCCAAGGTATTTTTCTTGTAATTTGTTTAATGAATTTCAACGAACTAAGTACAACTGTCTTATTCATTGTTTAATGTCTGTTATGTTTCAGATCTGCTGCACCCAAGAAAAAAGAAACTAAAAACCCGTTTGACGTGTTCGGAATATTTCCTGAAGACGTTGCTGTTAACCATAAGCCTGCTGAGACTGATCCGCTTGATTCATCCATTATAAACCGGGTACCGAACGGGTCAACAAAACGAGCTTGCACCCTCAACGGAGACTTTTTCTTGGAGCTGCGGGTGTACAACACTGCTGATATTCGCGGTGAGTTACGTCAGGAGCGTTGGAAAAAGGCTCTCGTTACTCTAAAGGCGCAAATCGATGATGAAACTGTTGAATGGGAGGCATTGCAAAAATTTATTAAAAAGATAAATGTACTTTTCAAGGACGCTAACGTCAAATTTTATTCTAACGATACTAAGTACTAATTTAGTAGGTACTTTTTTGATTTTAACAGATACTGCAGGTTGTCTCTTTTTATTACTTATTTGAATAAAATTTAAACTGCATCAAATTGTGTATCAAGTAATTTTTAATAAATGTGTTAAACTTAACGATTTATTATGAAACCATAATTTAAACGCTTTTAACGATATTACTTTAAGGGCGCAAATCGATGATAAAACTGTTGAATGGAGGGCATAGCAAAAATTTGTTAAAAAGATAAATGTACTTTTCAAGGACGCTAACGTCAAATTTATTGTAACGATACTAAGTAAGTACTAATTTAGTACTTTTTATTTTTGCTTTTAACGGATACTGCAGGTTGTCTCTTTTTATTATTTGATTAAAATTGAAACTATCAAATTGTGTATTTAACATATAAAACCAGGATTACAGCTTAAGCAAAGTCGCTACATAAAACATGCCCTTTTGCACTCAGTGTTCAATTACAGTAGAAAGCAGGAAGTGGGTAGGGCACCTTAGAAGTAATAAGCATAGAAAAAATTCGGGTGTAAATTTAAACGATGAGGTTGTTGAAATTTCGTCTGCTTTTAAAGGTCGCATAGCATCTTATAGAATAATGGCAACTGATGAGCTGAAGTCTTGTTTACCTGAATCATTTTTGATTACAGTAAAACCTAAAATGCAAAAAATTTTGGAAAATTCGCTTAAAAAACATGTGTCCCTCAAAGTAAATTTCGAATATTTTGGCGATTTTCTTTTGTTTAAAGATGACAAGCAGGAAATGAAATCTTTTGCAACGAAAAATTTTCCTATACATCAAAATTATCAATTCGAAGAGCTTTTAAACACAATAATTATTAGTATACAGAAAAAAATCGAAGAATTTCAGGAGCGCGATTCTGGTTGGACTTTCTTATCTAATTTGTATTTAGAAGTTAACATAAATAAGTATGAACCATTAAAAGCGTCATCTTACATAGACTTACCTAAGATAATAAAAAATAAAAAAGCTTGCATTAATATTCAAAATCATGATAATTATTGTTTTCTCTGGTGTGTTGTTGCTGCTCTTTACCCATGTCAAAACCATCGCGAGCGTCTATCATCTTATCCTCATTTTAAAGACGTATTAAAACTTGATAATATGTGTTTCCCTGTCACTTTAGCCGATATCATTACGTTTGAGCATCACAATATTGATATCAGTATTAACGTATATTCTTTAAAAAACAACCGAACTCTTGTAGGACCTCTATACAGATCGCAATATAAAAGGAAACATCGAATCAATTTACTTTTAATCGAACGCGGTAATAAGTCGCATTATGTTTTGATTACTAATTTACCGCGTCTTGCTCGCGGTCAGATTACCAAACATCATGCTAAGCTTTATTTCTGCGAAGACTGTCTGATATTTTTTCAAACTGAACACGGTTTCAATAGTCACGTTTGTAGTGGGGTTGCTACGGTACTTCCGGAGAAAGGCACCTATCTCGAATTTAAGCATTTTGAACGAAAACAAGACGTTCCATTTGTCGTGTATGCTGACTTTGAGACAATCCTTAAACCCTATCAGAACTGTGAACCTAACACTGACAGTAGTTTTACTACAAATAAACAAATACATTTACCAGCCGCTTTCGCGTACCATATAATTTGCTCTTATGATGAGCAACTTAATCGTTTTGTTCAATACCGAGGGCCAGATTGTGCTCAGAAATTCGTAGATTATTTATATAGACATATTAAAGACATCCATAACGTTTTAGAAAAATAAATTCCCATGATATTTACTGTAGAAGATTCTTTAGCTCATGAACGTGCCAAAAATTGTCATATGTGTAAAGGTTTATTGTTTGCAGACAAAGTAAGAGATCACTGTCATCTAACGGGCCGTTATCGCGGTGCCGCGCACCAGTACTGCAATCTGCGCTTTCGTGTTCCTAAATTGGTCCCTGTTTTCTTTCATAACTTAGCAGGTTACGATTGTCATTTGTTTATACAGGAACTTAGTAAATGTTTAGGGCCTGTGAAAGTAATCCCAAAAAATAAAGAAAATTATATTTCGTTCACTAAGTTTTTGTGGATTTCAGATCAAAAGTATGCACAAATTCGATTTGTAGACTCTTTTAAATTTTTAGGAACAAGCTTGGAAAAATTAGCGAATGGTTTACATAAAGATGATTTTATTCACTTGAACAAGTTTTATCCTGAAACTAAAAAAAAAAAATTATTAACTCGCAAAGGTATTTATCCTTACGATTATATGTCGAGCTGGGATAAGTTTACAGAGACCGAGCTTCCATCACAGAACTTGTTTTTTAATTCTCTTTCCAACGAACAAATAAGCGATTCAGATTACGCACATGCGCAATCTGTATGGTCCGAATTTAAAATCAAAGATATGGGAGAATATACTGATCTTTACCTAAAAACTGATGTGTTGCTTTTATCAGATATTTTTGAGAACTTTCGGTTCATTTGCAAGTTAAATTATCATTTAGATCCGGCATTCTATTTAACTGCTCCAAGCTTATCGTTTGATGCTATGTTATTAAAAACCGGAGTTAAGCTTGAATTGATATCCGAATTAGAAATAATTCGACTCATACAAAAAGGAATAAGAGGTGGTATTTGCATGTGTTCGACCAGATATGCTCAGGCTAATAATAAGTACATGGAAACTTATGACACGAATAAACCAGACTCGTTTTTAGTATATATCGATTGCAATAACTTATATGGTTACAGTATGTGTCAATCGTTGCCCATGTCTAATTTTAGTTTTCTAGATCATCATGAAATTGCCCAACTAGATATTTTGTCTGTCGAAGATGATGCTCCATTTGGATTTATTCTGGAAGTTGACTTGCTATATCCGGAAAATTTACACCATAACCATAACGACTATCCATTTTGCGCACAAAAATTTATTCCTCCAGGAGGAAAAACGACCAAATTGATCCCAAATTTATATAACAAATACGAATACGTCATTCATTACGTCCATCTGAAAACATGTTTACGCAACGGTTTAACTCTTGATAAAATCCATCGCGTTATAAGGTTTCGTCAAAGTCCATTCTTAAAACAGTATATTCATTTAAATACAGAACTGAGAAAAAAAGCTACTACTCCTTTCCAACAAGACCTTTTTAAATTAATGAATAACTCAGTTTTTGGGAAAACTCTTGAAGACAGTGAGCGGCGAGTTGACGTCAAATTAGTAAATAAGTGGCACGACCGTCAAAACAAAACAAAAAAGTTTACTTGTGCTAACAAATTAATTGCCAAACCGAATTTCCATAGTGCAACAGTGTTGTCTGAAAATTTGGTTGTCGTACAAATGAAGCCTGAAAAAGTAATTTTAGATAAACCAATCTACGTAGGATTCTCTGTATTAGAACTTTCTAAAAGTCATATGTACCAATTTCACTACACGGTAATAAAAAAACACTACCAAGATCAAGTTACTCTGTGCTACACTGATACCGACAGTTTTATTTACAAAATCAAAACTGCAGACTTTTACAGTGATTTAAAAAATATTTTTTTAAACTTTTTTGACACAAGCAATTATAACCCTGTAAATGATTTGCAAATACCTTTACGTAACAAGAAGATTCCTGGGTTATTCAAAGATGAGTTAGGAGGAGAACTTATTACCGAGTTTATAGGGTTACGTTCTAAACTATACTGTATCAAAAGTGATAAATCTCTTATCAAAAAGGCTAAAGGAATAAAAAAACCAGCAGTTCAAGAGTTAACATTAAATGATTATCGGGATGTGTTATTCAATGATAAAATAGTACGGAAAAAACACATATTATTTAAATCGATTAGGCACGAGATCTTCACTCAATCTGTCAATAAAGTTGCTTTATCTAACAAAGACGATAAACGACATATATTATCAGACAAAATTTCAACCAAATCTTGGGGACATGAGTCTATTTTCTAGTACAGTAGTTATCTAAGCGACCTTTCCTCGAGCTGTAATTTTATTTCGTAGGCACCCAATGGGTCATAAAAAATTAGAATGTGTTTAATAAAATAAAATACGTTGAGTACTTACGTTATTGTAAAATTATAATTATGTATGTTGTAGGGTCAGCGTCAAAAGCCGCTCATCACTTTTGTACCTTTTCGCTCTACGACCAGATGAGCGACTTTTGACGCTGACTGTACCAAATAAGTAGATTATCATTAAGTACTTTATTTTTTATAATTACACATTGATTTGTAAATTGTATGGTTTGTTCTTTTTTTTAATAAATAAATATGAAGTGTTATTAACATTTGTTTTCTTTTTTTCTTTCACCCACCTAAGTATATATAGACTGCGAGGATACCGACTGAAAACACATTTTACTTGAGTTGAAATTGAGTTTTCTCGCTTCGGAGGTTTCCTGACGATGTTTTCCGTCATCAAAAAGCTCAGGGTTAATTTTAAATGTAATATTTTGATAATGGTAAGTAAAATCATGTTCTATTGAACAGGCAAATAATACCTATCCTCGTTTATTGCATTGGGTATCAATTAAAACATGTCCTTACGTGTCTTAAGCAGCGCGGCGGCATGCAGCCCGTGCTAAAGTAATTTGCTGACACGTGAAATATACCTATTCACATTTATTGCATTTGGTACCAATTATAACAAGTCCTTACGTGTCGTTGTAATTTGATCGGCATTAAGCAGCGCGGCGGTATGCACCGCATGCTCCGAAGCGCGTGTTAATTTAATTTGCTGACGCATGAAATTACTGTAATTATAAATAGCGGCTGTTATATAGTAAGTTATCATTCTGCACTCTACATTCATAACTGAGTAAAGTCGTTCCAAAGTTTTGAAAATTAAGACGAGCTGATTCGTTCCCGATTCGGTAAGTAAAATTGGCATTATTTAATATTTATTCGTATTATTTTGTTGCTATTATTGTTTTGTAAGCGTATGAAAATGCTCATATGTGTTGCCAGATGCGTTTATTTATTTGATTTCTTTTGTTTCAGAATATGGAAGGAACGCAAGACACTCAAATCATGTTTTCGCAATATGCACAGGGTCCATTAGGATTCCGAGAAGATGAAGAAGAAGAAGAAGTCAGTGAATTTGTAAAAAAAATTGCAAGTGCCAAAACGAAAACCAAGTCTAGTAAACCAAAACTAAGGCTAAACAAAGTGGTAAAGAGAAGTGTACGAGGTCACCCGCCGTCGTTCGTTATAAACAATGAAGCAACTAAGGGGAACAGACTTGTCAAAATCCAAATAATTAACATAAGTGACTCCGCGCCGGATCAAAACGACGAAACCGGTGAAAACGTTATGCTCAGTGCGCAGTATGTGGCAAGTGACGGATACGATGAGATAATAGACAGTACAGAAAGTGTAATAAATAAGATATCCAAGAAGTTGTGCGGATATAGTGTTAGTTATTAATGTTTTTACTGTTTTTGTATATAATTTTGAAAATAAATATGGTCAACAATTTTCTTGTTTTATTCCTTTGATTAAGCGATACGTCAACAGGAAAGATTTTTTTGTAAGTATGTCAATAAAGCAATAATTCAAACGAAGATAAAATTATCATGATTAAATGCACAAGAAAAATCTTTTCAGTAAATATCGCTTAAATAGATTAACACTATTATTAGCCACAGGTATGAATCGTTATCATTTATTTCATATTTTTAAACAAACAAATTCAATTATTTAAAAATGGGTTAATATAAAAAGTCTTCGTTCAAAATAAATGATAACTAATTTTGACTGGGTTAAAAAATAAAAAAATGATTAAACGTAAATATTTATTTTTGAAAATTAGGTATAATTTATTACAATGTTAAATATGCATAATATCGAAATAATATTTTTTAAGACATATAACGTTTTTTAAGGCACAAGCTTTTTTATGATGTAGACAATTATAAGAGCTGTTGTCGATACAATACTTTTTATACATTAATTGAAAATTAGAACAACCTTTCTCTCCCAAGTCTATTACAGTACAATCAGCACATAAATCATTAATCCACTTAATTTTTTCAAAACCTTTTACATATATTTTTTTGCCTTCCAAGAAATTATGAATCATTCTCTTAAATTCTCTGTGGTCGATATACCCCTCACGCCACATAATGCCAAGGTTTCTCTCTATCCATTTCACATGCCTTTTTTCGTTTTCTGATAACGTAGAAAATGAATATGGAGGTTTTATTAAATACGCCTGCGTGTGTTCATAGGTACTGTATGCAAATTCTTTAATAATAAATTCATTTTTAGATGATTTAAACCCCTGAACATCTACGAATAGATGGTCTAGTTTCATGATATCTTCTTTGTTATATTGGTCAACGGCTTATATTCTATAATACTATCATTCAAAATAAGACAATAAGCCGCGGTATTGTCAGGGATATCTGTGTCACACTCTAATTCAATCCGCACATCGACTGAACCCGTTTTTAAGGTTTCGTTTTGACGAGAACAGTCGATAACAAACAGAGGTGCTTTATTTATAAAGTCTTGTGGATTCAACAACGGTGCTTGGCTGCGGTTATAATAAGACTGTTGGAATTTAGCGTACTGTTCATATAATATAGCAAATTTTTGAGCCGAGAAACTGACATTCAAGTTTTCATAAGGAAAATAATTTGAATTTAAAAAAACTTTAACGTCACGCAAATTACAATGATCAAAACGCGATATATCTTTATCAGCAACATTTTTCCTGTTTGTTTTTAATCCAATTATAACATATCGAGGTTTTTCAACTTGAGACGAAGTTTTGACGGCCCAAGAATGTTTTGATGTTTTAGGTAAAAGCGGGTATTCGTACAGATCCCAGTTCCTAAATGCTACCTGAATAGCTCGATCTCTTTCCAAATATTTAAGCAAACTTAATCTTTCACGATCAGAAACCTTAATGTGCGGCATGCGCCATACTATTTTAGATATAGTTATGTTACCTATATACTCATTTGTGTTCAGTTTTACGCTATTTAAATTAGTATTGGATCGTAAAAGAATAAGTTCATGCTTACAGTTAATAATAATTTTGTTATAATCCTCTGCGAAGCCAAGAATCTTATTTAAAGGAATTGACACAGAAAATGATCCATGCGTAATTTTTGTGCCATCAACATCCCAGCCCCATAACTTTGACATCGATGATTCAAGTTCATTCATCGACACAAGAGATTTTATTGTTGTTGTGACCCCAGCGTTTTTAATTTTATCTATTTCAATCCCATTCAGCTCATATCGAATATCTTGAAATAAATGAAGTATAGGGTTATTTGTAAAATGAACACTGGACACCTTCGCTTTTGTTTCTCTGTTGAATACTTCTATAGTACCCTCTATGTATAAAGTACTCGCTGATGGTAATACGTATAGATCTTGCTGGTTGATAGGTATACGGATTTCATCATTTAAATTGAAACTTGTTACGTACGGTTTATACGAATGATATTCGAAACTTTCAATCGTGCTATCAAAGCTAAAGGAGTCTGATAAGTTTAGTATACTCATTTTAATAATCCTATGTTTTTTAAAAACTGTTTGTTTTCCTTCGTTAGTTGTCCTTTAGGTCTTCTTTTCTTGATAGCACAATGAGCACTAACGGCTTTGCTGTTTGAGACCGTACATTTATTAAAGTCTATCATTTTTTTCTGAGATGTAAATATATCTGAATCTCTTCGCCACGTAAATTCACTAAATTATCGTTTATATCCAGTATTCTTATTATAAGAGCGTTTAAGCTGTTTTGAGTAACAGGAAAATATATAACATTTTTAGGTGTTTCTATAATCCGGTAACCAGGCGGTACATTTGGCACAAATTCATGAATTATATGACTAGGTTTTCCGTTTATAAATGACCCGCTCACGATGTCACATTCAACTCGTACTATAGTTGTAGACAGAATGGACACGGGAAAAGGGGACTCAGTTAATATATTCGCCTGAACTGTTTCTTCTCCAAAACCAAGTAACTTACCAATCGAATTTGGTTTTTTAAAATAGACGTTTTTGGAACACAGTATAGATGTTTTTAGCGTATTATTATTGCATGTCAGTGTAAAGGTGCAACCTTGGAGATGTCTTTTAAGATAATCATCAAGATCTTGAAGTTCATATGACCCTTCAGGAATTTCTACTACTTCGTTATCACCATAATAAAACTTATTATTTCGGGTGTCAATATTAGGTATCGAGTTAAATGTCGACAAGTATAGCAACCCGCATTCATATTCACCATCTAGTTGAAGAGCTGGCGAGTGATTCGTAATCAGGGTAGAGGAGGATCCCGTTATGGACAAAGTGAAAGACATCGTGAGAATGAGAAGCTATTTATTGTTCAGAGATATTTAAACGGTTATTCCAATATTTTTTTAAATATTTTAAACATAAATGTCCGCAATTAACAGTATCGAATTTTTGATAAATATTATAATTGTATAAAATATTATAATTTTTCAAATATTTTATTAATTCTAGCGGCGGTTGAAGATCACCATAACTATTAAAATATTCACAATGATTATTATCTTTGACATAGGCTACCCAGTGAGTCCCTTGGTTTTTAGAACTATCTAAATTTACGATTGCACATTCTACTCTTTTTGGACGGTTTGGCAATTTGTCTCTCATGTAAACACCACGAAAATAAGGAATATCTGTTGAATGTTTTAAAATATCAACATTTGTAAGAGCACGTCTGGGTAGCCTTTTATTTAGTTTTTTAATCGTTTTAAACACAAACCCTTTCCATTTCTATACTGTTTAATGTACAACCCTTTACCTAATGCAATAGATTCCATCATTTTATTATGACGTTCTGATTCGGATAAGCTCTTTTTTGCAGCTTTGTAGTCACCAACAGCTTTAGCGATCCCAGCAGCTCCTCCTGCCAATGACCCTAACGCAGAAAGTCCCGCGAAAATAGGTATTAGTGGCAATATACCTCCAGTTTTAGGAATCGGTATTAATCGAGGAACTCTCATTTTACTCGTATTGTTATTAAGAAATACTTTACTCGCTGCAGCAAAAGCTCGACTGACTGCAGTGCCTTCTTTTTTAGATTTGTTTTTTTTCAATTCGGTACGTATCTTAGAAACAAAATGCTTAAATGATTTTATCCCTGCACCAGCTTTCATTTTAGATTTCATCACTTTGCTAACTATCCAAGACGCAAGTTTTTCTCCTTTTCCAACACCTTTTGACTTCAATCTTTGTTTAGCCATTTTATAGAGTTCAAAATCTGCACGATGTCGGTCTGTTAGGTCAGAATATTTATCGTATGCTATATCGTGTTGCATACACGCGTTGTCCAATTCATTAACTCCTTTATCACCTCTTTGCAATCGCTTATGCAATTTTGTGCCTGGTCCGCAATAATTGTAGCCAGGTAAGTGCAGTTCAAACGGTAAGTGATTAATAATACTGTTTAGAAGTCCTCTTCCTTTCATATCCCAAAAGTTAATGACTTAGCGCGAGAAAGTTTTTAAATATATTTATACAATGGCATTTCTGTCGATCCAGCTGTTTTCGCTATCGTTAAGTCCTAACCACTTAACATACAATTTTTTCCCTCTTTTTTTGATTACCTTTTCGATGAGGTAAACGTCTGGATACTTAGTTTTTTGCAGTTCTTGTTCATAAAATGTACCGAGTATTGAGTTTTTTCGTTGGTCTTCAATATGGTAAGTAACAGGACGAGTGTGATTCACCTTTTTAATAGTAAATAGCTCAGTTGACCAATTAGGCGTATAACCTTTATGAAAGACGCTTTTGTACTTGCTTATACGCACATGATCTCCTACATTAAAAATATTTAATTTAAAACGCCCATTGGATTGTGATTTATCAATGTTTTTCTTTACTTCGGCTTCATTATTAAAATTCACCTCATTTGGGCTAAATTTTGTTGTGCTATGCACAGTTTGATTATAAGATTGAACTATCTCATCTAAAGGTTTTCCAAGCCATTTGTAGTTCCCGATGAAACTGAAATATTTGTAAAGTTTGTTCTTGAGCGTTTTTATTACCCTTTCAACAATAGACGCCTTTTTAACTGAATACGTGGAATAATGATTTATTTTTAAGGATTTCACATAACAATCGAATTGATCATTGTAAAATTCTTTTCCAAAGTCTGTCTGTAAGTTTCTAGGTATTCGTTTGGTCGACTTGATAATTAGTTCAAATGCATTTTTTACTTCTGTTTTAGTTTTAGATTTCGTAGGAATACACCACGTGTACTTTGAAAATGTGTCAATAACAACTAAAATGTATTTATATCCCTTATTTACAGTATGTAAATTCTGTAAGTCAATTAAATCTGCTTGCCACAAATCATCAATTCCTTTTAATATAACTGCGCGACGCTTGAAATTTTTTCGGGCCGATCTATGGATTTCATTCACGACTTGTTCTTTTGTCATCTTTGAAATTACTTAAAATATTGTCTATGTCCCTTTTTGTATAAAAGTTTATTTTCAACTGATTTGCAAGCTGATGAATTTGAGAATTTATAGTTTTAAATAAAGAATCTAGATGCTTCTTCTCGTAAGTGTCCTGGACGAGCTGATCGACATATTGCTTATTAGCTGCATCATTGGGTGTCAAAGGATCCGCTACCCCCTTTAATCGCGATGATTGTAGATCGAAATCGCCATCATCAGAACGCAGCAAAGTTTTATTATTAAGTTCAAAAACTTCACATACACGCAAACGTTTATGAACATGATGACCGAATTTGTCTATGTTCATTTTTACTTCTTATTTTTATGCACTTATGTATCATCAAATTTCCGGCTTCGACTGATGGTAAAAGTAAAATACCAGTTTTATATATCATTGATTAACCAAGCCCGCTTCACGAAGTTCTTCTACAATTGATATTATTTCATTGTCTAATCCTGTGTTACCGGCATCACGGGAAGCAATGAGTAATTTCAATCTTTCAACTAATTCGTTTGGATTATCCCAATAGACATATGAAACATCTCTTTTAACTTTTTTCATTGTTGGTAGTCCTTTGCCGTAAGTACATAAATCTTCGCTTATTGAACGTTGTTTCGATAATTTGAAAAGCGGTTTTATAATGTATAAATATTTCTGACCTTTGTTACTTTTTATTGGTTTATTGGGATCAAAATCTCGTCTATGGACATTCGTTTCTAGTAGCAACATTTTATAATAACGTTTATCGTCTTCAGTTATGATACCTAAATCAGGCAACTTCTTAAATAACAAATCATATAAACCTGGTGTTAAATTGTAAGTACGTCCATTTACTTTGAGTTTTTCGCCACTAACGGAAACTAAACAAGATCCTAACATAAGCTTATCGCGTTCTGTTCGTATGCCAAAAGGAATGTCCAAGTCGGTGTTGTATTGTTTTTGCCATGCAGGGTCTTCGCGAGGAGATGCATATGAACCGGTAGTCTTAAATGAAGTATCATTTGTTGATTCCAAGACATCATTGTTGTCACTTTCACATAACATGTCATCATCACCATCTTGTCTGTTTTCGTCTCTATTTGATACCTCATCATCATTATTTGAAGTCGTTTCGGAAAAATTTCGTACGATTGTTTGATTATTAATACTACTTCTCTTCCCTTCATTAGGACTAAATTTTAATGTTTTTGGCGCCTTTTGCCACTTAAATATGTCTTCATCAAAATCGGTTTCATTAGTGTTATAGTATTTATTGTCGTTACTTTTAACCATTTCATTAAGCGGGTCTGTTATTGGTTTAAAGACTGATTCCAAAATCATATTGTTGTTATTTTTCATATCACGAAGTAGTTTAACCTTCTTTTTGACAGCATCGGCAGACTGAAGTACTTTTTCTTTTAAAGTTTTCTCTGTGTTTATTTTATGATTCATGTCTGATCTCGATGGATTCCCATGATGCAATAAAAGTTTCTTGAAAATGAAACTGGTTAAGTAACACGGTTAATCCAAAACGATAAATGTATCAAATCCCATTCTATAACATCCTGAATTTCTAGCACAATCCTTGTTTACAACCAAGTAGCTAAAAGGTACGCTCCATATTTTTGCACACATTTCCCGAAACTGTGACCAAGACATATCAGTTCCAACGTGCTCGTCATAAACATGACGTAAATTAACTTCATCTTGTTTAAAAAGGATGATTAAGTTAGCATTGTCCCTTATTAATTGTTTAGGTATTTTACTGTAAGTTTGATTTAAGTAGAAGCTGTCAATATTTTTATGCCTTCCCATTGCAAAGTAATCCCTTATATTATTTTGATTTTCGCATGCAACATCATCAAATATGATAATTGAATTGTTCTCAGCTTCATGCGGGCTTAGTATTTCATCATTTTCGCGATATTTTTGAAATTTAACTGATGGAACCAACATCAATATTTTTTCTAAAAACTGGTACATCGGTTGGAAAAGTGTTTTTGAATATACGTAAATATTTTGAAAGCGTAGTCCTTGTTCATGTAGTAGAAGAGAGACAATTAAATTAGTTTTACCGCAATTAGAAGGACCGCAAATTATACAGCGAATTGTGTCGGGTAAAAGTTCACCGTGACGAAAACTACGATTGTTGCGATCTGAACAAACAACCTCCAACTGCAAGCTCTGAGCTTGTTTTACAAACTTCATATCTGTTCAAGATCAATTCAACCAATGCGCGCGTGTTGCAAGCATGGAATGCTTATTCAAAATGAGCAGAAGAACAGATGGTTAACGTTAAACCTCGAGTGTGAGCAAATTCTGTTAGGTTGGGTTCCGTTGGGTTTGAGTTGCTGTTGGGCTGATGTATTCGTTGCGTTGATCGAGAGGTGAAACAGAATGCCCAATGCGATTTCAGGTGTAGGTTGAGCGTTATGTTGAACGCAAATGCTGATAGGTCACTGTTAGGTTGGGTTCCGTTGGGTTTGAGTTGCTGTTGCGTTGAACGAGAGGTGAAACAGAATGCCCAATGCGATTTCAGGTGTAGGTTGAGCGTTATGTTGAACGCAAATGCTGATAGGTTACTGTTAGGTTGGTTACCGTTGGGTCTGGGTTGATTGTAGGTTGTGTGCAATTCATTGTATTATTGGGCTTCTGGATCACCACGAATGAGTGAGGGCGAAATTTTTCGCCCGATCGAATGAATGGTGGTCCAGAATGCCCAATAATATACTACTCACTAAGTAGCAGAAATATGAAGTCGGTGCGGTGCGAGCGGAATATTCTTTGAATGAAGCAGCGACTTCATATATCTGCTGCTTAGTGCTAGGCCATAAAACTTTAGGCTTTAGAGGATTATTTTACTTTTTTTTCTAAGGGTTTTTTTGAAGGCGGTTTTACTTTTTTGTTAAAAGATTTTATTTCACAATTTCATGTTGATTTAACATTTTCAGAATTATCCACCAACTCCTAACCGTTAAGGAGTTCTACCTTCCATCATCAGCTCATCAACATGAGATGATGATTACCAGACGCAAATACTTGAATAACCTTAGAAAATATATGAAACAAATAATACGGGCCTATGAAATTTGAAGGTTGCCCTCGATTTCCCTGGGATCCCATCATCAGATCATGACTTGGTGACAATGGAACCACCTCAGGAGTATGCCCTTTCGAATAAAAAAAAATTGAAAATCGGTCTATAATTAACGGAGTAATCGATGTACATACTTAAAAAATTAAAAAATAATAATAAATACATACAGTGGAACGTAGAACCTCCTCCTTTTTTGAAGTCGGTTAGAAACAGTTCAGTCTAAACACTTACATCCAACATGATCTCAATTGGAGTACCTACCTATCCTTTTGTATTTTTCCCCATTTTTTTAATTATGCATATGCTAATCTTGGTGTAATGTTGAGGATCCGGGTGCGATTCCCGGCGTTAGATTTCCTGTTTTTTTTTCTGTGTATACATTCATGTTTCAGTGAGTATTTTAAAAGCATAACTACATCCAACCTTCATTTAAAAACTGTTACAATCCGATGATAAAACGCGGTAAAACCTTCCACAGTACAAACAAAGCCGTGCTTGAGACCCAAAGTCGTTTTAAACCTACTCGACCTATAATACATTCGAGATCCTAAATCTCTTTAACGAAGCAGCGGCCAACTGTTCCATGATTCACGTAAATGTTTTTACCCCTGTTCAAATGAGACTGCGAATCCAGCAAGGGCTGGGTAAATTGGATTAATTATTGATTCAATAAGGTCAACCCGCGTGAGGGAACCGCGGCCCGCTGATACACGCGACCTGTGGAATCCTTCCTACTATCGTGTAAGTACTATTAATAACGCGGAAATTTGAGAGAATTTTTGTTACTTTTGATGCAAAACTGGTGAACGGATTGTAATCTTCTTTAGAGCGTTTGCGCCCACCGCTGGGCAAACGCCTCTTCAATTTTTCTCCACTCGGCCCGGTTTGCAGTGGATCTCGCCCAGACCGGGCCAACGGTCGAGCTGATGTCATAAGACCATCTTGCTGGGGGCTTGCTGACTCCTAGCTTTGAGTTGTCTTATAGGTACTCGACTTGCTAACAAGAACACTGAACAAGAAAAATATTCTAAATTAGAAAGTACACACCTAACCTAGCGCTGGAATTATAATTGTACTAGCTGTTGCCCGCAACTTCGTCCGCGTAGATTTCTTTTATCGCTCTCCCGCGGGAACCATATTAATTTTCCCGAATAAAAAGTAGCCTATGTTATTCCTCAATATTCAAACTATCTTCTTACCAAATTCCATTTATATTGGTGCAGCGGTGTTCCCGTGAAGAGGTAACAAACAGACAGACAGATAGACAGAGAGACAGTTACTTTCACATTTATAATATTACTTAGTTAGGATTAGGAAGTTAGGGTTGAAACATTATTTTGTGTCAACTTAAGGCCTTCCTAGATATAGATTATCTATCATAATAAAAATAAAGCTAGATATTGGTTCCATCTGCGCTTCGTCCCCTTATCACTCCGTAGACCCAAAAATAATGTCAGCGAAACTTGTTTCTGATTCGCCGTTCAGCGGCAACTTGTTTCGGGGCCTCTATTACGGGGTCTCGGGGGATTTGGGGTTTCCTTAAATAGATCCGCCGAGGGGACGACCTTACAAAAAAACACGGGTTTCCTGTCCTTTGTACAGATGGACCGAAGATCGGAGATTAATGGGACGCCTGAAATTTTTCGTTAATAACTTTTTTGTTGCATTGGTTTTAAGGAATTAATTTAAAATCTTTTTAGAGAGATCTCGTCGCGCCTGGTCCAAACGACAGGTGACCAGAAGGCAACCAGCTTTATCGGCTAGCGTCTGAGCTCGGCTATCCATCGCGGTAACGCTGCCTGCCTCCTGGGAGTCATGGTCTAATAGAGACAATTTAGATTGTATATTTTACTTGTAATTTCTTTTTTGTTTCTTAGTTTTATGTAATTCGTATTTAAGTGTTTTTTGTAATAAGAGCTCCCCGTTATTTAAAATACAACATGGATTTATTCCTGTATTTATTTTATTTTGAAGCTCTTTTAAATCTTATAATCATTACTTTGGGATATTTATTTACTTCTCAGCAGCAAATTTACCGCCATAAACATCTAAGTTAACATTTTTTCAGAAAGGATCATCGCAATTCCTATAATGGTGCGGTCGGGAACTCAAAGTCACACACTTTTTGTACTGCTTACGTTATACCAAGTTTTAAACTAACAAGCTTATTTCCTAGCAAAAACTAAAAAAACGTGTCCTCATTTTTGCTTGAAGCACAGCTTAATAATAAACGCTAGTATAATTTCGACGCCGGCTGCGTCATTACAACAAGTAAAAGAACATCAATTCGTAGGCTGCTTCCCAGCTAGCTTCGCTCCATAATTCTATCAAGCAATTACACTACATATTGAGAAATAATAACAAACTCTGTATTCCACACGTAAATGGTATCGGGCTATCTAAAATTTATTTCGCACTCAAAAGGAAATGAGATTATGTTTCAATAACAAACGTATCCCGGCTACACGCTGGGAATAAAAAGTTGCATCCCGGAATTTATTTATCGTCCAGCAACGAACTATTGATACTACTTTTGTAGGATCGCTTTGAATTACGACGTGTCATATGAGTTTTGAATAACACAGTGTTTGTTGGCTCAATAGATTCGGTTTAATGTTCTGAAGCTTTGTCGGATTCACGTCAGTTTTATCTGTGTGTTATGAACTGCCGCAGATGTCGACGCATAACGACGAGACGACTACTTTTAAGCTTTGATAGGATCACCTGTCCATGTTCACCTTGTTGTAGTATTATTTCTAGAGCTCTGTTTTTTGTGGACAGTCCCTAGAACCTTTACTTTAAATCACTGATTAAATCAGGCGTTACTTTTCGGATGTAGAGTTCCGAAACGCGTCACCATAATATTATGTATAATGTAGATAGTGGTGGTGGTGATAGTTTGGGTCTGTGTGACAAGTGTTGATTTGTGTGGCAGTGGAGGTGGAGGTGTATGAAATTGACGAGATACATTTCATACATTTTGTCGCATACGTAGCTAACTTTGAAATGTGACCGGAGGTGAGCAAATTTTTTGTTTTTAGCTCATACCTCTACTTAAATACATACATAGCGGAAACGGTATTCTAGCCAGTTACAGCTCTGTTTAAAGATAGAAAGAAAATGAATTTTATATCAGGTCCCAGAGCTTTAGTGCCAGAAAGCACCAATCGTAATTTCCACTCCTGCCTTTACGCTACTGTGCAAAATTTATAAAAACATTGTCAGCAATAAGAAAATTCTTGCTTTTCCAGTAAACTGACGGAAATTGCGATGAGTACTTGTTTTTATTGGAAAACTTTATTTCGTGAATGAAGTGGATATTAACGGATTATGTTAACGACAAAAAAAGCTGTTAATTCATTGTGAATACGTTTTCAATAGACTAACTCTACCGCGAAACGAATAGCCAGATACGAAACGGAATATTTAAATTACGAAACAAACATTAAATTTGTCACGAAAACAAATACAAATAATCAGATGGGCGGATAATAAACAAATCTCATTTTGTTTGTAGAGGCACAAAAGGCAATAAAGGCGGGATTGATAAGGGCCTACTCCAAAACAGCCGTGAACAAAATACGTTTGACGAGTCGCGAAACCTAAAAAATATCATTATCTTATCATTCTCTAACCAAGAATAGGTTTATTTATAGAATTTTATTCACGTTATTTCGGCTTTGTGCACGGAATCAAATTATTTATGAAAAGAATACGTTTGTCCGTAACACGGCATAGGGAAATGAGAGAACGGGAAATTTGTAAGGGCTTGTTTGTAGCGATGTTTTGACAGATTCGCCTATCTTAATTTGATACTATAATAATAATAATTTATTGCACGAATATTACCAGGTATGGTCAGTTGCAGAGAAAACCTTTGCTCAAAAGCTGACTGTACCTTCTTTTTGTATGTCCAAGTATAATAGAACAAAGTAAAATTTCTCATTATTTTACGTGATGGAATAACCGCAGAATACGGTGTTGCCTACAACATTTAATTAGCGCAAGAAAATTAAGTTTTATGATTTCATGATAGATTTCTAGAGCATGCTCCCTTCGCGTTAATTATAAAGGATGTGTAAACTAACTCAATAAAATAACCTTTCAGCATCCGAACAACGTTCAAAAGCAATTTGATATATCAGGGTTAACTGTCGGTTATGTATTAGCACAAATTATGTAAATTCATAATCCAGCCGTATACACGTCAGCGTGCCCGGTGTAAGCTCTCGTTTGTCATGATAATCTGCAGGAAGCTAGTTCCATTTCAATTTACATATATATTCAACTGATTTAACAGCGATCGTTCGTTGTTTTGTGTCGAGCGTTTGGCTACGAGAGATTCAACCAACCCTGTTTTCCTTTGCCACTACTTTATGTAACCCAGCTATAAAAAAAGCCGTGATAGCCTAGTGGTTTATGTGATAGTGATAGCCTAGTGGCTAGAGGGTCGTGGGTTCAAACCCTGGCTCGCACCTCTGAGTCATTTATCACGAGCTTTTCGGTGAACGAAAACATCATTCCTGCGAAGCAATTCAATGGTGTGTGTGAAGTTCCCAATGCGCACTGGGTCCGCGTGGGAACTGTAGCCCAAGCCTTCTCAGTCTAAGAGGATGCCTGTGCCCATCAGTGGGACATAAATAGGCTGATGTTGATGATGATGTAACCTAGTATTTTCTAACGCTCGCGGTGCTCGCTATCGCATTGGCTATCTCTTCCGTCAATCGGTATAAGATTATGGGGAAAGAGATAGTGAATGCGATAACGAACGGGTGCGCGCAAGACAATAAGGCCTCTTGATTTACTGAGAAACAAGCCATTAGGCCATTTGAAGGTCATTGCATTATTAAAAGTGTTCAGGAGACATTGTAAAATTGTGGGTCCGGTGTAAATGAGTGTTATCATTATCACTTCTCGAGGATAACCTGCTGAACACTTGTATAAGCACTTAACTATTTTAATCATTCGAATTAATACTTATTGCGTAACACAGAAACCAAATGCCATTCCTCTTTAATCAAATGGCACCAAGGATTTTGAAATCAAATTATTAAGATTCCGAATCTCTGTTAGCTTTGAAGCAAGGATTCATTTACTTGAAGCTAATATTCAAAATAAATTAAATGCCTGTATTACCTGGCGAATTCTAGAGCGATGAATACAAGATTTGGAATTCAATCTATGAAGCGAGCTTACCTCTCTGTAATTCTAATTGGTTTAAAACCGAATATGTTAGCACCTCAAACGTACATATCCATCCAGTACATAATTATGTGTAGTTCAGAAACGCAACGGTTCTTTCTAACAGTTGTCAGTTATAGTAGAGAAGTAGAGTCGATTAGTCCCATGACTCTGTGTGTGTGTCTATTTGCTATCTCGAAAACGGTTAAAATTTTTCCATGGAATTTGCTATTTCGGGGTTTTTGGAGGCGAAAAATCGATGTAGCTTAGTCTTCACCTCTGATAAAACGCTAGAACCTCCTCCTCGCATCGTCCACCTCATTAATGAAGTCACGAGTCCCCCTTTCGATCACCTTCTCTATGACTATATTTCGCCACTTGTTGCGGTTCACAGCTATGTGGAGGGCATCATGGAAGCTTGCACCCAACGCACATCGTCACAAATCGCCTTTTCCCTTGTCGGTCGCCTAGGGACTTTGCTCATTTAGGTAAAAGGTAGTTGCCTGTTACAGACAAAGTCAGAGTAATTTTACTGTAACTACCACTCGCGTGGTGTCATCCTCTTAGGACAAGTAAAAGACAATCCTGAAATGTTATACATACAAATTTAATTTAATTTTTCACAAATTTCAAATTTGATGCGTAAATATACAGAAAAACCAGAAAAATTTGTTCTCGAATTGGGGTTCAAACCCAAACCTTTACCATACCGTGGCAACGCGCTAATCCAATTACGCTATCCGAGCAATTGGAAGTTAGCACGAAAAACTCCTATATATTCACGCATCAGATCTTGTTACTTAGCGATATTGACTCGCTAACGCCCTCTATGCATCTATGCTATGGAATTAATTTCAAACGGGATGACCGTAAAAATAAAAATAATACAAAAAGTTAGTTTAAAATTTAATTTAATATAAATTTAATTTATTTTTAATTTTCGGGTGGTAGGACCTTATGCGAGGTCCATCCGGATCGCTACCACCATCTTACTCGCTAATCCTGCCGCTAAGCAGCAGTGCTTGCACTGTTGTGTTCCGGTGTGGAGAGTAAGACAGCCGGTATAATTACGGGCACAAGAGGCATTTCATCTTAGCTCTCTAGGTTGGCAACGCATCTGCGAACCCTCCTGGGTTGTGGGTGTCTATGGGCAGTGGTGATCACTTTCCATCAGGTAACCCACTTGCTCGTTTGCCTTCCTCGTCGTATAACTATAAAATTTAAATAGTTAAAAAAATCTGTGAGCACAAGTAGTACATCATAACTTATGATGTGACGTCCAGCGCCCACTAGTCAATGTACTACTTGTGCTCACAGATTTTTTTAACTATTTAAATTTTATAGTTATACGACGAGGAAGGCAAACGAACAAGTGGGTTACCTGATGGAAAGTGGTCACCACTGCCCATAGACACCCACAACCCAGGAGGGTTCGCAGATGCGTTGCCAACCTAGAGAGCTAAGATGAAATGCCTCTTGTGCCCGTAATTACACCGGCTGTCTTACTCTCCACACCGGAACACAACAGTGCAAGCACTGCTGCTTAGCGGCAGGATTAGCGAGTAAGATGGTGGTAGCGATCCGAATGGACCTCGCACAAGGTCCTACCACCCGAAAATTAAATTAAATTAAATTTATATTAAATTAAATTCATAAGTTTAAGTATTGAGTCGGTTACTGTTCTAGCGCGCAATGGATATGGCTTTATTTCGCTCACTGTGCTTAATCGAAGCTTTACCGACTATAAGTGTAATATTCATTCATCATCATCTCAGAATGAGAGGGAATGGGCCATAGTTCCCTCGCGGGCCCAGAATGAACACAACATCGAATTGATTCGCAAGAGGGTGCAGGTTTCAACGAAAAGCTCGTGATCAATGATAGTCAAGTACAAAATGAAATATTATGATTTACCTGTAATACACATGTTTTCTTTCTTCCTTTATACATTTGCGAAAACAAAGATTGCAAGCAATAACGTTAGGTGCCCGCAATATTCCGCATGATGGGCGCCGTAACACAATCTATTTTGATAGCGACCTCCACTTATTATTTCCGAAACGAATGCACTGCCCCGAAAGTGTCGCGTAATCTGCTTAACGTGGATACGGTTCAAATATTTATAAACGATAAAAAGATATTGTAATAACAACATGTTTAAGTATATAGTAGCCTACTAATAATAGATTATTGTAAAAATAATAATAATAATAGTCGCGGCTGTATCTATCAAATTTTAATACTTACCCGAAATAGTCGCTACCCAGCAATTTTTAAAACGAGTTAAATATGACACATTTTATGCGTGAATTCATCTGCGTATAATTTTGTTATTGCTATCCCACGGGACCTATAGAATTTTCCGGGTCAAAAAGTAGGCCATGTTTTATTCTGATGAGTTGTATCTAATACCAAATTCTTCCATTTGACCGCATCCAACGTAGAGCTGTTTGATTTCTCAATAATCAGGCATTCTAAGCCACATCCCTCCAATAGTATTATACCGAATTTATTATGGAGAGTGTTCTGACTATTTGAATTGTTACCTACGGCTTGGCTACCGATAGGGTTAGAGTTTCACTAGTAGCTTGCTGCGTTAACGCATAATATAATAGACTTGTTACGAGCTCCAATAATATCTAATTTAAACACATAAGTATACATAGAAGAAAAACTAACCAGTGTTTTCTTTTGTACGCTGACGCTAAAAAAAGCATGCCTAATAAATTAACAAACAAATTTTAAATTTAATCTGTTCTCATGTAGTTAAGTGAAACTAAATATGGTTCATACTTCTAAATCAACTTCAATCTTTAAAGTCGACACAATTTATCAAAACCCCCGAGGACGAGTCCACGTTAATATAGACGGATGATTTGTAACTTATGGTGAGAAAAATACGGCTGTCTTCTGGCACAAGGATTATTAATCAAAAGCATTTGATATCAGAAAAATATGATTTTCCTCTTTAGTGGAAGGTCGTCCGATGTCTAAGTGATGCTCTCTATGTAGGTCACATAAATGGATGGTCGTTTTTGACGCTAAAGGACTTAAGTAATTATGAATGTAGCCTGTATGATAATTCTAAGAAATGATAGTGAATCACTCAAAACCAGTTTTCGTTTCGCTACCGCCGAACCGTGTGCTCCCAGAGGCAGGACTGCGGAATAGTCCGAAACATGTAGCTACACTCGACTGACATACGTGAGTCATCCATTTATTTCACTATGATTGAATCTCTTGGTAGTTTCGTTATGATCTGAAAAATAGTTCAAAATGAAATTTAATACGAAACGGGTAAGAATTTTGACGAAGACTTTTGCCACTGGAACTTAATAGGTAATTATTATTATGTCATTTATTTCTGATAGTATTCATAAAATTGTTAGTGTACAGTCTTACAGATATGGTTTGCTATTGGTTAGAATGCATTTGAACAAATATCTTGTAAGCGATAATTAAATAAATAATCTTCCACCTTGACTTAACACAGATAAGTCTAATCCTAACACAGATTTCATTTGTTTTTATTTTATTTTTTATTGAAAGATGGAGGGAAACAAGCAAGCGGGTCACCTGATGGTAAGCGATTACCGCCACCCATGAGAACCAGCAACCCCAAGAGAGTCACTAGTCCGTTGCCGGCCTTCAAGGAG
The DNA here is from genome assembly GCA_963691665.1 of Clepsis dumicolana. Lineage (NCBI taxonomy): Eukaryota > Metazoa > Arthropoda > Insecta > Lepidoptera > Tortricidae > Clepsis > Clepsis dumicolana. The sequence continues at coordinate 10,699,004 of OY829521.1, forward strand.
GAAAAGGGATAGAGGAAATATCGATGTTCTAAGCGACTGTAATTTTAAAATATTTAAGCCCTTTTAATTTTATCGTAAACCTAACTGTACCTATATGGAAACCAAATGAGCATTCACACAGATGAATTTGATAACCTAACAATTACCTTTTAAACCTTACAGCAACACCTAATATTAAAAAACATGCTTCAGATTTAAAGGAAAACCTTTAACAGGAGATAGCAGGATTCCTGAGAAAATATTGGGATTTACCAAATTTGTGAAAATTTTACAAAGTTATACATTAGAACAGTTTCTTCAGTTTCAGGGTCGGACCGGCCTCCCGCACGAGTCGGACGAGGGCCCTCATATGATCCCGACTCGATCTTTGATTTACGCAGGCCTTTGTATACATATGAATGCTTAGAGACCTTAATCCTAAAACCGCTTCTTTCTGACCCTATTATTTCAAACATTTCTTTAAGTATCGCAAAATAGGACAAAGAGATCTTGTTTTGCTTTCACCCGACTCTAAGCTGGTTTAAGCTCGTTAGCCTAGTACTATTTCTTTTGTTGAGTCATTGTTAGACAAGTTAGGCATTCGAATCCTCAAATAATTAGGGAAGTGACCGTGATTGAAGGAATCTTTGGCGTTCTATCCCACGAAGACATTTATTTATACGAGCAGAGCCGCGGCGCGCAGTGTGCGTCTCGCCGCCGCTGGGTCGTGTGCTCCCAGAGGAAGGACTACGAATTAGTCCGAAACATGTCTGGCTAAACTTGACTTATATACGTGAGTGATCCGTTTTTATTTCACTAAGACCTAAATTTGCCCGATTCGAGGTATAGAATGTTCCATACCATACCTACTACACGGTAGCTCATTCGATCGGAACTTCTGGACCCATTTTCGTTACATACCTTTAGTTCCAGGCAGTCAGCCAAACGTTTTTAATTAAGTTTCAACCAACGTAAGCCGCAATCCCGAAAAAATTTAGACAAAAAAGTCAAAGATTCAATGAGCAAAAAACGGGAATAAAAGATCTGTTTAACTTGGAAATGGATTTCTGCGGTAACCAAAGAAACTTTTTATCTCATTTCTCGGTAAGATATTTTCGCATTAATCTGATGAAAATAACATCGTGGTTTTCTTCAAGTTTTAAGTACATAAACTTGTTTGAGTTGAAGGCAAACGTTCGCATGAAATACCATCTATCTTTCTTCTAGTTGCTTCGAGAGCGCACAGGTAGGTAAACAATTTTGCTATATTAAGTAAATAAACTATTTTAGTGGAACCGGTGAACAACTTTACTATAATTGTATAGACTGTCGGTATATTACAGGTACTGGCTATGTACACAATAAGAGCCAAACTAATTACCAGTTTGCTCTGGCCACTTCGACGGAAATGTAACGAGTTTAGGAACTGTGACTTAGTGAAACGCATGGCACATCCGCCGACTCTGCCAGAGTGCGCTGTGGCCTTGTATTCAATAGATTGATTGATCGTTTATTTACACGTGCTTTGCCCGCCCGTAAATATAACTGGTATCCCCCCACATCACTCAGCGATGAAGCAACGAAGAAAGATTTGCATAAAATGAAAAATTCTATCAGAACTCGGAGTAACGTAATTAAGTAAATCTGTTCGGAATTTAATAAGCCGACCTAAAAACATCAAATAAAGCTCGAGCACGCAAAGGCAGTAACAATAAAAGCGTTCAACAATAAGGAAACCGCGGCAGAGTTGAATATTTTTATCATTTTCATTAAACTCTCGAGCCAGATGAAACATAACGGATGGGCGAAGTAACTTGAGCATTGTGGGATTTCTGTCCAAGTTTCGGGAAGCGGGCCCCCGGGAGCGTTTGTCATCGCGCGGCGGCCCACCAACGGTTTCTTTAATTCTCCTGAAATTATTATTAAGCTATACTTATAACGAAAGCTACGAGTAACAAAATCTTTTATTTAAATTGGCTTCAAGACTTGCAATATTAATGCGTTCACTCGTCCGCACGCTTAGTCGTTTAATGACATCGCGGCCAACTGGTTCAAACAAAGTGAAGTTTTGTCATCTTTCTTTTAATTATAACATAAATCAATTAATACACAAGAATTTAAAATCTTTTCTTCATTACATGCATTGTCATGTAATTTGAGGCAAATAATTACGCACCTGTTTATAAGAATGAAGACCGATATGATTTTAATTAATTACGGGTGTAATGTACTTAACATATTTTATTTTATGGTACATAAAATATTAATTAAAATATCAACGTAACAAATTTCATTTATTGTAAAATGTAATGCGTGTTGCGGTGATAATTATAAGTGTATTATTTGGGAGCAAATAAAACAACTTATCGATATTCATAGTTTCAAGAGGATTCACTTATCGATCGGAAAATGCCCCGGGTAAAGTAAAAACCTCCACGAGTTCAGTAAAAAAGCTAATCTGTCACTTGCCCCTACCCTTAATAAAAAGAGCGGCGAATGAAAAGATATTTCTTCAGTTTTTTCGGCGCCCGATCTGGTTTGACTCGCTCACCCTATCGCCCCATACTTTGATATATCCCGCTATCAGTACTAAAGCAAAAAAGGTTACGCGAAATTGAATTGCACGGCATTTTCGCGGACGGACAAGTCCGTTTATGGTCGGACAAGGAATATAAAATTATTAGAGAGCCCAGTTCTTGATGAAACCCTAAAACGAGAAGTATGATAATTTGGCGCTCGCAAAATACGAATGACCTGCTTATTTCGCTTCTAGCGAGGTTATGGTATTTCATTATGCAGGCCCTGAGGCTAAGACAAGTCACTTGAACACTCCCCGCAGGATTTTATGACGGCACTTTAGCTCTTTTAACATGGCAGCGTGATAGCATCTGGGTATAAACGGGGGGGATTATTCCATTGATGGCCCGAGTTGGTACGGGCGAGCCTGAGTGATGACCGGAACTTTGCATTTTACTGTACACATTTGCAGTCACATTTTGGCAAAATACTGCCTGTGTGTAAACTATAGGTATAGTCTAGAGTACAACAGTAAAAGTAGAAAAGTGACAAAAGATCATCAAATGTTTTTCATACATTGGCGTATTCAAGATTTTTATATAAAAAATAGATTAGATTAGATTAGATTACATTATTTAGTCATCTAATAAAAATACGTCATAAATTAAATGACAGTGACTAAGAATAATTTTTACTCATTATTGAAGTCTTACTCTGATAACGCTTGACGTTTCTTCTTCGACGTCTTCTTCTTGATCCATCTCTAGGTGAAAATCAGCAACCTCATCTTGCTAAGAAATTCTACATGTTTTTTTGTTTATCTCTAACTATAGGCTTTTTCCCTCTTACTATAGGCTTTTTTCTGTAATTCTTAATACCTAGTTGAATTCAGATATAGAAACAAAAACTAACCTCAAAATCCCAAGTACGTAGGAGTTGATAAAAACAAATACAATAAAATTATACAATCCTACTAATATTATACTCGTAAATGCGAAAGTTTATGAGTGAGTGTGTATGTACTTTTGCTACTTCTTCACGCTGAAACGGCGGAACAGATATGGTTCAAATTTGGAATAGAGATAGATGACCCTAGATTAAAACATAGGCTATATTTTGTCCCGGAGAATTGTACAGCTCCCGCGAGATAGCGCTAAGCAAATTCTACGCAGACGAAGTCGCGAACAACAGCTAGTACACTTTTTAACCTGAAACTACCATGAGACTCAATCATAGCGAATGGTCAGCGAGTGAGTGATTGTTGATAGTGGATGGTCTGCTCGGTGACCCCAAGTTGGAAGACTGTGCTAAATACTGCGTCAACGGTAAGTGTGAACGAGCCTTTACAGAGTGATGTGATCAGTGTAGTGTGCTACCCTGCATTTACAATAATAAAAATGACGATAAAAACGAGGGTAGTTGTGTGCCGCTGTCAGCTGCGCCTAGTAGCACGCGAGCAGAGCCGCGACGCGTAGTGTGCGTCTCGCTGCCGCTGGATCGTGCGCTCCCAGAAGAAATACTACGAATTAGTCCGAAACATGTCAAGCTAAACTCGACTTACATACGTGAGTGACCCGTTTCGTTTTACTATGAGCTAGTACAATTTTATTATAAAACAAAATAAAACCAGAGGACGTCTTGAATCTTCTAAACGGTCTTTCAAGTACGATACTAAACTCTCAATAGAAACATTAAATAAAATAGACATTCCCTTTACGTAGTTGTTGTGACGGAGGCGGCCGGAACGAAGTGGTTGAAAGCACCCATTATTTTAACATGAACTGTGCTTAATGGTCTTTTATGGGTACGGAACATGGAGGTCTCTGAGGAAAGGAATTAATGGCTAAGTGGGAAATATACCTTTTATGCAATACTTAATGTTTTTAAGAGTGTGCTGTTTTATGGGTAGTAATTAACTTATTATTTCTTACAGCGGGTGTGGCCAGCTTTGAGAGTATTTTCATCAGAGCCCAGACGTAAATATATTCGACGTTATAATTATCCTAACAGATAGATATTGCTCGCAACTTAATGACATGACCTGTGTTCAAAGGAAGCTTTGCCCTTGTCCTGGATAAAAAGTTGCCATGACAATTAGAAATAACGTAGCTGTCCATTGATGTGAAAGAATCCTATGGTATTAATATCCATAATGTTGAGAATAAAGTTTAAGGTTATTCATTGCGAATTGCACAGCCTACTCCGATCCACTCTAATAATCGTTATTTTATTCAAGCAATTCCAAAAACTCTAAAGTATTTTGTTTGCTTGGAAGTGGATGTGATTATAGGATCCTCCCAAGAGGAAATCTTGTTACCAATAAACCTGCTCGGAATATTTTGTTACTTTACTTGGTGGAGATTCGCGCCTCTCTTTTTATCACTTGTTTAATCTACGTTAAACTGACGCTAAATAGAAATCGTTCAATTCCTTAAATCAATTGAACAAGATGTCATCATTGTCAATCCTTAAAAGATAAACTTTTGTCGGTGAACTATCATCAAATTATCTCTCCTATGAAATTCCTTGATCTCTTGATACGACACTTCATCGGCTAACCGATGAGACAAGACGTATACAATACACATACAAAGACACAATGCAGAGAAATAAGGTAAGCAGTTGGATATAAATCAGTAAATTCTGCAATCCGTATCCGTGGCCACATTTCACCAGTTAAACTATACCCAACCGGTAGAAGCCGAATACTATCCCGATGCTTGTGCGTATGGGTATAGGTTGAATTTTGCTTGCACTCTATTGCGTTTTGTCCAGTGGGACAGATAGGGCTTTAAGATTCACAACTGTTCCCGATGTTCAATCTATCTCTTGTTTTGACCTACTGATGAATTTTTTGACTGAATTGACGAACAGTTCGCTATCTGTTGATGGCCCACCATCCTCCCAACCCTCTCCAGACAAGGCTTGCAACTCAGCCCACCACCAGGATAATTGTCTTGAAAGAAACACCTTACGCCTCACTTAATATTTTTTTCTAGCCTAGTCGAATGTCCCACTGCTGAGCAAAGGCCTCCCCCTCCCTCCGCCACTCGTCTCTGTCAACGGCATAGGAGCCAATCCATTCTAAATGCGTCCAAGTTATCTTCGGTTAAAAAATCACCTCTTAGTTACGTCGGTAATTTTAACAGCTAATTCCAAACGACTGCGCATCGCAAGGGGAGCAAATAATTAGCTATCTCGTCCAAATTGAATCGCGTTGGCAGATTGTCACCCGCGGGCTGTGCTGTATTTATTAATATTTGCATGTGAAAAACTCAACAGCGAAGGGTGAACGTGTGATGGGTATGAATGAATTGAAATGAGATACGATCTCTGTAAGTGAAAAGTCGTGAAAAGTAAAACGGTCAATTTATATGAAGTAAATTTGATAAAGTAAATATGAGTTATAATAAAAGGTTATTATATTTGTGTAAGGAAGTGAAAAACAACATACTTACCCGTGTATTTAGGCTACATCTAAGTTAGATGTTGAATGAGTTAGATCATCTAACTCATTCAACACATTTTTTTCTACAACGTAAGTTTATGGTTAATTCTGGTTTATTAAGATCACAGCAATGTTTTAAAAGTAAAAATAATTCTATAGACCTAAAGCAGAGTTTAGACCTGCAAGAAAAATCATGTAAGTTGCAGTACAATGCGAGGCCGTAAAGCGAACGAGTTTAGAGTGGGCGATTGAAAGCCGCAATGTATTACAACTTGCACGATTTTTCTTGCAGGTCTAAACTCAATTTTATGTTTTGGATCAACAACATTGACAACCGTCGTGCTGACCGTATTTTCATTACAATATCTAACCAAACGAATTAGTTAAAGATTTAGGAACAAAATACTAAGTAATAAACTACTACAAAAGAAACTCATTCCAAAAACCTTTCCGTATAATTGCTGGATCCCGGCGAGAAAACGCAAAGAAGGCAGGCGACACACGACTTACCCACTGCCCCTAACTTAATTACCAAAGTGAGTATTAAGTAATCAATTTCGTTAACTCTAATTCGAATCGTGAACTTTGTACAAGCACTGTAATTAAAGTAGGCGAGTGGTTAATTGCTTTGGGACTAGTAGTCCGCAAAGCACTGGCAAAAACGATTCGATTGGCGCGCTGCCGCTGGGAGCTGGGAGTTTGAAGTTCTCTAATAGTTAATTAAATAGAAATTTTGGTGGACGGTTTATTTTTAAATCAATTTTATTCACTGAGTTCATGGTAATTTTTCGTTAACGGCCTTTATCCCGCGCATAATAATTATGATAATATTTACATTAATCTTAGTCCCAGAGTGTTTATTATCATGATCATCATCACCAGCCTTTTTTACGTCAGGTTTCCCCTCAGAATAAGAGGGTTTGGGCTATAGTTCCCCCGCGGGGCCCAGTGCGGATTAATAACTTCACACATACCATTGAAGAGTATTAAAGCAATTTATTTACATAATAAAAGCAAATTACAATGACATTAAATCTAAGCTAAAACTAGAATAAACTAAAACTTAAAACTAAATAAGGCCCCCGTGGCATGGTGCCCAAAAGGCTGGCAGCGTTGCCTCGATGAATAGCGATGCTGATTCTTTGAGAGAGAAAACTGTCAGCCCTTTGGTCACAAGTTGCATCGACTAAGCGCTTTTTCAACTCTGAAATAAGAATATTAAAAAGACACAAACCTCGGATTTCAGTTACAGTGACTAAAATTAAAAACAGATAGGTACCTGTATGGAATGTTTAGCTCTAGCAAAAAACTTACGTAATGAAAACTGTGTTTTTGAAAAAAGTACTACGAATAGAGGTAAAATAATGATGAGGTATTATTTCTAGGGGTTTCACATTTTTTTATGTTTTACTTTTTTCCCACTAGAAATATGGAACTTAGAAGCATGTATTTTAATTTATTAAAGTTAGTGCTAGCCTATTAGATGCACTCCAGTGATCGCCTAATAAGCGGTGTTCACAGTTTACTTTGAAAATACAAAAAACCGTCAGCTTGCATAGCAAATTGCCGGCGTTTTAATTTTGAGAGGAATTCGCGCTATTTTTATTGGTCTTTCCGCTGACGTGATATATATAGTGGAACCTGGGTTTGCTCGCGATGATTTTATTAAGTAAGTAAAAACAGGCCAAGTGCGAGTCGGACTCGCGCACCGAGGGTTTCGAACAATATAGGTATGCATATAATGCATCTATATGAGAAACGAATCTTGAAGATTTTTCCCGCTTTTCCCGAACGTTTTAAGTTGTTCAGTGTTAGCAGAGCCGTGCTGCTAGGCAAAATGTATGCCGTGCTGCAGTGTGGGGTCACTTTAAAACAAAAAAAATAAGATTTTCAGACTTATTTCATTGGTTGTGCTACAAGAGCTATCTTCATGCCAGATTTCAAGTTTCTAAATATAACACCGTTTTTAATGACTGTATCTTTTGATTGCGTTGATTTAGAAGCTTGATTTTCATCACAGCTTTAAGGGACTGTTGGTTTGAGTTTTGGATATTAATTTTAGCCTGCTCTTCGCGTGTTCCAGAGAAAAAGGGTCTTGACAGATAGACAAATAGACAGACGGACAACATAGTTATCCAATAAGGATTCCGTTTTCCTTTTGACGTACGGAACCTTAAAAACAAATTGGAAGGACCAAGTAAATGTATAGGTACTTAAAATAAGTATTGCTATTAAAGTAAGCATTAACGATATTTTCTCCAAAACAATTCCCAAGTTTCGCTTGACAAAGTATTTTTAAGTAGACACTCCATTGTTTGTTATAACTAAGACGACGAAAATCTTTAACGGAAGACAAATAAAATCAAACAAGAGCCTCGTACGGAGTTTTAAACCCATTTATGTATCTTTGAGCCTTTAACGAAAAAAGTTTCATCATAATTCCGCTCTAAGTAAAAAAGTAAACAAACTAAGTAAAAAGGCAATCAAAAGTTACGTAAACAACTTTTCGACGCTTAGGTGAAGAGGGAGGCGCGAGCTCCCTAAAAATACCTTATAATATTATGTCGAATCTCTGCAGGGCCCTTTAAGGGCAATACGGGAAACAGTCGGCTCTGTTCAACCTAAATACACAACCGCGTGCCATTCAAAACGCAGAGGTATTCCCTAATGATTGTGATTCAAAATTACTTGCCGTACGTTCATTGAAATCCGAGGCCTTGACGTTATGACCCGCACTAAAGCTTTGCATTTAGATGGCCAAATACATTATTTATTTATTTGACAATTCTGTTTCTATTTGCTTAAGGCAAAACGTCCCAATGCTTGACACGTTAATTCCAGTAATAAAATTAATAATGCTTTTCACCTTCAATTGCTGTCAATTAACATTGTAGGTGTCAACTATTGGGGTGGTAGGTGTATCGGGAAACTTATATTTCAATTGACAACAATTCTTTTTTTACCTACACCTGAAAATTAATATGGACACACCAATTTTCGTATAAATTTAATATTACTTATTATATGAGTTACAATACAACAAATTAAAAAGGACAATGTTAATAAAACTACCGACGAATATAACTTTACCTTTTCACAAAAAAAATGCTCTTACAATTTTCTAATATAACTCTTTAATTAATTAATAATTTTCACAATGTTGACATTTTCAACGGTTGCTTTCCAAGCATACCTAATACAGACAAGTAATCAAATTATATTCTCAGAAATATGTGATATTTATGAACTAAAAACAATTACTTTGCTCACCCGCGACCACTAATGACAAATAGTTATATCTGTGCGGCAAATGTATGTTTCCATGCAACACCTCCGCCTCCACTGCTACACGAATCAACACATGCCACACAGACCCAACTATTACCACCACCACTAAACTAAACACTGACGCGTTTCGGCACTCTCCACGAGGCCATTTACGAAGCACAACAACAACCGCTCAACATGCCACCACTTCCACTACTGACATATGTAAACCATGTACTCAACTTAGTTAATGACAAAACCAACGTACCCACTAATATTTTATAAATTCCAAACTACCCTTTTATGTAAGTTCTAAACTACCCTTTTTTTTAAATGAATTCCAAACTACCCTTTTTATTTTTATTGCCTTTTTTTTATCAATGTTGCCTTTAAGACTACTAATTCTTTACGTTATAGACTTTGTAATAACAAAGAAAAGGTGGATAAAGGGAACAGGTCGGGCGTATATAAACTCACTTGTGGCGACTGTAGTCAAGTATATATTGGACAAACCGGTCGAAGCTTTGATACTAGATTTAAAGAGCATGTCTCGTCATATAGGCATGATCATCCAGAGAAATCAAACTTTGCCAAGCATTTATTAGAAACGAATCATTCGTTGTTAGACTCAGATACATACGAAATTTTACATTATTGTGATAAGGGTTTGCGGCTATCGGTTTTAGAACAATTGGAAATAATTAGGTACAGCAACATGGGGTCTATTATTAATGAACAAGTTAATTTGGTTTCTTCGCCTTTGTTACTACTTAGTTCTAATTTTAATAATATGTCGTAGTAATAATGAGAACATGACTTCTCTTTTTACCGTGCTCGGTTAAAAATAACGGGGTACCTGGCGTAAATAAAAAATAAAAATAAAAAATAAAAATAAAAAAGGGTAGTTTGGAATTCATTTTTAAAAATGGGTAGTTTAGAACTTACATAAAAGGGTAGTTTGGAATTTATAAAATATTAGTGGGTACGTTGGTTTTGTCATTAACTAAGTTAAGTACATGGTTTACATATGTCAGCAGTGGAAGTGGTGGCATGTTGAGCGGTTGTTGTTGTGCTTCGTAAATGGCCTCGTGGAGAGTGCCGAAACGCGTCAGCGTTTAGTTTAGTGGTGGTGGTGATAGTTGGGTCTGTGTGGCATGTGTTGATTCGTGTAGCAGTGGAGGCGGAGGTTTTGCATGGAAACATACATTTGCCGCACAGATATAACTATTTGTCATTAGTGGTCGCGGGTGAGCAAATTAATTGTTTTTAGTTCATAAATATGGACCTCCGCAAAGTAACGCCTGATTAGATAAATTATATGTGATATTGTCAATTGAGAAAAAAAACTGAGGAATCTCACTAATTGAGATAATAAAGCCTAGCTAAATCGGACGCATTTCAAAGCGCAAGAGAAAAACTATTTATACAATGCCTAAAATCTTGTAAAATTAACTTGATTCAATAAAATTAAACCAGTGTTAAATTTCCGCTTTAACCATATTTCGCAGTCGAAAATATGTTCGGAGTAAATTAAAATTTTCGCTCACTAACATCCATCTTCCGAAACACGACGAGGGTTACAAACCTTAATTACAATGGAAGATATTTCAAAATTTGTTATTCCGCCTCTGCGAAATAAACAAACTGTTGATGATTGAAAGTAAAGTTGAGATTAATTTTAGCTCACTTAATTTTACATTTAAAGCAAAATATTTTCCTTAAGGCTATAGAATTCGCTTATTTTTCTGACTCTCTATCAACAATGAAACAACATTATTTGCAATAAGTATCTTAAAATTTTACTTGTATTAGGAATATGAGTCGATTATGTTATTTTGACCTTGATATCGAATCATATTGATAAAAAGACTCATGTTAAAAAGTGACCTCAGTGGCTTAGTAGCCAACAGGTCACTTTTTTTTGGGAGTGCAAATGTTGAAAGTATGCAAAATCTTATGCTCTTTTGAAACATCTTCTTCTTTTAGTGTTCTCTTCTACCTGATCGTTCTCGAAGGTCGGCGATCTAATGATCTTTATTTTAGAGAATGTCGCCTGAAAAAGGGATCTCCTACTCATCCCGAATAAGTATCTAATATTTCCTATCCAGGAGATACGTCTACGCCAGGGTGGTCTGCGGCCTTGAAACATTTGCTAACAGTTTTAAATGATTTGCGGTTAGTTTGCCCGTGATCATGATGCATGTCACTGCGTCGAAATATCGGGAGCTCATCAAACTTTCATGGTGGAATAATTGAACCTTCCTCGGGCCCGACCCGTATTTTTTCACCACAAAGTAAATCGTCACAGAGGTTAGCTGTTTGCGTTATCTTAACATAACTGTTTATGGAACATTGATATATCGTTATGAAATTTTCTACATTGACCCTTCTTTGGTATAAATCATGGATGGATAGGATTACCTCGGCTGTATTTTATGTCGCATCTACAGAAGGGTCCAGCTATGTGAAATATGGCATACTTAGTCTAAGTAAGGCTCGAATGATGAATTATGTATCATTTTTTCCTTGAGATAATTCCTTCATAATTCCGACACTGGACAGTGAATGGGGATTATAAGAGAGCCTAAATAAATGTACACGCGCAGATTCGGTCCAATCCGGACTTATTTAAGAGCCCAATGCGATTAGATTACACACAATTCTATATTAAAACAGTACCCATATAAAATTACGCAGTCCTATTCTTTTTTTTTTAGTCTTACTTACAAATTAATACCTTTAAGCTCGATTTAGTGCTCGGTCGATCTTACAATTTAAGTAAGATGTTAGCTCAATGAAAACGCAAGATCGGCCGCGCGAGCACTAAATTGCACTTTAGACTTTTAATTTGTCAAATAATAAATAAATAAAAATTAATGCATTAAAATTTTGATGGGACAATTTTACTGACACGAAATTGACCTAGACTTAAAATAACAAAATGCTTGTTTCATTGGTACTATTGTTGTAAATACTAAATACAATGTAGGTATTAGGGTGACCTATAATAGATAATGGTAAATACTTATAGGTAAATTTAATATTTATTAAACATGTCGTGTTCACGTAATCTTTTATTTTTATATTATGCATTTTTGTGTTATTGTGTTGTATTGTGTTGTTGTGGTTAGGTTTTCTGTGTAAGTACATGGTAGGTATAAGTAATTTTAATTTTCCAGCGCTTTGGTTTTGATACAATCATGATATGTAAATTTTTGGTATTAGGTAACTGGGTAAAATAAATAAAATACCTAAATAGAAGGTATCTGTCCATTCCCCCGTTCAAGCACGCCTACCTGATTCAACATCAATCAAATTCCACTCATGCAAGCCGTTCGAATCCAGTCCGGGATCGAAAATCGAAATCCGAATTCAACCGTTAAAAACCGCACCACGTACCGTTAGACGGCTAAAATAAAAGAAGCTCGATCATTGCTATGCAATGAAAACTTTCCGAGCAGCCAAACTTGCGCCGGCAGAGTTCGTATCTTAGAACTAATACGGTAGCAGCTAACTAACCATAACTAACCATAACTATTCCTGGTTAGTAGTGGACGGCGAAACAAAGTTCACTTTCTAGTCGGTTATATAATATCGATTAGCTGCTCTCCACACTGTTCTGGGTTTGAAAGGGTACCGAAATTTCCCAAAGATGTTACAGCGGATTATAAGTTCTAGAGATAGCGGGCTGTTGGACAGATTTGACGTGAACATATTTTAGACCCTGGGCGCTCGAATGCAAGAATGAGAATGTTAATAGCCAGCAAATGTAAGGCAAATTCTTTATAATTATGTAAGTAGATATAATTTATTTGTGATTATGTTTTGAAAAAGATAATTGTAACTTGTTTACAGAAAAAAATCATTTAAGAGCGAGTCGGACTCGCACCCCGAGGGTCCTGAGCCGTTATTTAATAATATTATTGTAATTTTTGATTACTTCTGAAAAACCGCAGTTTGAAGACATCGTTTTATTTTTCCTGTAAGCTTTACATAAGCTTATGAAAACTGCGCACGATTACGGAGTACCAAAACAGACTTAAACTATCATTTTCAGTTTTAAGAACACTAGAATTCTAGGTTCTCACGCTCCGTATGTCTGTTAGACCAATAAACCACAGTTAGCACCTCGCTGACACACTGTCTGGTCGAGCGATAGTTATCGCCAGCTAAAAGCCCCGGCGCTGTAATTTAATAGCAGAGCGAGCACGAGCGGCTTTGACTTGCTTTGTCACTTTTTTTAAATGCACTGTTACAAGAGACGCACTCAGGAACTAAGCAGAAACAGTCAGGATAACTACGAGTATCATTAACTTACTAACACCATGTACTTTGGGCTTTGGGTCTAGTACTAAGTTCACGAAAAATGTCTCCCAGCAAAACATGGCATTGGGCAATCCAAGATGCGAATACTTTTAAGGCTGTCGCATCTTGCCACGTCTTTATTTTGGGAACTTTTCCAACGAAAACATGTACAGTCAATCAAATTGAATTACGATCTGAAAGCAGTGATATTGTGTTATTATATATATTGTGAACAGTCACCAAGTAACAGGAAGTATTGTATCAAATAATCAAGATTGACTATGCGTTGTGTGCGCTGCGCGTTCTGTCTGAGTAAAAATTTGACTAGGTACTTTGCAAGAACATTTAAGACTCTACTTACGTGTACACCCACTGTACACCTCGCTTGTCGATGAATCATAGAACCTTAACAAACTTAGCTGATTTAACATGCTTAATGAAATTTTCTTAACATTCTTTATGAACTTCTGAAAGTTTGAAAGCAAACTCCACAGCCGTATATCCCGTGCGGTGTTGAAAGTTCGAGCTGTGTTCGCTTTTGCTTCAAATATTCCACCCACTCGGTTTTCAATATTGCCGGAGCGTATGTAGTTTGGCTAAAAGTGTCGAATGTGGAACGGAAGCTGAGACCTCTAGGAGGCTTGTCGCCGACGCAATATCGCAGTTTGTACTTCGTGTTTATTGGAAATTCGGGCCTAATCGTTGTTTGATCGGCGTTTTAGATACAGTCAGCAGCAGAAGTAGCTAAGCATCTGAAGCGGTCATAATCATCTACGCCAGGTCTTATGTCACATGTCTTATCTATTGTGTCTATGACAATAGAGCCGTGCCCGGATTATTGTGACAGCTTCGGTTGCTTAGCTATTTCTGTTGCTGACTGTACGACGTAACTGGAGTATCGGGTAAGTGTCATAAGTCATAAGCACGTAAGCAATAAACAATCGTTAATTACATTTGAAATAGACACAAATGAACATCAAAATAAAATTACTGCATATTTGCACACAAACTGAATAGCTGTTAAAATAGATTATTGTCGATTACCAATTTATTTAATGCCTAGTAACAGTTTTAAATGATTCGCGGTTAATGCATTAGACATAGGTAATGAAAACGGCATATTGACTGCGTCGAAATATAGGGAGCTAATCAAACCTATAAGGTAAACGCGGTCAATATTCCGTTTCATTATGTCTTATTTTATAGTCATAATGTATATATTATAGTAAACCAGCCCATTAGGGCATAACATGAAAATAATAGTACATTAATATGGTTCAATTGACAACATTCCACATTTCTAAGACTATAATTTGATTAGGTAGTTGTTTGTATCCTGTTTGCAAAAAGGAACAGACACATTAATTGTTTAATTTTTATACTAGGATTCATAATTTATTTATTGAGAGGTTACCTAATTATTCTAAAAGACGTTCTACGTTTGGATAGATCTATTGCCTTTGTCTTGTCTTTAAAAAACAAAGTAAAGACGTTTATGATGATAATGTGCCGTTTACGAACTCGACATTGTGAGTGAATAAGGTAAAAGCATTTCATCCATTCATCGGTAGTATTGGTGAAATCGTTCGTTTTATTTTAATGTCGTCTATTTCATAAAATAAGAATTATTGAATTTATATGAATAAGATATAGGTGAAACACCTAAGTAAACACTGTTGTATGTATGAGTAATGTAAGCGAATAGACATTCCTTTTGTAATATTTGCAAACTCACAATTTGCTATCTTTCAAGTTTTATTATTCCTATTCATTCAATATTCTATTGTCATGATAAGACATAAATAGACATAAATGTCGAGTAATTGTCTTCGTATTTTTTGCGTCGTTCATTCATTAATAAACAATACAATACAGTTTACCACAGAAGTAAATTTAAAAACTTCGAACTTGAATTCAGTTAGGTAAACGAAAAGAATTTTGTGTAATTTGTACAAATATTTCCAAGAGGTTTGCGATACAGACTCAAATGGTTTATCAACACCAAAACATAATTTAATTTACAATCCAAATTCCGGCATATAATCAAAATAGCCATTGCTGTAAGTGTTTCGACTAAGCATTCTTCTCAGACGTTACCCGCAGGACATTTTCGAGGGAGGTCTAAACCCAAAATCATTCCAACAGCCCGAATATATTACCCACTTATACAGTGTTTCAGTGATGTTATGGAGCTCCGTAACCGTAACCGAAACTATCGCATATCTGAAATAAAAATCTCTCCGTAACCTAAAATGTCGATTCTAAAAAATCTGTCCGTAACCCTAACGCAAACTATAGGATATCCGAAATTAAAATCTATCCGTCAACATAACCGAATCCGAAATAAGTAATAGTTTCGAATAATCTTAGATAGGACTAGGAATAGGAGTTGTCTAAATGAGCCATGTTATGATTTTTTTTTTGTTTTTAATAATATCAAAACTTATCCACCTATCCGATAATTATTGGTATTTTACTTTTAGAATTCCTTAAAAATTTAATATTCGTAATCCAAAAGTAACAAATAATCTGAAATAATTTCATACCGTAACCGTGTCTGAAACCGGAATAATATTATTCCTTTATCAGTATCCGTATCCAGATCTAAAGTTTGCTATCCTTAACATCTCTACAGTGTTCCAAAGGGAGGGCTACAATGCCCTCCGTAACAAAGGTCCAGTTTGAATGGAACTAAATCCTTCTAAAATTACCTTCTTTATATAAAACTATCTGATGCCCGATGCGACCACTTGGGATTAGCACGGAGACTTATTTTATTGACTATAGGCCGGAGGTTTTTAGGTACTGACCCATAGGTCAGTAGTGGAGTGAGTTACAGGCGGACAACTTAATTGAGAGCCGGGATAAGTGTGGAGAGATCGCACACAGTCAATCGCATACTGAGACCTTTGCTCTCTCCCCACGCCTAATACATACTACCTACCTAGCCTCTTAATTAAGATGTACCTTTAGTTCTATCTACCTATTACCGAATAGCCAAGTCGTTAGAGAACTTGGGGGTCGATTTTTGAATATCACTTGGTGAATAATTCTCACCCATGACATTGATCCTTGTACTGTTTTGTGGTTTTCAATAAAGAATATTTGTATTGTATTGTACTGATACCACTATTTGCCAAGAGCCTTATTTTTGAATGTCATGCCCGTCTACTAACATGCAGCTAGTTTGCGTTTCTGTCGCAGACAAGCATGTCAACATTGTAGATTGAGGTTAGCTTTAAGATAAAATAAGATAAGAGGTTAGCTGTCACTGCCAGCAGTGGTCAAGAAGTTACTCAGTGCTCTCGTTTACGAGTGGGTGGAGGCATTCGTTAGTTGATATCATAGGCATGAGAATTTTAGTCACCGGTGAGATTCAAAAATCAACCCTATTTCACCAACTTTACAATTGTCAGTTTTCAATGACAATTCGGTGTCAACTGCTGACTTGAAGAGCTTTTGTTTTAGTGCACTTCATATTGTCAAAGAAATGTAGTTCGAATTGTCATATAAAACTGATAATTGTATAGATGGTGAAATAGAGGCCTTAGTGTTAAATTTATTCAGAGGTCTTTATAACGCGCTCGGCTTCACTTTGGCATTGTCTATCTTTTTCTCGCACGATCTTGTATCGTTTGACAGAAAAAGATGGCGAATGTCAGAGGGAAGCGGAGTGCGTTAGACAATAACCTAGGCACAGTGTGTTTTTATTTACATAGGTATGTTTATACGTTGCCTAGCACCCATAACACAAGCTTTGCTTTCGTACCACCACGGCAATTGGTGTCAATTGTCCCACAATATTTATTTATTTATAAAGTATTTTAACAAAAACGCTCTTTTGCCATTGGTTGACCGTTATCGTGTCAAATTAGGTTCCTTGCTTTTGCGTATTTTTTTTTTAACCCTTGACGCAAAAAGACTGGTGTTTTACGTGGATGGGTGTATTCTTTGTATTTCAATGATAGAGTTATCTTTAACGACTGGCCTGAAACGGTTCAACGAGGACGAATGAAGGACATGGAAAGAGTTCTTTGCCCAGAAATGGGTCATTTCTTAAGCCTATTAACAAAACAATGATGGAGTTGTAAAAATACATATTTAAAAGTTAAGACGTCATCTGTTGTTTCATTTAAATTATAAATTGTAAAAGTTTTTCCGGCATCTGTTTGTTTAATACGACTTGATTGATGAGAAGTACCTCAAGAGTTCGCAACTTGATTCGCGAAGTTAATTTATCAAAACGAATTAATTCTATCCAATTTTCACATCTAGTTATAATTTCATTAGGGCAATTATCGAGATTCTGGATATTTTTGGACAACCTGGATGATCGGTCAGGATAAAATATTAGTTTAACACTTTATTAAAATGATGATTTTAGCGGGTGCTGTTGTGTATAAATATTGTCAGATACTACACAACTTTCTAAGGGAAATAACAACATGTTTTCGGGCAGATATCATAATAAGAAGTAAAAGTTTATTTCAATGTGTACTACGGTCTCTAGGACCTCTAGGTCAAAGATATGTATGTATATGTTTACATTTAAGAGTCACAAAAATATGTATACCTACAGCCCTTATTTCCGCCGCAATAAGATTTTTTGCAACTTTTTGCGGATACATATTTCTGACCTTGAATGTACCTATTGTATAAGTCACACGAACAGTAAATGAAAACAACAAATTACAACAATACATTTGACTAAAACTTAAAGTTGCAAATACAAGCAATAAAACACCTGAATCGCCAAGCAGTAGTCCTTTACATTCCGCGGTCTTACATCCATTAACCCGCGCCAGGAACTGAAACTAAAAGCAATGCAGCGAGATATCTGCAAACCTTTAGCCAAGGCAAATAATGCTTCTAACTGCAGGGCGCATTCGGTTTCAGTGCCTCGAGCACGAATATTCGAACCCTAGGTAACGTAATCGAGTAGCAACGCTATTGAGAAAAATTTATGGCGTTTAAGACAGCGCCCCCCGTGAGAGTGTTCGGTGCTAACATTTTATATGAATTTATTAGTACAAATTACAAACAATGAGAAGAACACAGAGATAAATCAGCCACAGGCTTCGTCAAATTTAATGCAAATGTTATCCGCCACAGGTTTCATCAAAATAATGTTAACAATACAACAACAAATGCAACACAGTGATTTTTTTTTTTAAATCACCGCCCTGAACCATATCCGATGCAAAAGTTCCCATAACACTGGTCGCGTTTCCCCGCTACCAATACCAAAAATACTAAAACATACAATGACAATGCAAAGAAAAATTCGTTAAGCAGCTGGACTTGAACCAGCAACCTCGGTAATCCGTACCACGCTCCACCAATTAAGCTATACTTAACGTTGGTGTACCTAACGAATTTTTCAATGCCTTGTGTCATATTTTATTTGGAAGATCTCTCCTCAGCGCCATCTATGAATAGCTTAATCAAGCAGCTCACCCACTACGGAACTTCTACAGTTACGCATTAGTGGCAAGAGATGGAGCTATTTTCTGAATCAATGAAAATAATCGATTTATTGATTATTTTTGTTAAATAAAATATGACACAAGGCATTGAAAAATTCGTTAGGTACACCAACGTTAAGTATAGCTTAATTGGTGGAGCGTGGTACGGATTACCGAGGTTGCTGGTTCAAGTCCAGCTGCTTAACGAATTTTTCTTTGCATTGTCATTGTATGTTGAATTTCATTCTATGAATGTTTCATAAAAATAAAAACAAAAATAATCAATAAATCGATTATTTTCATTGACCAAAAATACTATTCAATTGCGTTACTTATAATTCGAATAATCGTGCTCGGGGCTCTGCAGACGTTACAGTTCAGTAAACCAAAGACAAAAATTATGAAAATGTGGTAGTGCCTATTATTTAGTTTTTTTGCTGGACTTGGCAAATTAACTTGGTGCGACCCAAAGCCCTAAAGGAGCCCATATACGGTACGATTTGTTTTTACGTTTCGTCGTTTCACTAGTGCTATGTATGGAGCGATATTGACATACACTATTAATTTGTCATTTCGACGGGTCATAACGATAAATCTTACCGTGTATGGGGTCCTTTAATTTTAGAAAAAGGTCAATTTGTACTTTTCATTGTCGATAGCAGGTGTCAAATTCAAACACTCGAAAATACAGTCATATATCTTAGTGGATCTGTGTCTAATCATTATTAAGAAGATAAATCCAAATAATTTTGAATTGATGTAATGGTTAGAATTACAAATATTTAATGTGGTTTTGCTTCGTCATGCTTTTTTTTATTAAGTACTTACAAGCTTTTATTTAGTTTTACCTCTGTATGTAATCAATTCTTGCAAATTTAATCCATTACCAGTGGTCGAATTGACTTGCAATTTGTGCCATGTGACTTAGGATACCAGTACAGTCGCCAAAAAAGCTTGTATTACAAAAGATAGTATTACAAAAATTTGTTAACAACAAAACCATTATGCCATTAATTTGTTAGCATTTTCATGGAATTAAATAACGATTGCATATATTTCTGTATATTGAACTTATTTTAAAGTTGTTTTTAATCAAAATTATATTCTTAAATGGTTTTTGAAACATTTTAATGTGGCAACTAGAATTGTTGAAACGTTATTAGTGGACGCTTCCTATTGGTTGAGTAATTGACCAATGGGAAACAAACGCAAAAATTGGCGGGTAACAAAGTAGTGGAGTAACGTTCAACATCGCTAGAGCTCACTTTTAGTTCGGATTTTGGAACGGAAAACGTCTTTGTGAAGGAAGGATATCATGCTGGTTGGAAGGATTAAATTGTGAAAAGTTTTAAAGATAATAATTATATTTAAAAGTATTGCCGTTCTTGTTGGTATTATTTCTACCCATCGTCTATCAAATTATAAAACTTCTTCACTAACTACCATCATCCACCTATTGTCAAAAGTGCTTGTGTACAAATTCACACACACATTAGCGAACCAACTACACTAGTGTAGCTCAAAGTTGAACCGTAAGATTGTTTGGCAAATAACCCGGTAAGCTCATTAGCACTCCCCCTTACCCCCGATGTCGTAAATTGCTCCACTTGAATTCTCACAATTAAAGTACAGCTATTTACATACGGGAACGAGTTTTTAGAACAGAGAAGAGAGATTGTGGTGCGGGATGTACCGACACTTTGCGGTTACGTCCAAGGATTGTAGGTAGTCTTACTTATAGTTTAGGGAGACTAAAAATCCGTTGTTTAGTCAGTAATAGTAAGCAAAATCTTTTAAACTTGTACATTATTTATGCTGGGTGCATAAAGTGGGATTTTATGTTCTAGTCCAATCAGGCAAAACAGCCATACATACCTACTAGAGAACAAATATGACCGTTTGACATTTTTAACGCAAAAGGTAGGTAATTGGGTGTTGATTTTGTGTTATTTAGATGCAGTGTGGTCAAATTTGACATTATTTTTTCGATCCAAGACGGTGGATGATAGTTTGACATTTTTGACAAAAAAATGGTTATTAAAATTCAAATTCAAAAGCGTTTATTGCATGTCACATTATAGCCATTAGGATGGAGCATTTAAACTAGGTCTACATGTGACGCCCTGCTAGGGCACGGCAAATACCATTTACAGAGGGCTCTTTCTTTTTGGAGTTTCTTTTGATTTTTACTGAAATACCTAGTAAGTTTTAGTAGGTGTCGAATTCATGTCATTTGGCCGCAATAAGTTCGGACATGATATTATTTTGTGGAACCAATATAACGGGTTAATAGTTTCCCATTTTGACGCATAAAATTTGGCTGCCGTTTAATTATTACTTGTTTATTAATTATTAATTTACGCAATTGTCAAGCACAAGCACACTAATAGTTTAAAAAAATCTGTTATGGAAATTAATTTGTCGTTATAAAAAGAATTAATCACACAGTCATTGTCATTACTGATATTCTCGTCATAATTATTGCAAATTATTCAAACAAACCGTGGTATCAGACGACTCATAAGCCGCGTGCAGACTGGCAATAATTATTACAGGAAATTGAGGTTTTTGTATAATTTCACGTCCCGCCGGTCTCGGATTGGAGTGTTAAATTAGAAAGTGAAATCGACTGTGTCATTCCCGAGCAATAGGCGCTCAAGGTAAAGACGACGTAAACCGTGTTTACACTGAATATGGGCAATTTAATATTAGTTCCACAAGGTTCAGCGGAAACAAATTAGATTGTGGTGAAATAAACGGTGGGAAAATTGCGCTTTATTAAGAATCTCGTAGGCCTAAAAAAACAATTATTTTCCTAGTTGTGAAAATGGAATAGGATATTACAAACCGCGGGCTTTATTTTACGTTCATTGACAAAAAGAACGGATACTACAGTTTTGTGAGTGAGACACTCGTATAATTAAGTAAGTGGCTTCTGCATAGTAAGTAAGTTAGTAAGTAAGTAAACATTTTATTGTACAAAAAAACAGGTGGACGAGTTATTATAGTGAAATAAACGGATCACTCACGTATGTCAGTCGAGTATAGCTTGACATGTTTCGGACTAATCCGTAGTCCTTCCTCCACCACGTTTACGTCTGGCCACCGGCGTGGCGTGTGCTCCCAGAAGAAGGACTACAGATTAGTCCGAAACATGTCAAGCTATACTCGACTGACATACGTGAGTGATCCGTTTATTTCACTATTATTGTGTCTCACGGTAGTTTTATGTTTAAAAAGGAGGAGTTATTGTAATAAATAAACAGCATATATACCCTACTTCATTAAAAAAGAAAATGACCCATCATGTGTGTTTAAAGCTGCATGACTAGTTTACCAAATATTTCCTTCTACCATTTTTATTTTCATTTTAGAACTTTCCTCTGAAACGATGAAACTTGCTCATTTCGGTGCGAGTCATGTTTAATTAATAATGCATTTTAGTTAGAATGTTTTGTAGTATGTATGTAAGTACGTTTTTAGATTGTACTTTCCAGTTCTACTTCTACCCTGTCTAAACACACATCCCGCGGCAACGTATTTGAAAACAGTATTATTTAAGAACTCATTGGTTCTGACTAATTAACCCCCAACGCAAAACGAGGGTTGTTATTATATAAGTTTCACATGTGTATCTGGGTATCTGTGTGTCTATTTGTGGCATGATAGCTCCTAAATGGACAGATCGATTGAAACGCGGCTCTTTTAGTCGAATGTTAGTTTAATCGAGGCGGTTCTTTGGATTGTTTTATTAGAATCAGTTTATCCGTTATTGACATATTATGAGACTTTGAAATCAAAATTTCAAGGCTTTTTCAACTTTTCCAGTGCTATTTTAGTTTCTGGCTCCTATGTACCCCAACCTCTAGGAAAAGAGAAATTCTGTTTCAGTATCGTTCCATTCCAATGGGCGTAAGAGTTTAGCGATCTATAATATTTATCAACCGTAATTGGTTTATGGAATTGACAGATGACCTCGTTGCCGAATCATATCTTAACATTATAAACTGGGCCTATTAATAAGTCGGTTCGTCTCAGTAACTCTTGAGTAAAAAGAAGTGAAGAAGATTTAACTGAAGGACCAATTTGCTGTTTCGTAATTTCCTTTTCAATTTATCAATCCATCAATCATGACGTCCGATCTATCGGCTAGTTGATCTAGGTATACTATTCTTAGGCCCACTTGCACCGACCTGGCTAATGGCTTTATTCATAAACGTCACTCAAGCCTCCATTAGCTAAAATAGGTTTTGTCTTCTTCTTACTAACGGAAATGTCAATGTGACAAAAAAAGGACAAACGAACTTTAATGGCATAGATCCTGTTATTCATAAACCTATTTTAACTAAATTAATGTATAAATTGTTTAACTAAATTAATACAGTAAATATATTAACGCAATGCAAGCACTGCTACTTAGCGGCATGATTAGCAAGTAAGACGGTAGTAGTGATCCGGACGGACCTCGCTCAAGTTCCTACCACCCGCATACGTATGTTACGTATGTTAGTGTGAAATGTTCATCCATTTATCACCACTCGCCTCTAAAACGAAGTCTATGCGAAGTTATTACAGCATGTCTTGCTTTCCAACATCATGTTCATGTCAACTGTATGCCCCAGTTCCTGTTTTGACGGAAACTGTACTCATCGGATTCTTGTTTTGATGGATTGTCTAGAATACTAAAGGCCGCTCCGATTTCCCCTGGAAATGAACAACACGTATCTCATGATCTACTTGACTTAAAACTCTGTTCACATTCTTGAAGTAGTTTGTATGGTTTATTGAAGTAATGATCCGCTGGACGTTTGAACCTAGACTAGTTTAATTTCTGGCCAAAGTTGGTCGCTTGGACTGGAATACAGTTTCTGTGAAATTCCAAGCGTTTATTGCTCGGATAAAAGCAGGATCATACAATCGCGATACAGAACCACAAAAAATAGTACGAGACTTATTAAAAGGTTTATTTAACTTGCAATGATATTTTTTTATTATTAAATAAATACTTGTAATGTATGTTTGGTTGTAAATCTTGCAAGTTAAATACTTAAATCTGGCCCATTACCTATGTAAGTCGGATGCATTAAACAATGCAATATTATTATACATGGGGCTAATCTGATAATCAAGTCAGAAGGTGGCCATGGAAACCATATAAAATAACGATAACCTTGTATCTTGAAGCCAAGTTCCAGGAAACAAAAACGTCCACTTTAAAACTGCCAAGCACCTACATAATTATTAAAAATTAAATTACGCCCTCGCCTGTCCTTGTCGAGCTTTACACAATTATCCTGAAATTGTAATTAAAACGTTAATTACGTTTTTATTACTGGACATATTTTTCCTTGTCCCCTAAATGTAATGGGAGTGTGGGAGACTAACAAGTTTATAATGAAGTGCTCTTTCCGGATTGTTTTTGTTTAGCAATACACACTACTGGTGCAAGAAAAGTCGTGCAAATAGGATTAGATTAGGTTAGGGATTGGGAGACTTTAAGCGCTCACAGAGTTATGTCATGTGTTGACAGCGGTATTCTGCCTTTTGTCGTTTTGTTCTCGTGTCGATAGTAAAAGGAACTGTGCCCCGAGCACGAACATTCGGATCCTACGTAACGTAATCAAGTAATAGTTTATGGAGAAAATTTGTATGACGTTTGAAACAACGCCACCCGTGAGCTACACATTCATCGTTTACCGAACATTAGGTATTTAACTGCTACGATTTTAGTATCTTATAAACGTAATTATATAAAATACGGAACATTATTTTATTAAGTTCGTCGAAATAGTTTATTGGGATGCCACCTGTGAATTTTGACCATAGCTTAAAGTAACTACAGGGTAAAAAATCATCAGGCCCAAAAATACAATTTTCCCAAATATGTCTGCGGAACCCCAAAAAAACGACACTGTTCTACAAAAACTTGTAGTTCATGCATAAATCAGAAGGCTGGTGTCACATTCCTCAATGGATCCGCAGCGTGAAATATGAGCCAGCGCCGGGAATAACGCGACCCGGCGTTTTGTTACCGGGTGGTTACCGACTTCGTTACGATGTTCTGTATATTTTTTACTGACTTTCTTGGTAGACAATTATAAAGTTGTGGCTGTACTGTAGACATTATTCCTACTGATTGTAAAGCTAGAAGATGCGAATAGGTTTGCTCGTATCGTAAGAGACGAGACAGCCCCCCGACTACGAAGTGCAAAATTCGAACTTCGTATCGTGCCGTCCCTCTCAGGCTAATATTTAACACGAGAGTGAGCGGGACGATACGACACGAACTTCGATTTTCGAATTTCGTAGTATGGGATCAGAGAGAGCGAGATAGAATAGCGGCATGTAGCGTAAGATTTGATTATCACCATTATATTCATTATCATCATCAGTCACTGTGAGCTACTTCTAAATTATTTAAAGACTTAAAAATTGTATTTATGTTAAACTACTCGCCTGCAAATTTTCATTCAATGGTACTCAACTCATACATACGAATGCCAATTCACCCACTCTCTCAACGAGAACTCACTCGCGTCGCTCGCAATCAAAGCGACTGATTGTTATTTGTCTTTTTCTTTCAATGATCACGAAAGATAGAAACACTCAACATAATTCCGACTAGAATAGGTTAAGTGGGAGTTTATAGATGAAATACGAAAGAGAGCTTTGTTCTCGTATTTCTTCGCCTTTATTTAAGTAATTGTTGTTCGTAAATAGAAACGCGGCATTCTCGGAGTATCGTAAAAGTAATTAAATAAATTAATAGCGGCAGTTAGTGGGTAAACAAAAATCTGGACAGATTCATTTCTTGTATCGTTTAAAACAGTTCAGTGAGCTTGTGATTATACCTACTTAGTTTTTACAGCATTAAAAAAAGAGTTAAACAATCTTCACGTCATGTTTTTTTATTGAAAAATGCTTTAAAAATAGTTAGGTAGGTACTGTGCAAGCCAGTACGGGAGCGGCATATTCGACCGCAAAGCCTCTGGCAGGTAAAGCCCCCCGACTAGGAAGTGCAAAATTCGAACTTCGTGTTGTGCCGTCCCTCTCAAGCTAATATTATTTAATACGAAGTAAGCGGGACGATACGATACGAACTTCGATTTTCGAATTTCGTAGTATGGGGTAGGAAGGAAGAAGCACTTGGATAACCAGAGCCGAGTTGGTATCTTTTGGCTCGATGGCCGATATACACTCACGAATATAATAAGTGGAGTTTAACCGAAGTGTTTACGTGTATGCGTAGTTAATCTGTTTATCTCACATTAAGTCTTGCGGTAGTTTCTTATTAAAATGTTAATTCCGAGTTACAGCCTTATCACACTGGCGATTTGCTAGCGAATTTTGTACCGAGGTGATTACGCAACGTGTTCGCCGCGAGAGATATTGAAGCACTCGCTCGCAAATCGTTAGTGTGATAATGATAAGACTGGAAATCCAGGTCGGCGCAAGTCAGCCAAGATGTCGAGGAACTACTGCAAGAGAAACGTCATCATTTTCGTTAAACATAATTTAAAAAAATTGCCTTGTAACTTGAGTAAAACAATTTGCGGTTAAAAATTAAGTTTTCGCTACAAATGGATACGACACCGCAGCAACATCGCTAACTTTCCGCTGGACCCAGTTTAGAGTTACCCTAACGCGATTTAACACCCGACCCAGCAACTTGATAAACTCGTTATGAACCGTCTAGTCTTGGGGAAAAAATCGGGGTCACTGGTGGGAGACTTGCAACTTACGCGGGGTTGTTGTTTTGTGGCTGTTTCTAAACCTCCGACGAAGAGGCACAAGCACGAATATCCTACGTAACGTAATGGTTATCGTGTCGCCATCGAGAAACTTTTTAAATTTTAGTACCAAATACGCTGCCGCGGCGATGTTCCAAACGTCACACAAATTTTCACGTTAACGCTCCACTCGATTACGAACTACGTTACGTAGCATTCGTGCTTGGGCCTCTGGGTATTACAAGTTTGACTTGTGCATCTGTGTGTTCGGACTCGATTCATCTTAGTAATCTGGTTTAATCTCAATGATTCTTTGACTTCGAGTCTTTTGCCAGTAAAAATATTGCCATCCATGAACAAAAGCAATTCTTAACATTGGCCGCTTCCCGTGATCCTTGCCTGATCGTTCGTCTACCTTGCGGGAGGCCTACCAACACATATTTATATCAATGGTCTACTTAACGGTTTGTTATATTTGTTTTTTTTATAAATTGTGTTTGTATCCTGTTTTTTTTTTTAGTACAATAAAGTGTTTACTTACTTACTTATCATTAATTTGTAGCACCATACAATTTGTATGGTTCTATTTATATATTATTTGTATGGAACTATTTGATCACTTTGGATGTCACCATATATATGACGCTGACTGTACATACGTCACGAACACCGTGAAATCACTTCCCGCGTCACGTTCGTTTTCAACTTCAATTCGATCAGATTTCCTCAAGATAATGTATTTGTAATATTCCGGGCACACAATATCTTGGGCTAGAGATAGCACCGTGCCAAGAGAATGTTGGCAAAGCGCCTTTGCGGCAGGTTCTCAATTAAAATTGTCGACCGTGCCTCCCCATTAACAGTTAATACTCTTCGGTTCTTTGTAAATCAATTGGGACTGGGACAAAAAAATATAGGTATCTATCCTCTTGAGTCCCAACTGTCTAAATTTAGAACGAAAGTGAAAGTTAATATAAACTTTTCTTTAACGACATCAAGTCTCAAATTCACACAATCTAAATTTGACGTGGGGCCTCACGAGGCTATTAAGGAGTTCTGTTTTCATCAGCAGCATAACACGAGTACAGTTTTGATAACTTGTTGTCATCAGAAAAACCATATTTCTCTTGCCACCCATAAACAGAAAAAAACATTCAAGAACGAGACGGACTCTCGCACTGAAAGGTTCCGAGCCATTGTCAAATGATATTTGAGCTACTTTCCGTACATAGGTCGTGCATGACTTTTCGAAACCTGCGTCACGTAAATCGAATAGTAAATTTATGTTGTCGAGTTTGTATGACATTTGGAACAGCGCCCGCCCGTGAGCGTATTTGGAACTAAAATTCAGTATGAGGTTTCTCGATCTCGATATGATAACCGTAACGTTACGCAGTATTCGTAAAGTCGTGCTCGACCCTCTGTCTGTGCGAGGTCGGTGCGATGTCGGATATGCGGACAGGCATACAACGCCATCTCTTATCATATAGCCAAACTATTATAAATTTTGATGATTTCTGAAAACTTATGCTATTTAGAGACATCTTTTTGTTTTCCTGTATTTTATACAAAAACGTCTATTGTAATTTGGGATTTTTCTCTCTGTCCTTAAAATAAACATTAGAATTTGACCGAGAAATCTCACTTTGAAATTTTTGACTGAAAACTTTTCACAACTGAAAATAATTTTTGACTGTTTCGATACTTGTATTATGCATTATTGTCTGATGCTATCGCATTCATCATCTCTTTCTCGCATCATCTTATACAGTTTGAGGAAAGATGGCAATGGTGAGCACTGGTTGTGTTACAGAACATGACGATTAGCATGCAACTATCGAAATAGTCAAAAGTTCTTTATACTTAGGACCTCACACGAACGCACATCACATACGCATTACTCCACTCCAAAATCCTAAATACCAAAATGTCACAGGAAACGAATATCAACCTCCACTGGCTTACACATAACCACATTGAAAAGAGTTGTTTGACACGTTTACCGACAAAATTACAGGAAATTATTTACAATTCAGCTTTAATTAAAAACTGAAAAGGATAATCACTGGCTTAGTTATACATGTACAACATTAATGGAGCACGGAGTAATGCGCTCACGCCGTGTATTTGTGGTTAAATTTAATGACTAGCGAAGCTGTTACAATACAATACAATACAATATTAGTTTATGCAACTGCTACATAATGAGGGTCCTTAAAACACGAGTGTGTTTTTATGAAACGAGGCGAGGCTGAGTTTCATAATAGGATCACACGAGTGTTTTAAGGCCTAATTATGTGGAGTTGCATACATTACTTTATCTACACACATATTATAAGTACTCTAAGATGGGTTCAGAAGCCGAAGGCATATATCATACCCATACCTGTCACGGATTTGACTGTTTTTTTTAATCATAGACAAACATGCCGAGCGGACGTTTTGTAAACTGTTTTTTTTTATTGTAAAAAAAATAATATCACATTATTATTTATACATGTCGGACTGAACTCAACTTATATATGTGAGTGATCCGTTTTATTTCACTATGATTCTAAATTACGTTGGTTTTCAAATTTGAAACATCGAATTCGATATCGAAAAGTCATTACGATATCGAATTCGATGTCGTAATGATTATTACTTTACTGGAGGTGGTGATGGTGGTGCTGGGGCTGACGCTGTCGGCGAGAAGGCGTCGTCGTGCTGCAATGCTGGTCATTTTCTACGGTTTCTGAACGCATTATAGAGGAGTTATGATATGTGTGTAGATAAAACTATTTAACATCGCATAATAAACAAAAAAGAAAAAAGGTACACAGAAAATTACCGGTAACACTGTTATCACACCAATCAATCGATAATAAATCGATGGTAGAATGGAACAGTCGACGTCGATCGATAATTTCTACTAAACCAATTGATCGATAATCGATCGATGGTATAGAATAAAACAGTCGACGTCGATCGAGACAGTTTCTACCAGGGGGGCTAGCACGCGTGCCATTTTGTCGCTTGTCACTTCTATCTATTCTATCACTATGAAAGGGACGCACTGCGCGACAAAATGGCGCGCCGTGCTACATGTGCAGAGCGCCTAGTGTAATCGCCGACCAAGCCAAGAAATACGTCTCGATCGCGTTCGCGTTTAACAATTCTCATACTACTTGACACTTTAACGCAAACGCGATCGAGACGTATTTTGTACTTTTTGATTACACTAAGGGCATAGACCATACGAATCGATCGATTAGTATGTCCGTCGATCAGCCAAAGCTGCCACACTAATCGATTACAACCGATCAATACCGATCCATGACATCGATCGATGATCGATCGATTGGTGTGGTAACACCGTAAGAGGCTCACGTAGTAGTACTTAACAGTGCGTATTTAGGAAGGACTGCTGGTTTTCCGTCTAAAGTAGACCAAATCGAACACGAATAAATACCTACCGTACATCTTACTAGCAGAAATGAAGATGCGCACAAATTTTCAGACCATTTCGTTTACAATGAAACATTGAACTGGAAAACCTGTGTTATTTCTTTGCAAGACGAGATTGTTCTCGTACTTAAAAGTTTTAAACAAAAGTACGACCGGCTGTTATTCTGGACCAGTTAGCGGAGTTCGAGGAGATAAAGTAACCACTGGACCCATTACTCCGATCGTGGGAACTTTTGCTTGTATTTTTCCACCCCTAGGTTTAAGAGGGATTTCTTTGATAATACCTACTGACGACAGAACTAATACTTACTTTGGAGTTGGTAGATTAACGAACCCAATACAGTTGCGTTTACACCGAGCATATTTTTTACGTCTTGAGAGAATACTCGGACGCGTAACTGTTATTTATTGTATTGATCCAGGCGTAAATTTGTGGAGACCCATGTTACAGTTAATGGATTAGATTAGTTAGCTCCTACGTGAAGTAAAAAAAGTCATCATCATCATCATGTCATCACTGCTGGACAATCTGGACATAGGCCTCCCCCGAGGCTCTCCACTCAGACCTGTCTTGTGCTTTCCACATACACCGCGATCCCGCGATCTTTACCAGTGCCCTAAGCACGACTTGTCGAATCCTGCGTCACGTAAAATCGAATAGTAAACTATAACGAGTTTGCGAGCGAGCGAGCGTATTTGGAACTAAAATTTAGTATGAGATTTCTCGATCTCGATACGATAACCGTAACGTAACGCAGGATTCGACAAGTCGTGCTTAGGGCACTGGTCGTCGCTCCATCTTAAATATCACGGGACAATTTGACACCAATTGACCTAGTCCCAAACTAGGCAAAGCCTGTACTATGGGTACTAGACAACGGATAAACATACTTATATAGATAAATACATACTTATATACATATTAAACATCCAAGACCCGAGAACAAACATTCATATTCATCATACAAACATCTGCCCCGACCGGGATTCGAACCCGGGACCTCAAGCTTCATAGTCAGGGTCTCTGACCACTAGGCTATCCGGTCGTCTTGTTGGACTAATAAAAATGTGAGTGAATTTATTTTTTAGTCCGTTACACCAATTTGAGTCTAATAACCACGATACAAGCAAGCTGAGTATGTTTTATATGCTTTCTCGTGAACACTATTTGAGTTATAATTATTACATTTAATTTCACTGAAGAGCACAAAACTTTTAAAAATATGAAGATCATGTTTTTCGTAAGATCTTTCTAAAATGTATTATTTTGAGTCGCTTCTGCATCTGGCAGCGTTTCAATCAATAAATTGTTGTAACTAATATGTAAAGTGATAA
Organism: Clepsis dumicolana; assembly: GCA_963691665.1. Taxonomy (NCBI): domain Eukaryota; kingdom Metazoa; phylum Arthropoda; class Insecta; order Lepidoptera; family Tortricidae; genus Clepsis; species Clepsis dumicolana. Next base: position 10,730,497 of record OY829521.1, read on the forward strand.
AGGTGGGAACGTGAACGACTCTCGAGTGCATACTAGATCTGGAATCATAGATGACATTTGGCATGAACTCGTTTCCCATAATTACGTTGATTTAGAAACCAGTAAAAATAGTATTTGACTAGGTGCCTACAAAAGTTTAATAAGCAAAATTAATAAAACGCATACGAGTCAAAAATACTTAGGTAGGTATCCCAGTAGGCCGAACATGAAGTTTTCGAATCCTGCTTAACGTTACGTTATCGTATCGAAATCGAGAAACCTCATACTAAATTTTAGTTCCAATTACGCTGACGGGCAGGCGCTGTTCCAAACGTCATACAAATTTCTCGATAACATTACTCTCGATTACGTTACGGATTCGAAAACTTCTTGCTCGACCGTAATACAAGTCCCTATTCTTTCTTTAATAAGCTACTATCGTAACTTACGTTCAGTACCCTAGCAACAAAACAAAGTGCGATCCCAAACTTGCCCGCCATAACACCGGCTTCAAGTCGAACCTTTATAAAATATGCATCCAAATGATGTAAAGCAAGTGTCACGTTGAACACATGAAGTCGTAGGCGGTTCGTTCTGCAGCGAACTAAATGCATTTTTCATGTAGTGAGGGCAACTTTGGCCGTAGTTTGCGACGGCCTCTTAGAGGTCGTACACTGCGACCTTGCGTGCTAGGGCTTATTATATCCCGGGGGAAGGAGGAGTGCAAATTGGTTTGCAGTGTCGTTGGGACCTGGCCGGTCTGTCCGTCTTAGTAGCGAGATTACATGCGGTCAAAATTCCGTTTGAAATTACATAAACGGGAGAAAAGACAAAACAAAATTTAAAATTTAAAAAATGTCATCTCCACAGGTTATGTTTATTACAAGAACTTTTAATTTTTTTAGTTTGGTCTAAAATTAGGTATTAACTAAAATAACAAATGATAAGATAACATAGAATTATGGGGAAATGCTGAAACAAGGGCCGTTTTATGAAAAGTTGCACACAGTTTTCTTCTGGGATTTTAATGGTTTTTTTTATATAAACAAACTGAAACATACACCATTTAGAATAGTGAAATAAACGGATCACTCACGTATGTGAGTCGAGTATAGCCCGATATGTTTCGGACTAATCCGTAGTCCTTCCTCTAGGAGCACACGCCACGCCGGTTGCAAGACGTAAAACCATTTAGAAATTTCCACTATCAAAAAACCCACTGGAGGTTTATCTAATAGTAGGCGAGTTACAGCAACTCAGTCTATCTGTATAAAGATCTGTAACAAAACTAAGTAGGTGTACTAACACTTCAACAGATTGTTAATTTTTGAATGGGTGCAAATCTTGTAATTTTTATTTTTAGAGTAAAAAAATGCTACAAATGCAGTGGAACGCAATGCATTGTGCATCGTGTGTAAATAAAACGAACTACTGCGTTGCACGGACTCGAAGTTCATAAGCTTCACAAAACTTGGTTATTTCCAAAGACCAATGGATTTTCGAATGTGTGCCTAAGTAAAGTGCACTTTATGCTACCACCATCTTGCAATTCGGATCGAAAAGTTTCTCTTTATGCAATGACATTCCGTTTGAGTACCATCGAAATGGCTTTCAGATGTAACGAGTACGAAACAAGCACTTAGTTTTGTGTGTGTCGTCCTGTGGTGGTAGGTGTAGTTTTTTTTTTTTTTTTAGTTTCGTGGTAGCTGGTATTTTACCGAACACGGAGAACTTTTTTACCGTACAAGACCAGAGGTCGTTTGGCAGTGTCTTATCCAACCTCGACATTGGCGGAATCATCGCATCGATCGATGGGGCAATATTATCCCAAAATTGAATTGAAGTACGAAATAGAGTACTGTCATTAGTTATGAGTTATGGCGTGAGGACTTTGTAATGAACTAGCTCTAGTTTTGACACCTATTTAGGACCCACGTCAATCCTGCCTATTTAATATGACAAGAATGGCTTAGACCATACAATAGTTATTTGTTAAACAAGGGTGCAAAGTTGTATTTTACCCACGAGTGTTTCAACACACGAGAAGTAAAATACATTTGCACCCGTGTGTAACATAAAACTTTTCACCTCACTGTAGCGAGGAAAGCGCAACATGCAAAAAAACAGCTCATAAAAAATAAATCCCCATCACCAGAATCACTATTTTTTTACGATATTGTAACAGAAAACTCTGGAAGATGTGTATTTTTAAGTGAGTCCGAGTCGGTGAGAACATTTTCGTTGACAATGTTGACATTTCTGACGATGCGTTTTGAAATTGCATGGATTCAACTTGTGCGTTCAGAATTATATTCAACATCGTTATAAAAAACACAAATGTTTCTTCTAGAATTTTAAGGTTAATTACTTAAAATCATTAAATAAAGGTAAATTTGGTATGTTTTATTAAATTCTCATACCATTTATCATTTGTTTCATGATAATTAATAATGCTTCTTAAGTAGCTACTTAAATACGCTCCACTCCAAGGTCAAATTACTTTCCCCACTAGTGGATAAAATGCGTTTTTACCCGCTTGTTTAAAAGGATAAAAGACGGCTTTCCGAGGTAGTGAGGGGAAAACGAATAAGCATTGACCTGTTAAGTTTTTCAGGGTTCCGTACCTCAAAAGGAAAAAACGGAACTCTTGTAGGATGGCGCGCGTGTCTGTCTGTCCGTCTGTCACAGCCAATTTACTGCGTAACTACTGGACCGAGTGAGTTGAAATTCGGTACAATATTATGTAAGTCGGTGACTCAAAGACGGACGTGTAACGTAATTTAGTGAATTTTAAACATGGGGGCCACTTTTTGAGGTAAGTTATAAAATAAATAAATAAAGTTTTGCAAAGTATCGTGTTACATTATGTTACATGTTGTTTTTTTAATGAAATGATTTTTGAAAGGGCTCATTGTGAGAAATTAATTAAGAATATATTTATTTCTATTGCAACGCGTCAACTCGTTTAAACTTCCACGTTTCAATCTTCAAATTGTTTGTACCAGTGTCAGCCAATAGCTACAAATTTCATTTTCACAGTTTGGTTGTGTTGCACTAAAAGCTATCAGCACAAACGATTTCATTCAAACGTCTGCGATATCGTATCGATAACACTGTATCGCCAAGTTGACTGGGAAAATTCGTTGTCTGCAACCACGCAACTCGTGTCCGACAGACAAACAATTTAGGTATTGCTTCTCAGACTTAAATACATTGCGTTTTTTTGTTTTAGCTTCTTAAAATCAAAATAAGCTGCTGTAACTAAAGGTGGTTAACCAGCATGTACCTTTGCAACTTCAAAGATTATACTTGAATATTTGTTTCCAAAAAAAACCTATCCTAAACTTTGACTGCACGTGAAGGTTCAATCAAAATGAGATCTTGAAAATTCCAAGTTTAGAATACTGTGCTTTGTGCCGGAAAAGGCGTATTTTCTTGTAAAAGGCACGACCATTGAACGAATTTTCTGCTTGGGATTCGCGGGACAGATTTTAATCAAGCCTTATATTTTGGAAAGCAATCCAGGTTCGTCGCAGTCAGCGTTAAACCTCTCACTCGACCTAATCTCGACAGGCAGTCACGTGCGGGCTTCATACACCTTTCGCTTTGAACGGTGTCGAAATAACCGAATATCCACCCCTATATCAACAACGAAGAAAATTGTTTTTATGGATTCGATATGCTTCAATTTCAATTGGAGTCGGGATCTGTTTTCCATATTCGGTGCGGCGCGAGAACGGAATCAATTTGCGTTTGAATGAGGCAGAGTCTCGCCTCATGGATTTTCTAATGTCTGTTCATTGATGAAGGAATATGCTTTGTTGCATACTAGCTGCTTACCAAGGGGTCACTTTGTGCCAAAAAGTACGTTCAATATTTTTATTTATCAAAACCTAGCCGTCAACTTGAAAGTATTTCACTTTGACAGCATATGTTTAAAATGCACCAAATTCAAAGGTCAGCACATGCAGATTAGCCAACTTTATTTCTCAAATAGAAGTTTTTTAAATTACCTTATACTTGTTGTATTAGCTAATACAGGAACATCTTTGAGTTAGAAAAAGTGTATGCAACACTCGTCTTCTTCGCAAGTGCTTTCTTTGAACTGGGATTAATCGGAGTTCGTCTACGTTCACTTATCAATCACTTTACCTCTTAAAGACTGAATACCTAGCAATTTCAGAAGTACTATGTCAAGAATTCACAGTAAATAAGTAAATTCTGTAAAGATTCACTTGTTAAATTCCGTAAAAACACACGCACACAGTAAGCAATGCAAGTGTGAACGTTTCAGGATTATTGCAATCCAAACCTTAACAATTTATTTCTTTGTAAGCTTGGCACAAAAAAACGTGAACAAATATCAACAAACTGAGAATCTTCTTTAGGTGTCTCCATCCTACATCGATACGTGACTAGAATGATAATCCGATATCTTAAATAATAATCCGAATAAAAACCCTCACAGAATTATTATTCGTTAAAATTAGGGGAGGTAGATATTTTCCTCTGAATGCGTTCTTTCGTCAATTGGTTTTCAAATATAATTGAAAAGGTATTCTTTTCATTTATTAAAAAAGTAATTATAAAAATCTGTAGACGAGCTGAGCTATTCGAGATCGGTGTAAGGTAAGTGATATTAAAATCGACCTAAATACACAAAGGCTTTTTTGTTAGTATAACTCTGTATACTTACTGACAGTAATAATAACTTGTTCTGTTTTTTTATTGGTACTAATCTATATTGTTAATAGGTAGGTAAGTGTTAAAGATACAGGCCATGTCACCGTCATCAAAATAGATATGGATGACTATTATCATTGTAGGTATTATTAAATAGTTTTGTACCTAGCAGTTACTTTGGTTCTCAAGAGGATATTATCTAATGTAACGTTTGCTTTGCTACCAATACTTTACGTACCTAAGCTTAGTTGGGTATATCAGAATGACATTTCTGCACGCAGTGGGCATGTAATGAAATGAGCGTTTTCAATATCTAGAGTGGCAGAAAAATCTTTTATCGGATTAACGCTTGTCACTTCAACACAAATTCTAACCTACTTAATACCATAGACTTATAATAATGGATGGGTCCTTCGGTACTCCATTTTTGTTTCCAGTTTTGTGGCACAATAATAATTGATGACAAGTGCCAAGTCAGACAATACTTTTTTGAACCCCAAGTCGTTTACCAACCCTTACAAAATAAATATACGATATCCTCACACTTAAATAATTTAAAGCACAAGACTTTGCGGACCGTAAGAAAGTGACTAACTTCTGCTTTAGCCACTTGACGTCTTGGCTTCCAACATTAACCTACTAACACCAGCGCTTGCCTCGGAGCCGTGAACTTTGCAAGTCAAGTAGTTCAGTTGACTTTTTAACCCATAACTATTATAATGTAGCCTCCCTTTTAGCTAAGATAGTGAAGTATTTTAACGATAGGTACTAACGGAATATGTAGTAAAAGTTAATGAGAATTATTGGTCTCCTATTTTATGCGATAGTATCGCATAGAAATTACTATTAATTAATAGTAAATTCTTGTAACTTCAACCATTGTAAGGGGAATCCTAATGTAACGTAATCGAGGAGTAACGTAACGAATTTATACAAATTTTTAGTATCAATCAAGCTCACGGAGGACGCTATTCCAAATGTAAGGGTGTGTGTATATTTAATATTTATAAAGGATCAAAGAAAACTAATCACACTAAAAAAATGTTTTTTTTTGAGACTTCAAGATGTACTGTCTAATGAGTCATATGCCGTTCCTACTCTTGCGAAGTATCAAAATACGGCAGTAAAGCCTGTATGTAAGTTATAAGTCGAAGCCTGCATAATTCAAGAGTACTGGTCTTCTCAGCCTGCCGTACATACTAAGTTACACTGTAAGCAGATTTTCCACGAAATTTTCTCAAATATGTGAACGCAGTTTTATGTACGTGGTATAGAAATGATACCTACCAGTCAGAAAATTCACATGGTAAGGAACTGAACATAAAACAAGTTTGGGGAAGACTACAAGAGAGATTCTCTAAAGGCAGATGTAATGAATGTGGACCGAAGTCTGAAGGTAAAAATTAGAAGTTTGTATTTATGCAACAAATTTGAGAAACTTCGTTATCGCGGTTTAGAACAGCAATGACGTCATTCGCGTGTGGCGCTAGGGTCGCTACACAAATATACAAAAACTATAATTTAAACCTATTTAAGGCTAATTGTAATAATTTGAAACTAAACTAAATCTAAATAAGGCACCCTTGGCACTGTTGCTTACAGGCTGACAACTTTCCCCGCTGAACATAATAATGATACGATAGGTAGATGTCTCTGTACCCAACAGTGTCTTGGGGCAGTTGGTACTATTGGTAGTCGTCATCGTCAATCTTTATTCATTCCTATAAAAGTCACAAGCAGGTTGTTATTTATTTGAATTAAGATGTCAAACATTCTGAACGTTTCAGTTAGTAAGAGCTTGCTAGTTCCAAATCTGTACCGTCTCCTTTTATAATTACCTATGTCCATGGTCGTAAAGATTAGTTACAAAAAATGGTTTACTAAATTATGTAGCTTCTTTACCCAATGACTCATAATTATCATGATCTCACATTTACATTTATATCAGGGGCAATTATTACGCATCAAATTAAGAAACCAGTATCATCCTACACAGTTACAGAAATACATTTTCGTGTTAGGTACTACTTGCCAAATACACGCAATAAAAGTGGGTGTGATTCATCAGTCTCAGAGGATTTTAAGCTGAGTATTTCAAAGGTAGTAAACTTCCGCAATAGGGTGGCTACAAGTCAAGATTCTGATTTCGAAGATGTTTTGTCTTTGTTTAATCCATATATAGGGTAGGAAAGGGATAGAACAGTGCGAGATGAATGTAGTGGAATATAATTACCCGTACTGAGGAAGCAGTACTTATCTGAGTTGTAAAGCTACCGAATTTAGTAGGACAGACGGTCGAAACAATGCCGAATTAATCCTGCAGTTTTAGTCGTATTATTTGAAATTATGAAACTTAGATAAGTACAACTCTAGAAAGATAATTTCGAGCGGTTGAAATAGTTCCATTCTGAGCTCCTAGATGAAACGACAAGTAAAACGAAACTATGAAAATGACAAATGACTATAACATAGTATGTACTTTATGACTGTAACTGATACCGGTAATTAAAACACGTTTTGCTATAAAATACGCACCCAACTAAAAATACCATAAATACAAACATATAAATGTAAAAAAGCCAAAAAAATGCCATGCAATCTCGGTACACATTACATCAATTTCTTGAGTTAGGTGCCTACTCACTTGGCGTAAATCTTCGTTAGTCCATCACATTACACGGCAATGAATACAAATGCGGGATAAAAGTAAGACAATGGAGAATGAAACTGTGCGAGGTATTCAAGATGTTTCATTGTTGTAGGCAATGATTTTATAAGTATTCTTGTTTAAGGTATTATTTGATTGTTTGTAACTTGTGCCATCGAACAGCTTACATCCAGCGCTGCGATGGTCTGTCAAGCCCTCTGGGATTCCATTCCAGGACACATTTTGTCCAGCGACTCTCGTCCATTCTCGCAATGTGCCCTGCCCATGCCCACTTATTCTTTGCTATAATAGCCATGACGTCTTTCACTTACTTGGACGTCTTTTTTTTACAGTTTTTCTTTGCATTTAAAGCGAAGGGCAACGACTAGTCTACGATGACGTTTATGAAACATTGAAGAAAGCCCGTGGTAAATGGTGCAATTAGTAGTCTTGGGTTGGTAAGCTTCTACTAAATGCTTAAGTAGGCACTGTATGATTCGAATTTGCAGTTGGTAATCAAATCAACAACTAGGACGGACAAAATCGTATGAGAATATTCTCGTTAAAATTAGATGCAGTGCACGACCGGGATATACCGAGTCCAATCTAGAGTTACTAGATTACAGGATTTTTCCGGACATGTCCAGAAATTAACTCCTTCGGGAATGAGGAAAAACTGGTGATACATAATTCAGACAAACCCATAAAAAAAAGATGATGTAATCCATGTTGATTTCGGCTATGGTTTCGCCTTCTGCGTCCTAATGGGTGTAGCTTTGATAATTATGCTCCTATTTAATGAAGGAAATTCACCAAGAAGTCATGAAGCTCGCATTATTTCCTCTGGTAACCCTGTTGGAGTCATGTTTAAAGCATTAAACCGACCTGCGATGGTCAGCTAATGATGCACCGGCGAGCGCGATCCAATTCGAGAGCAACTCATATCCGACTAACTGCGTTAAAGTTTGGGCAGCAAGTAGCCTTTGAATAATTTACAATTGAATGTGATTTGTTAGTCTCTTATTCTGGAAATGCCATAAAGATAAATTCCGTAAGTCATTCGTAATTTTTAAGCATAGCTGTGTATTCAGTTTCGAAATGGTTTACGATGTCAGCTTTTTGTGGTGATTTCAATATTTTTATCATACACCAAATCCTCGGCAGCCTGTTTTAATCCCGGAACGATGAAATTGGCCAGACTGCGAAGTCCTTTTTATATCCAATTTATACGTGGAGCGAACTATCGCCGGCCGGTGATACGACGCCCGCGGCCTTATTCTGTCTTATGGCAAATGTTAATCAAAAATTGGGACAAAAATAATAGCTACAAAAAAAACGGCAAAGTGCGAGTGCTTGACGTTTTTCGAATCTTATTTCTTGATTTACTTGTTGCCAAATTTCAGGATTCCAAGTCAATGGGAAGTACCCTATAGTTTTCACTAACCTTGAATTGACACCCGGACAGACAGACAGATACCCGCTACCAGCGCCAAACTGATGATGGTCAAATGTCACTTTCTTCAATGACCTGTCTGCATATAAACGTACACATTTGGGTGACACGGCTAGCCAGGAATATGTGTTTGTAAAAATAAAAAACTTTTACTGTATGTAAGCTTTTTTTGCTCTATTGACCGTGCCAGCAATGTCATCCCATTTTCATAAAGTTCATTAATTATCTTGTACGAGTAGATAGATACAAGTCCCTGGTAATACACTATGCTGCAGAGTTTTCACAAATAGTAGTTTATTTCACAGTGCTGCTATATTATTTACCTTTGTTATACAAATTATGAACTAACGTTGTAAAAAGAAAAATTTCAGTTTCAGACATATTATTACTCTTTGTATAATGGTCAAGGTACGTTACGAGTAACTTGCTACCGACATGAAGCTTAGACATTAATTTGAATTCGCAAAATGCTCTATGAATTATATTGCTTAGATTGAATTAGATGTTCTGTGAATAAACTAATCATTCATTCATTCATTGCAAATGCCGCCATTGTTCGGGTTAGCAAACCATTTGATTTATGTGAATGCTGTTTATGCTTTTATTTAATACAATTAAAACCTTATTTTTTTTAAAATCCTTTTTAAAACAAGTGCAAATTGTCGAATAAAATTCACTGCACGCGTCACCACCCGATTTCGCTTCAGCATCGCCCCGAATATCCCTACGGAATTAGGCATAGCGTTTAAATTGAAATACTGGCAGTGATAATTCAATTTCTGGAGGCAGGGCGAGGGCGGGACGACTGCGCTGCCAATACCTCTGCCGGAAAACTCTCTTAGCTACCTTAATAGACACCGACGAAAATTATTTTTCAATTTCGCACCCCCAAAAGTTGTAAAGAGTTCGCAAAATTCAAAACTCGAATTTTAGAGCCGTGTTTTTATCAAAAATATAGCGTTTGAAATTGGAGTAAATAAATAAGAGCAAGTGTGCGAATTTAATCCTGGTCAGTGCGTTTTTTTTATAATGTGTATATAAACGTAATGGAGTTCTGGAAATAGCATCACTGATTTTTTTTTTGTAAAAACTTAGAAGCATTTGCGTAATTATATTTATTTCCTTTTCTATTATTTATTCCTAAAGAAAACAGGTGTTGGTAAGCAAACAGACAGACGGACGATGAAGAAGGTTTATTTTTAATCCGTACTAGAACAGTAGAGCTGCCAGTTAAAAACTTTTGCCTATCATGTGTAACATTCGCACTACCGACCATACAATATAAAGCAGTAATTGCATTACAACAAAAATATAGCTAAATTTTACTAACTTACATTGAAAATATTTATATCTTATAGTTAGTATTCAGTTCGTCTCAAGGAAAACACAAAATACACAATAGCGAAGCACTTTCGTGACCGTAATGAGGAAACGCCGACACGCTTGCTTATTAGCGGATACCTTATTAGTTTTCAATTAATAGCTTATTTTAAAGAGAAAGGTTATGATTCAATTAAATTAAATTAAAAAAAAAAATTAAAAAACCGGTCAAGTACGAGTCGGACTCGCGCACAGAAGGTTCCATTACATTTTTTTTACAAAGCGTTTTGAGTTGGCCGGTGTTAGAAGAGCCCTGCTCATAAGCAAATTGTCCGCAGTGTGGGGTCATTTTATATTGGTCCGTGCCATACAGATAGACATAAAAATTTAAGATTTTCAGATTAATTTCATTGGTTGTGCTGTAAGAGCTATTTTATGAAATAGAAACCTAGAAACCTAGAAACTTGAAATTTGGTATGCCAAGTTTCAAGTTTCTAGGACAACTGGAAGTACCCTATAGGTTTTGATAGTACGACAATTTGTATGGAAACACCCTTTTCAATGACTGTATCTTTTGATTGCGTGGACAAAAGCCTCTTGTCTTCCTCATTCTCCCCAACCTGAGCCACATTTGACCAACAGTTTATGTCTGCATCCAGGGTCAAAGCCTTGACCGTCGTGCGGACTGATCCTATCAGTCTCGTACGCACACACACACGTCATCACGGCGGTAAAAGATAATGTTTCGGGTCGCCTATAGATGGTAGCGTGGTGGTGTGTCGTTGAGCAAAGTACACTATAAGCAAATGGCCATATCTGCAAGTAAAAATAGTATTACACATACTTACAATTAGTCTAGATCACGTCTACTGAAACCTTCTGCATTCTATATTACTGCTTGCTCTCACAGCCAAGTTAGGATTATCACTCTATCTATTTATCCCGCAAAACCACGTTACCATCGTTTTCTTGTCAACTGAGCACACATAGAAATAAAACAGATTTATTGACTGTTGCTCACATCGAAGCGTGTGAATAAAAGATGAAGCTGGCCACAGCTACGGGTGGAATAGAAAAAATGGCTTCGGACTCTAATGAAATATAGCAACTGACGTTTTTATTTTACGAGCCTGTTTATTGCTTTAGTCCAGTGGTTGCCAACCGGTAACTCGAAGACTAGAAGGCATTTTCGCTCAATAAATTAAATAAAAAGAGGACATTATGTAATCAAATTAATAACAGCGGCCCCCCGACGCAACGACGGTCGAATCAAAGTACCTAGTATAATGATTATATACTAGTCAAAAGAAAATAGGAGCCACTAAGTATTTTGATTGTTTTACGTGAAAATTACATTGAACAGTATATTGAAATAAGTAAAAAAATTGACTAACTTAGTTAAATGATTGTAATAATAAATAAAAACAAAAGCCTTGTTTTACTGTTACTTTAAATAACATAATGACCGCTTATTATAATTTTCATGTAATGATCAAAATATCTTCTCAGTGACTCCTATTTTTTTAGATAGGTATTTTACCTATACATACCTAATATTAAGTTAAAGAGCCAACCAACACATTTTTGTTTTCACTTTTTTTAATTTTTATGTCGGGGTTATTTTAATTTTTCATTAAAGGTCCAATATCACCAAAACTCCTTAACCGGTTTTAATGAAACAGCTAGGAATTTCGATTAACTTGACTTTCGATTAAAAATCCCGCGTCCATATCGGTCTATCCGTGTAAGGGCTACGATGCCACAGATAGACAGATACACACGTCAAACTTAAAAAGGTTGAGGGCCACTGGGTCAGCATCCTTGTGGTAAGGCTGGACGCCGCCTGTACTCTGCAGATTTTGGACTGGAATGTCTAGAGCTGAGACTCAATGACCATAAAGTTATTTGACGAGATAATAGTATTTATTTCTGAAATCCCAATTTTATTGGGTAATTCTCTGTGGCCTTTGCGTGCTATTTTGACTAGAATTTATGTGCGATTTTTTAGGAAACTGTGATTTTATGGAATGACAAATTCCTGATATTTTATAACGTGATATCTAAAATGCACGTTATGGACTAAAGTTGGAAATGATTAAAATAGAGTAAATGGGAAACTACAACCAGTTTATCTGCGAAATAAAAATTCATTCAAACTAAAATCGGAAATAATAAAAAAGCGTTTAACTATAACTATCTAATTGTAAACAACTGTTTATAGTCGAAGTTTTGAATTCTTCTAACATCTGTGCTTTAATCACTTTAAGTAATATACCTATTTAGGTATTTGCGAACTAATACACCGTGGCCCAAAAATACGTTGACAAAATTAAAAAGTAAAAAATTAGAAAATGGAACACGTTATGACTTCGTTTGTTTTTCTGTTATATTTTCACACATTTTGGTAATTATTTCGAGTCAACAGCTTGTTTAAAAATATAAAGTATTGATTTGTATCATGTCTTCGCAACGCAAAGCAATAATTTCCTTACACGAAGCTGGAAAACGACAGTGTGAGATAGTTAGATCGCTAGGTGTTAGTCGTCAATTAGTGTACAAGACTATTAAGCGATATAATGAGCTTAGGCACGTCGCCGACCGCCCAGGAAGAGGCAGAAAGAAGACTGTTAGGACTCCTAGGCTTCGAAACATTATCAAGAAACGGCTTAGTCGCAATCCACGGACCAAAGTGCGAAAAATGGCTCGGGAGCTGGGCGTAAGTCGTTCGACGGTGCAGCGTATTGTCGCTAATGACCTCAAATTGAAAGCGTACAAACTGCGTAAAGCTCAACTTCTTGAAGATAAGGATAAAAAAGTTCGCCTTGACAGATGTCGTTTGATGAAGAAGCTTGCCGCCACTGAAAAGTGGGAAAATATCCTTTTTTCCGATGAAAAACTTTTTGCATTGAACAGGCCCATAATCACCAAAATGACACAATGTATTCCTCTAGTCGTCCTGGAGAGGTCACAGTTACTCCTCACCGCCAAAAGCCGGAATCAGTTATGGTTTGGGATGGTATTTGCTCGACAGGCAAAACTCCCCTTGTATTCATAGAAAAAGGTGTCAAAATTAATCAGGAAATATATAGAAGAGATATTCTTGAAGCCATAGTTCTTCCTTGGAGTCAACAACATTTCGGCAGCCAGCAATGGATATTCCAGCAGGACTCTGCTCCATCTCACAGTGCTCGTAATCTGCAGCAGTGGTGCAAAGACAATTTTCCTGGATTCATAAGCTGGAAAAAGTGGCCACCCTACTCGCCTGATCTAAATCCAATGGATTATAGTTTGTGGTCAATCTTGGAGACAAGGGCCTAAGCCACTAAACACAAAAATTTAGACGCTCTGAAAGCAACACCAAAGAGTGGGCAAAAATAACGTTGGAGGAGCTGCGGCATATTGTTGTAAATTTTCACAAATGTTTGCATTTGTGTATCAAAGCCAAAGGAGGATATTTTGAAGACAAATAGTTTTTCTTTTAGTTCAATAATTTTAATTATAGTTTTTAATGTCATATTGTAAAAGTCATGTAAGTAATAAAAGAAAACCTAAAAAATATTTGTCAACGTAATTTTGGGTCATCCTGTATTATAAATGCGAAAGTAACTCTGTCTCTCTGTCTCTCTGGCTTTCTGTCTCTCTGTCTGTCTGTTTGTTACCTCTTCACGGGAAAACCGCTGCACCAATCTAGATGAAATTTGGTGAGAAGATGGTTTGAATATTGAGGAATAACATAGGCTGCTTTTTATTCGGGAAAATTATATAGCTTCCGCGGGATAGCGGTAACCTAAATCTACGCGGACGAAGTCGCGGGCAACAGCTAGTAAAATTATAAACTCGAAATCAAACTGCGCAACGTATGTAACGAACCATAAATGACGAGCGAATTTGTTTAAAGTCTAATTAATGGAAATTGTTTCTGATGAATCTCTGAATATTTGCTTAGCAGCCTTTTAAAATATAATACAATGTGTTTGAAAAGCGTTAAATTAATTAGATCTAGTCATATTAAGGACAGTGAACGTCAAGAGTAGGCTTGGGCAAAAATAATCGATATTTGAATATAACGATATGTTCCATTAAATAATCGATAAATATCGTCGATATATTTAATCTCCCATAAATCTATTAACCGATATTACATTGCAACTTAGAAAAAAAATACTCTGTGACAAAGTTTCTTACGATGCCTCTTCTTGGCAATCGTGGTCCCTGCGAAAGCGCTGGTAAAGTCAAAAAATTACACTACCTGTTTACTGAAAAAAAATTGAGTTTGATTTCTTATAAGCGGTCTCAACCACAGGCATGTCGACATTAAGGCATTGCAGCAGCAGCTACTTTTGACTCCTTCTTATATGGAAAAATATTGGAAATATGGTTTTGTAAATTTTGTTTGCCCTCGCCTTCATTCCGTTGCTATTGAGCTTGTTTTTAAACTCTTTTTAGGTTAATGTTTTTGCAATCTGGTTTATTGTACCTTCACCGAATGATGAAAAAACTACACTTGCTCCGTGATTTGTTGTGTCATTGGACAGGTCTCTCAATATGTAATAAATTATGTCCTATTATTAATTTACATCAACCGCTCTAGTCTCTGCATAATCGCTATGAAAATCGGTTTCAAGGGCCCTCTCTAGTGTTTTGATTAAAAATGGTATATCACTCTTGCAATCAAGCCAAATCGAATGACACCTCACACGTTAAAATCCATCAAGTGACAGAGCGACAAATAGAAGAAGACATACATATATACACTCGAAAACATAACCCTCCTTTCTAGCGACAGTCGGCTAAAAATATGGCAAATGGAATAGCGAGCCTTGCGCGCGTTAGACAATAAGGTTCTGCAGTAGCTCTACGAAAGAAATCAATGATTTAGGTGTCACTTAACTTCTGTCGGTAACGATGTTTCCAGGTGCCGTAAAAATTATGGTATTATTATGAGAAAGATCATTATAACGACGTTCGAGCAGGACTCCAAAGAATGAGATACTTCAATTTACCGACGACATAGTCGAGAAAATTATTGAAAATTACAAACTCCAGACAAACGAGCGCTTCGACGCGTTTAATTATTTTCCATTAGTACGTACCACAGACGTATTTATAAGGAAGTTGCCTTCAGCTTATTTGTGTAAATAGGTACAAAATTTCTTCTGCCATATTTGAGACAAGCGAGGTATACCTACAAGTACAGCACACGTCGACACTTATGTCCAAATTTGTGACGTAGTAGAAAAACCCTTCCCACGGGCCAGTCAAAAATCACTCTTATGACAATATCATAAACATTTTGACAGCAGAAAGCCTTTTTCACTTCAACTGTACATTCTTACAATCACGTATCGTATTAAAACCGTCACACAAATTCCAAATTATGCACACAATTATCATTTCCTATGACCAACCGTCACAGACTTCAAAAAAGGAGGAGCTTCTCAATTCGTCAGAATATGTTTTTTTTGTCAGAAAAGAAAGCACGCGATAACATCTCCAGTGTGAGGGCTGTGCGATGTACACTTGTGCTGTCAGATTAATTACGTTTATTATTGGATCCGATATAAAATCCATTATTGATAGGCACTTAAGTTGAGGAGTTTTATGAAAACGATGTTTTATTAATTTTATTAATTACTGCTGGTTTTGAGGTTCCTGGTTTGGCGGGGAGCCTGTCGAATGAAAAATCTCAGTTCTTTAATACAGTATGTTGCACAGGTTTATTTTTAGGGTTGTCTGCCTCAAAAGGAAAAAAAACTTGTAAATTAGTTACACCAGAGACGAGATTTTCTTGCCTGTCGCTCAGTGCGTCCCTTTCTTATTGATTGGGTCAGTGAAGGACGCACTACGCGACAAGCGACAAAATGACGCCCATGCTAGCCCCCTGATTGTGAATTATCTGTACTGGAAGTAAATTATAGGGCGGTTATTCTTTGACAAACTGAAAGATGTCAGTTGAACCACTTCGTTTGATTCAATCACAGCAAAAACTGTCAGTTATTAGAATTCCATGTTTGGCAACCAAAAAGCGCATTTCAATAAAAACTGAAGGTTTGATTTTGTTACTGTTATGCTATGTAATTTGTTGGTAAATAAATAAATAAATAAATAATAAACAAATTTGGGATTAGCTAAATTGTTATCAATTGTCTCACGATATATATGTGATAATACGAGATAGTAAATGATTATTACTAAAGAGTGAAATTGGATCTCCCGCACAACATTTAGCACGCACTACTGTTGTCCTTACGATGATGTTTTGTGAAAGGGAGGTATAACCGACTGTTCAGACCTACAGCGCTACCTAGCGAGGATCTACCGAACTACATATGGGTCGCACCGTGTGTGGCCAATAGAAACGCCGCTTTATGTGGTGATACCACTACGTCAACGAATATACGTCACAAATTTTGTACCCACTACCCCTTTCCTTGACTTCTGTACATTTACTGTTCGCTAATAATTATTGGAGCTTACACACGTACCTGAGCTTGTCATTTAACCATTAATTCGCAAATTTAAACGCCAAGTACTCAACACCGACTAATAAATACCTACCTATGCACCTATTCATACTGATATAAGCATCAAAAACTTCTTGGCTCCTTGGCTCTACA
This sequence comes from Clepsis dumicolana, assembly GCA_963691665.1. NCBI lineage: Eukaryota > Metazoa > Arthropoda > Insecta > Lepidoptera > Tortricidae > Clepsis > Clepsis dumicolana. Next base: position 10,747,196 of record OY829521.1, read on the forward strand.
ATATTTTTGAGTTTCGAAATGAAATATTCTAAACTTGCACCGGCATCTTCGCGATATGAATCAAAAGTGAATTCCGATAAATTTTATGAACACTGGCGACAGGTCACTAACCCCTACTCTTTAATAACGAACTAAACTTGTATGTTCACCAAAATATGAACGGAGAAATAGTAACATGAAAAGGCCAAGGATTCAGCTGAACGACTTTTACCTGGTTTTTAGTATTAACCATGGAAGTAAAATATTGCTTGAGAGTGACAGTATTTTTTATTATTAACTTAACATAAAACAATGCACTGTTTTTAATAATCACACGGAAGACAGTTGAGCCTTTGCTTGATAAGCAAAAGTCCAAACATAAATGTGTCTACAACATCCTTAGAACTATTGCTGATTAACGAGTACACTGACATCACAGTATACAATACAATACAAAAAATAAAACAGGGTAAGGTAGACAATAGGAGATCGTATCGCTTAAAAGCGATAGACAACCAGAATACAGAAACCAAGATGAATCTTAACAGTCCAGCTTTGATATTAAACATTTAGAGCGAAAATAAAAAAAACTCGGATATAACTAGCACCTGTTTTGTATAATATAGGACTAGTGTGAACATTTCACCTACAACCCATCGTACAAAACGTACACAGCTTACGTCGCGTCGCCGCCGCGCTCTCAAGTGGCGTGCGGTAAGCAAGTGCCGTGATTTTCATAATAAAAGCGAGCGTGCGCGACGGACAAAGGGCGGCGCTCGCGCCAGCCACCCCCTGAATACGTAACCAGATCCTTTTATGCCGTCAAAATGATATTTTGTCTGCAGATATTCGCTCACGTGACGTTTTGTGGCTTAAATTAACCTGAACATACGTGCGCGGGATACGGTATGCATTCAATTCGAGTGTACTGTTTTCTTCCTATTTTGTTTATGTATTTGCTATAAAAGTGGCGACGGGAAGGTTTTTGAAGCTCTTTTATTGCTAAAGATAGAAACATGGCTCTAGGTTTTTATTTAGATTTATTTACTTATATTAAGATATTGGCACTTTACAAATTGGTACCGATGTAAGTTCTGCAATTCACGTTGTAGTTTGTAGACGTTCGTAAAACATAAACATTGTATTTACGACAGAACTTAGTGTATTGACTCGACTTGCGGCTACGCTTTGTAGCTCGTAGCTCGTAGCACTGCTACGGCGTAGCATTGTAGCGTGCAGAATCGTTTTGTTGAGGATTACAGAATTTTCACACTGGCTGATCAGCCGATACCTATATGAGTGTTGAGCAAGAGTCGAGTTTTCACCAGAGGCCCGAGCACGAATATTCATACTCGAATCCAGTAGGCCGAGCACGAGTTTTCGAATGCTGCGTTATCGTATCGAAATCGAGAAACCTCATACTAAATTTTAGTTCCAAATACGCTCACAGGCGGGACAAATGTCATACAAATTTCTCGATTACTTTACGCAGGATACGAAAACTCGTGCTCGACCCTCTATGTAACGTAATCGAGTAGTAACGTTTTCGAGAAAAATTGTATGACGTTTGGAACAGCGCTTGCCCGTGAGCGTACCTATTTGGCACTAAAATTTATATTAACTTTGTCGAAAGCGATACGATAACGACGTTACGCAGGTTTCGAATATTCGTACCCGGGACTCTGGTGAAAACTCGTGCTCGGGGTACTGATATTATTGGCTTATGTGAAGACGCCTCTATGCATTTGCGTATCCTAACAAGTTCCAAACGATGTATATTTAACCGACGTCAAAAAGGAGGTGGTTCTATATATTTACTACCACATGTAACAAAATTAGCGCCCGGTAGTTCCCATACCTGTTTTTTGTAGACACAAATCTCCACCCTCAATAAACCCACATAACAGTGCATAATTAATACTCTAGCTACCCTACAAACGAGTTCAGGAATTCAATGAACAGGTCCATAGGTATTCTCGTCCCATTACTAATGCAGACGCCCTGAGTTTGTCTAAGGCTCGTGATTACGTTTCCATTTGGACGCTCCCAGGACACAGGCACCAGGCAGGCATGTCACTCTAATCTGTTTAAGGGGCCGGCTGGTCACACAAATGGAATAAACACTAGAAGAGGATTTAACCAACTTTTTGTAGGTATTTTTTTGTTTTTTCGGTCATCCCGTTCGAAATTATTTCTCAAAGTAGCTATTGCCCGCGACTTCGTCCGCGTGGAATTTGTTCGTGAGTTATGTACGTGTGATTCCCCCCCTCTTTGATTCCTACGCGCAGCGTAGTGGTTCGCTACTTAGAAACGTCTTGGAAGGAAAGGCTTGGATTGGTTTAATTTTATTGCGGGTATTGCGGCTTCCTGCACGCAGCGTAGTGGTTCGCTACTTAGAAATGTCTTGAAGGCAAGACTTGGTTTTTGGAGATTTTATGGCGTGTGGGAACTATAGCCAAAGCCCTCTCATCGTGAGACCCGTGAGAGGAGACTTGTTCTCAGTAGTGGGACGTCAATAGGCTGATGGGGGTGATGATGACCTACTAAATGTATATTTGTAAAGGACATTCCAGGAATCAGGAATGACTTGGGTATATAAGACGAGTTTAGTTAGTTAGACTAAATCCACGCGCCAAAGATTAACTCGATTTATATGTCTATACATATAAATCGTACCATGTACCTATGTACATGGGTGATATAGTAGTTTTTGCAACGTTACATAATGAGGGTCCTTAAAATACGAGTGTGGTTTTATGAAACGAGGCGAAGTTTCGTCCCGTCTTGCGATTCTTGATAACTCTTGATAATTCTTTCGACCTTTGCTGGCACATTTTGTACGGCAGCCGACATAAATTAACTAATCTTCAGTCGTTACTGCTTACGAGCGGGTCCCAAGCTGCCGTACCTAAGTACATTTTTAAACAAAAGAAGTACGATTTACCACCACAATTAAAAATAATACTTGCATTTTTCGAGCAGGAACTCGTGTCCTGAGGGTCGCGCACGACTTTTCAAAACCTGCGTCACGTAACATTGAATAGTAAACGTTGTCGAGTTTGTATGACGTTTGGAACAGCGCCCGACCGTGAGCGTATTTGGAACTAAAATTTAGTATGAGGTTTTTCGATCTCGATACGATAACCGTAACGTTACGCAGGATTCGTAAAGTCGTGCTCGACCCTCTGACCGCATCATAATCCAAATTGTACGTTAAGCTGTGGAACCTTGTCACAATTAATGTCATACTGATATTTTTTTTAAACACGAGTAGGTATTCCTTTCTAGTGTCGTTTCGTTTTGCTCTTTTTAATCAAACCGTTCACGACCGGATAGCCTATTGGTTAGAGACCCTGACTATGAAGCTTGAGGTTCCGGGATCGATCCCCGGTCGGGGCAGATGTTTGTATGATGAATATGAATGTTTGTTCTCGGGTCTTGGATGTTTAATATGTATACAAGTATGTATTTATCTACATAAGTATGTTTATCCGTTGTCTAGTACCCATAGTACAGGCTTTGCCTAGTTTGGGACTAGGTCAATTGGTGTCAATTGTCCCGTGATATTTATTTATTTAAATACGCAACCAACCTTTCTTTCCTAAGCATAAAACTAAAACGAATATCAACAGCAGAGAGCCACCTACAAGAAGGAAGAAATCGAAGGATATCCCCTCGGAACTAATTCCAGGACAATTTATTAGGCAGAGCTGGATTTATGAGGTGCTGGAGACCGCAATTACCGGGATATAATCTTCGTACACAATGGAAATCAATATACTTCAAAGGCAGGGCCTTATTATTTCCTGTTCAGAGTGCCTACTGTAATCGACGACCAACAAAATACGTATCGATCGCGTAAGCGTTAACGTGTCTAATTAATACTATGATAATAGTTCGGTGTCGCTACAGGCGCTGCCGATTTCTTTTGCCGAAAGTGACACTAGAGGTACAGACTTCTATTTCTGATATTATAAATGTGTGGCGATTTTATTTACGGTTTTGATAACAAAAGGCCTTCGAAGTGCGCACCGAGGGTTACGTATCAAACGTTTGCGGATTATTCTTGACTTGTGATAAAAAAAAAATCTCTATTTCTGTTTTATTTTTTATGTGGTGTTTAATAAAGACTTTTGTATTTAACTATCACAATGTCACAGGGTCCGCAAATGGCTATTTACGTGTACGTACAATACGACTTGCAGCTTAGCAATTTTTATCATTACCAACAGAAAATGAATAACTAAATTCGACTTATTCAATAGAAGATTTAAAATTTGCTTAAAAGTAATGTGCGCTCCTCCTCAGAAGTAGTTATTTGTTATTTCCACTAACTAGACACATTTCAGACTACATTGTAGGTACAGTTGTTGATTATTGCGATAAAGTACTAAGGTGTTCGTTATGCTACTTCTGAGGCGGACTGTATACTGTTAAGGCAAAGACGTAGATCACAACGATGTAGTTCTTGTAAGTTCAGATGGGAAACATATTTAGGTACACCTCTTATTATACACTTTTCAAATACTAATTGAAACATGAATACACAGAATATTACTGATAAACCCGGGAATCGAACCCGGGTCCTTGACATTCCACTAATATTCAAATCATGATTCTCTTTTATATTCCTGTTAGTTTTTTGCCATTGCAATATACCCGAAAAACCAGTTGCCAAGCCCTGACAGGTTAAGCGAATACAAGTAATCAATCACAACACTCCTAGTTCAAGCCTAATGCCTTGTTCACGTCTATTCCAGTAGCATTCCAGTGCAGTAATCGAATCAAGCTCTGGAATACTACTGGAATAATGTGAATCGGCATTAGAATATACTCATTCCAGTGAGCATTACACTTCAGTGACTGGAATGACGGTCTACTTTTTGATTCCAACTCGCCCAATAATCAGGAAATCATTGTCGCTATAGCGTTACCGCTTTAACAAGTCTTAAACGACTATTATTTTATTTTATTTTTTATACGACAAGGAAGGCAAACGAGCAAGTGGGTCACCCGATGTAAGTGATCACCACCTCCCATAAATACCTACAATTCCGGGGGGTTTGCAGATACGTTGCCAACCAAGAGAGCTAAGGTGAAATGTCTCTTGTGCCTTGTAACACACCGACTGTCCTACTCTCCACACCGAAACACAACAGTGCAAGCACTGCTGCTTAGCGGTAGGATTAGAGAGAAAGTAAAATAAGAAAGTAGCGATCGGGAAGGACCTCGCACAAGGTCCTACCACCCGCTATGACTGGAATAATTAAACGATACGATCCAGTCCAGTGCTGGATTCGGTCACTGGACTGGAATGCCACTGGCGTCACTGATCGAAGATCCAGTCGCTCGCGGCAAAATTTCATTATCTATACCTATAAAACAATACCGTAACTGACTGAATGACTGACTGATTGACTGACAGACAACGCACAGTCTAAACCACTGGACCTAGAGAGTTGAAATTTGGCAAACATACACCTTGAGTATCCTAGAGGTGCACTAAGAAGGGATTTTTCGGAATTCCCACGGGATAGGGAACTAGCCCATTTTGAAATGTTTCACGGGTGCAAAGCCGCGGGGCATAAGCTAGTTCAATATAATACCTAACCCTGGACTGGAATGCTACTGGAATGGATGTGACCGGGGCATCTCAGGTTTTATTAGCACATCGATCGGTCAATCTTGTACCGGCTAAACCGACCTTCACAAAGGGGTATGCTAATGTTTGACAGCGAATTGGCTAACTGGTACAGATAACAGTTTAACATAATAACAAGGGCTATGAAGTTTTCGATGGTAACTGTCCGATGCGAAACACGAGTGGTGTTATTCTGTCTGATTAGATACAGCTTTTGGATTGAAGTTTTTAAAGCTTTTGGGTCTTGGTAAATTAGTTGAGAATCGAGGTATAGTATAGTATAGCTCGGCAGTTTACGCCTCGCCACCGGCGTGGCGTGTGCTCCCAGAGGAAGGACTACGGATTGGTCCGAAACATGTCGAGCTATACTCGACTGACATACGTGAGTGATCCGTTTATTTCACTATGAGAATCGAGGTGATCAAAAACATAAACATGAACATCCTAAAAGGCTTTGCAGCTGCGCAAAGTTCATTTGACGTGTTCATGCAACACGATTGTAACAGAGTAAATTCTTGAGTTTCATTATTTTATTAGCATTGATTTAGGCCCAACAATCTGATGTTGATTTTTAACCTTTTCAACGCCAAGGACGCTTAAAAGTGTCATAAGCCGATAAGCCTACGACGTCACGAACGCTTATGGGCGTCCGGCTGCACAGTGCAAATGCAACCTACGAACGTTATGCTTAAGGTTTAAGTCCGCGTTGACGTTTTGCCAACTTGGCGTGTGGATGACAACTTTTATATGCGTCGTTGGCGTTGAAAGGGTTAAATACCATCATCATCATCATCATCATGTCAACTGAAAGACGTCTACTGCTGGACATAGGCCTCCCCAAAGGCGAGAGCCTTAGGGGAGGCCTCAGACACTCAGACCGGTCTTGTGCTTTCCGCATCCACCGCGATCCCACGATCCTCACCAGGTCGTCGCTCCATCTTAATAAATATAGTGCTAGTCAAAAGAATCACAAGTTTAGTGTGAAAGCAAGTCCAAACGCACTACAGTTCTGTGAAAGTGCCAGCACTTGGAAAAGTTAAAAATAATTAACCATACGAATAGTTATGGCGGTGGCAGTAGCACTAGTGGAGGCGCAAAAATCCGTTGCGGTGGGAAACGGGCGATAAGAGAACTGCAATTGAAATTGATTGCTGAAACTTGACAATGATTGCATGTTGTTACCCATTTTCTCTGATGGTGCAATGAAAAGTGCTATGCTACGATTAAATTGTTTATTTTAGGTTTAGGTTAGAAAATACAGTCAGCCGGTGTAATTAAGGGCACAAGAGGCATTTCATCTTAGCTCCCTAGGTTGGCAACGCATTTGCAAATCCCCGGGGTTGTGGTTGTCTATGGGCAGTGGTGATCACTTACAGTCGAGAAAATTAATTCCCGACCCACTATGGAACCTTTTTACAGTAAACGTCATAGAAACATCGCATTGCTTGACAAAGAAAATCGTTATGACGTTTACTATGAAAATGTTCTATGGTGGGTCAGGAATTAATTTCCTCGACTCTACCATCAGGTGACCCACTTGCTCGTTTGCCTTCCTTGTCGTATTAAAAAAAAAGATAGGAAGAGGAAGGAAGGACTGTGGAATAGCCCGAAAGGTGTCGGGCTATACTCGACATGCATAATACTAGCTATTGCCCGGGTCTTCGTACGCGCATAAACCCCGTTCATTCTCCATCCCGTGGGAATTTCAACAAATCCGTCATTAGTGCTTGTCTACACCATAAAGACAAACTCTATGCAAAATTTCAGCCTTCTAGGGCCAAGGGTTTCGGCTGCGCATTGTCGGTCGGTCACTCAGTCAGTAACGGAAGAGTTTTATGTACTTACATAAAACTCTTCCGTTACTGACTTACATACTTATGTATGTATGTATATCTCTTTATTGCACATAAAACATAAGATAACAGATAACAGAACAAAAGCAAATGTACATGTATTTATGTAGGTATGATAGTGATTTGTTTTACCACACTCACCGAAACGCTATAAACGACAACATTTTTAAATACCTAACATCGCGTAAAGGTTTAAAAAAACCAAAGCATAGGTTTCTTCACAGTGATTAGCAGTTAATTAAATTAAATAAATAACCCTATTATTACGCGTCGGCTGGGGCGCGATCAATTCGAATCAGAATAAATACAATTAACTAACAATCGCGGCGATTCCGGAAAATTTCAAAGTGATTAATAGGCGAATAATTAAGAGGATCGGCCCTCTTGTTTGGGATTATTTCGCGCCGTTCCAAACTTGTCTTGACGGAACTTGAGAAGTCGACGTAGTGCTTTATGAGCAGGGCCGTGTTTTATAAAGCTACAAATTACAATTTACAAGCGGAAGTCTCATTTTTTTAATAAAAAGACATGTCAAGATTGTTTCATTCATTTTAATGCTAAAATAAACGAGCTTGTTCAAAAGCTTGTAAGTCAGTAAACGCTTTATTGCACAGGAAATACAGAAATAAAGATTTTTGCTTATTGTTGATTAATTATATTTTGAATTGGCATTCTGAGAATAACTTTAAGAATCCGCTTAATTAAAATATTCCTTTATTGGACAAGTTTCAGACGAAAAACTGGTTTCACGCAAAGCTGCTTTACGTTGGATTGTTCTTGGAAGAAAATTATGTTTCTATTAATAATTCATTCAAAGTCAAAAAGTGGAGGGTTTCTTGCCACCACAAAGTGCTTAACACTAAGTACACGATTATCACAAGGCCGCTTAAATAATTTTAATTTAATTTAGTAGATAAAAACACGTCCAAGGGGTCCTTTAATTGTTATTTTTTCTGTATTGTTATTATTTGTTATTGTAGCGCTCATAGCGCACATTCTGTAAAAAAAATCAAGTATATATTCCAGTTCAAAATGGCGGACAAACAAACAGACAGCGGAGCCTTAGAATTTTTTCATGTCGAATAAATAAAAGTACTAACAACCTAAACCGATAATCGTCTGAAACATTGTTTGTGATTATCCATTCTCAATTTTACGAAATTTTGTACCTATTTTGCTTCAATGCTAAAGTGGCTGAGTGAAAACTTTATTTGGTTCTTATATACCATAGACTAGTCAGCTGAATCCATTTTTATCCAGACTTCATGCAATATAATACTAAAAGAGATAAACAAAAATAGGTTCGTAATCCCCTTGCCTGAACCTAATTAATCAAGTCAGCTCTCAAAGGCTTAGGTACGTCTGAAGTCTGATCAATTATGTGATGAAGCGTAGAGTTTTAAAGCAGAACTATCCCGTTCTTGATATGTTATAAATATAGTACTTAAAATACAGTACAATACTTAAAATAAAAGCACTAGTCTATCTAATACACTATTGGAAGACATAAAGAATTCACTTTCCTGTCAGTAAGGTGTGTGTGAAAGGGTTGCATGGTTTATGTCTGCAATTGACTGTATCGTTTTTTTAAATACAGTAGATTAAAAATCGTTAATGTCATAGGGTTACTTAACTTATTTCGGTGGTTATAACGGCTACTGCTTTTAAATTAGTAATAAATATCTTCCGTAATATTCAATGTTTTTGTTTCGGTGTAATAATTTATACTTACATGTAAGTACGCATCTTCTTTTGAATTATTAATATCTCGTAATTAATGAAAACATTATTGCACACTATTTTATTTATGAGACAACAGGCCCTCCAATTGCACCCGGCAAAAATTTTATGTGGTTACATTAAACACGTGGAATTCCACGAATTCCAAAACAATTAATTGCTCAGACGAGGCAACAAATGTATGTCAACAATAAATATTGTAGCTCGCGTTTCATATTCAGGACATACCTGCTGTAGGTACAATACAATTTTTTTTCACCGGTATCCCGTTTGCAGCCTTTGTAAAAGGAATACAAAATGTGCAAAAAAACGAAAAAAACCCTGCGAATTGATTCCGCAAACATAATGTCAATCAAAAATAGAGTGATTTAATTTTCAGGGGCAAAACGATCAAATCTTTAGGAAGTTTCTAAATCATCAGTGTTTATGAGAATTTTCAATGGAAGTTTTCAAGCTTTCGTACCTTCTAAAAGAAATCGTCTGTGGTCTTTCGAGATTGGACAATGGCAAGTAAATCAAACCTACCTACCTATAGGTACCTATAACATATAGGGCGAGGGTTAGGTATACTTCCTATTGACCTAGAAACGCTCGACAAGTAAGTTGGTACGAAACAAGGCTGAGTAGGTACAAGTACAGGAAAAATCTGGGTACCGTTTATTAGTAGTTAAATTACGGCTCTGCTCGGGCTAAACTCGACTTATATACGTAAGTGATACGTTTTTATTTCACTATGATTGAATCTCGCGGTACTTTTATGTTAAAAGTACATATCGTAACTCTTATTTACAGTCGAGGAATTTAATTCCCGACCCCACAATGGAACCTTTTCACAGTACTCGTCATAGAGACATCGCATTGCTTGATAAGGAAAATCGTTATGACGTTTACCATGATAATGTATGGCGGGTTTTACCATGAAAATGTTCTATGGTGGGTCAGGAATTAAAACCCTTGACTGTACCTCTCTGCTTAGCCGTAGCTCGTACCCAAAATACAATACAATTTCGTGTTTAACGTTCAAGTACCACACGAGGGCATTGTTAATCCCGCGGCGCACCCGTTATATCCACCCCGGGGGCGCAGGAGTCGTCGGTCTTATTTTTCATTTGCTCTCAAACGCGAGCTTTTAAACAGACGTCAGTCGCACGCACCCGCACGACGGTCCAACTTTACTGGGTAAGGCTGGCGGCAGAAGTGCGCAAATCGTAACTGTAAAAGCACTTAGTCAATCGATTGTTGATACATAAAACTGGTAACTCCAGGGATGTGTGCTTGGTGAGAACCACCTCTGTAATTGGCGTCACTGAAAAGCAGCGTCACGAAATGATCCCCAGATCTCTTCGTGGCACACAGCTGAGTGGCGGCCATTTTAGCTTCTTTAAGTCTATATCACAGATTAGAGAGACTATGTACAAGGTCTATGTGAAATCTGCATGTGTATAATGTCTGTCTTTGTTAGCTAAATAAACGATTCTTATTCTTATTCTTTATGAAACTTCATGAAAACGCACGTTAGAGATTCAATGTCTTGCTATATTTTCAATACCATTCAATGCAAGCATAGACTTACCTGATACTATGAACTTTGCGTCTAGTACAAAATTCACGAAAAATGTATCCCAGTACGGTACAACACGGCATTTTTCGATGAAAGCCACTGCCACTGTGTTGCGTCATAACACTGTCGTTCGACCAAACTAAGACCGACGCGCTCGATTAGAGGTCTTTTTGCAAATTAGCGGTGTTTTGGTTTGGGCGTTTGCAAGCGCTAACCCAAAGTTCATGGTGTTAGTAAGTCAATGAATGGAAAGATTAGAGTTCTTGTACATGTACTAAAGGTGTATTTTTTTTATCATTGTGTCACGCACTGTTCACGACGCTCGAGTCTTTTGATTTAGGTTGCCAGGCCAATGGCGACACCTGAAACCTTATTTTGTTTAATGGCTATCTTCTCTTTCAGTCCCTTTATGGTCCTCATTCTTTGTCAAACAATAACGTTACTACAACGAGCTAGTCTTCCCTTGTTTTTGCACGCTGTCCAAGGTCTGTAAGAAGATCATCATCTGTTTAAATTTGTTTGCTCCTTCGAAGCCACCACCTGTGAAATCTATTTGGCACAATGCAATGTTTTAAGGCCTAGAGATCGTTCAAATGTAGACTCTATGCGTTTCAACATAGATATAAATGCACAACTAACGCAAGTTATATTGCATATTGCAGACTATGGTGTTTTAAAATATACCGTGACTACTAGGGTACATTGTACCGAAGCTGGCTTTTCGTGGGTTGCTTGTGTGCGGCCAACCTTATCTACCCTTCCTTCCCTCCTTTGAAAATATTGAACGTATTAAAAATGTATGTATTAAATACACTGCATGCCAGGGCAAAGGGCCTTGCAATTAATGATATCCATAGAAATTCAAAGCTGTGCTTTAGTTTGAAGCTTCTATTTATTTTACGATCATAGGTAAAATTAATTGTTGAAAATTTTATCACGTTTAATTTTTAACATGAAACTACTGTTAGATTCGACGACAGTGAAATAAACGGATCGCTGAAGCTTTGCTCCCAGAGGAAGGACTACGGATTACTCCGAAACATGTCGGGTTATACTCGAGTGACATACGTGAGCGATCCGTTTATGTCACTTCACTATGACATACATGAATAATGTTTGTTTTTTGCTTGTACTAGTAATATTATTAGTCTTACTACTGGTTACGGCGTTAAAATACCGCCGAAGCATCGAGGTAATTTTAAAAGCATTGGAACATTCTAATAGTTAAAGATAGAGCAATAATTACGAATAAATCAACCTGTTGATGGAATTATTTTTCCTGTACATACCATAATTACGTTTTTCTTAAACCCTACCGCTAATGCGGTATAATACACCTACTTAAAACCCGTCGATTTATCTAAAAAGCGCTTCAACCGGCACTAGGCATCTACTTACTTATTATTATTGCTGCCGAGCATAACATATAACAAGACTTTTATTTTAAAGTCTTAGAAAGTCATACGTCCTTACAATACAATACAATACAATACAATACAAGAACTTTTTACCGACCACCACACCACATGGAACAACTGCATCCATCAGGAAAAACGTACCTACAGAGAAAATACAAGGTAATAGTTATTTGTGATACGAGGTAGGTAAGAAAGGTTTCACAAATGAGATGACGAGTGATAAAACAGGGCCGCGGCGAAGGTTTTCATCATCACCAGTTTGTAAAACCTTGCCAACCGTGCACCTATTATACGACCTTTTTCAATACATTTGTAAGAAAACAGCTAATTAATTGTGACAAAATTTAAATATAAACTCAAACAAAAATGGCGCTTCCCTATAACCGCGCATGGTACACAAGCCGCACAGGTACCCCCATACACGGGTCACACTTACAACACCCCTCTTTTTGCATCAGGGGTGAAAAATACACTGCAGTAATGGTTGGAATACCCCATTGGTATGGAAAAGACGTGGTCACTCTATTCTGGCTGGCTATAATTGTATTTGCACAAGAACTGCAGTGACGACGCTTTGAGAATTCCTGGGACGGTCTTGCTTTCAGCGACGACTCGTAATGAGGCGTGCCAATAAGGTTTAGTCGTCTTTAAAATATTATTTGAGTCGTACGAGAATTTTCCTTTAAGGTTGGTTTTCTCTACAGTGCTTCAAATTAATGGATTGTGCTTAATAGGTACTAGTTTTTATCATAGGCTGGTTATGTATTAACTGATAGACAAATAAGTGGGTTTGTGGGATTGTTTTTAGTACCTAGTTAATGATGGTATCTGCATAGATGCTCACATTCTAAATCAAGTGCCCACATTTTTTGTGTGGTCTCGAACTACGTATGTACAATCACCGTCAGAAGTAGAATGTCACGTTTGCACCCTTGTCGTAATTTATCAATCATGACGTTTTTTTTTATGTACGATTTATAGTAGTAATGAGGGAGTATGTTTTTATGAAACGAGGCGAAACTGAGTTTCTTAATAAGATCACACGAGCGTTTAAAGGCCAATTATTTAGAGTTGCATACATTACTTTATCTATACACATATTATAAGTACTCTAAGAAGGGTTCAGAAGCGGAATGCATAACAAACCTGACACGAATTTTAATGGGCTGTTTTTTCTTTAATCATAGACAAACATTATCGAGCTGACGTTTCGTACGGACTATTTTTTTTTTAATTGAAGCCTGTTTTTTTTATTGTATAGGTTGTTGAAAATGAAAACTGATTAAAAGAGAAAGATGAAAACTGATTGTCGTATTGATGGTAATTTCCTACGGTTTCTGAACGCATAATAGTGGACTTATGTGTGTAGGTAAAATGTATTACAAAATAATAATAACAATATAATTTTGTTATGTAATATATAGGTACCTACTACAGTGATGGTTTCTTTAGAGAAGCGATCGTCTAAAAGAATCCTTAACTGCAACTTTGTCGCTCCGATGGCTTCGCTGCGAGGTGAATTTAATGATGGGCTTACGTCAACATTGTAGTTGTTAGACTGCTTCGGGTGTAGCGTCGGAGTGCTATCATGTGTATAAAGGCATGATTAAAGGCAGATAGCATGTTTGTATTAGCAGGTGACATTTTATCTCGACAAATAATGAATAGTTTTCCTCTTTAGAGCCGTTTGGACATGATTCCCGCCTGCACTGGCGATCCCTGGCTCCAAACAGCGTATTTACGTGTGTTAAATCCTCAATATGTGAATACATAAATAACATTTCTGACATTAAAAAGTGCTTTGTAGTAAAATTTCTTCTTGGCTCTCTCGGTTGAAACATGCAATGGATCATGTGGTTCTCTTGTAAACATGACTTTATGCTTTAAAAAAACTTAAAGGCATTTTGATGGACGTTTCCGAATAAAAGTGTTTCTGTTTCTGTCTTTCCGAAAGCGCTGGTAGACTCAAAAAAATGACGTGTAAAAGAGCATTCAACTGCCTATTTGCTGAATAAAATTTTGAATTAGAATTTTGAATTCTGTTAAAATGAATTGGTGATCCGCTAAATTTGCTAAACCCGTGCATTAACTTTATGCCAACCATTTCTAAGATTACTGCGCAATCTAAAGATAAAAGACATCAATTCAAATAAACATTTTACTATCCATAATTTGCACGCAGCCAGCGACGACGTGGGCTCTTTATGCGAGCGAAAATATCTTTGAAACGAGCGATTGCAATAACGAGTCTATTGAGGGGTGAAATAATAAGGAAAATGGGAGTAAAATCAAAACGATAATCAGGTTTGTTACCCTATGCCACCCCATGCCACGAGATGTTTCCAGATGCCGTCTGAGAAGATACATTTCATCGATTTTCCAATTTAATTTCGTTGCCTGCTTGTTGATGGTTCTAAGTCATACTTCAATGTTATAAACGCGAAAGTTTGTGACGATGTTTGGATGGGTATTTGAGTGTTTGTTACTCTTTCACGCAAAATATGAATAAATAGAAAAGTGACTAAATACCAATGTATCAATGTTATTAATGCATGTAGTATATGAATTGCACACAGATTATTATTAAATGTAGATTAAAAGCTCGTATTCTTAATTGCACGCGTGCAGTGGCTTAGAAAATTCTAATAATATACTTATTGCTCCCTCTTCTGTTTTTTTGCACCTACGACTATAAAGTATAAAGCTCCTTACTTTCATTAGAGCTGCTTATATGAAATATAAAAACGACCGTGTAAACCTTGAGTCTAGCACTAAGACGAAGGAGAGCGTCGTCGTTTTCATAATGATGTCTCAATTAATGTAAAAACTTTAGGTTCATGTTGTCAAAGACTTCATACGACAACTTTGTTCATTTTAGCTCGTGCCAGACACAAAACGTACTTACTGTTGAATGTTTGAAAGTGTATTCTGACTGTGATACAAGAAGCTTATTGGGTCACCTTTTATTAAAAAGAAATCTTAACTACCACACATAAATGTTTGAACGCCAATTAACTGTACCCTTAGCTCGTTCTGTATTTAATTACCATTATTTTTTGCAATCTCATTGTATTAATTTGTATTGTTCAATAAGGAAAAATTGTGTTTCAATTTCTTTTATTTTAATTTTGAAATTTTTTCGAGTGCAGCACAATGCAGGAAATATTTGGTAAGTAAATAAATCGGTCATTATTTTGCAGAAAACAAAACCTCAATACTTACCTAATCTAACATTAAAACGCGCATAACGTTTCCGCATTGCGGCTTTATCAACACCGTCCTGTGAGTATACATGCATGTAAATTGCATTAAAAGAACAATGCACGTCTCATCGAGGCAAGTGCATTCCGCAGTGCGGTGTTCGTTATAGAATAAAATGATTATAACTTCACGGCGGCATCAGACAGCTGGCTGTATTCTGCAACAAAAGTTTAACTTTAGTTTTTTTTCATATTTATTATTGCATAAATCTCGATTTTTTAAGTCATCATATATCAGCCGGAAGACGTCCAGTGCTGGACGATAGCCTTACCCAAGGATCTTCACAAGGATGGAGCAATGGCTTCCTGCGATCTTTACCAGATCGGGAGTCCACCCTGCGGGAAGCCTACCAACAATGAAAATAATCGATTTATTGATTATTTTTGTTTTTATGAAACATTCATAGAATGAAATTCAACAGACAATGACTATGCAAAGAAAAATCCGTTAAGCAGCTGGACTTGAACCAGCAACCTCGGTAATCCGTACCACGCTCCACCAATTAAGCTATACTTCACGTTGGTGCACCTAACGAATTTTTCAATGCCTTGTGTCATATTTTTATTTGGAAGATCTCTCCTCAGCGCCATCTATGAGTAGCTTAATCAAGCGGCTCACCCACTACGGAACTTCTACAGTTACGCATTAGTGGCAAGAGATGGAGCTATTTTCTGAATCAATGAAAATAATCGATTTATTGATTATTTTTGTTTTTATTTTTATGAAACATTCATAGAATGAAATTCAACATACAATGACTATGCAAAGAAAAATCCGTTATGCAGCTGGACTTGAACCAGCAACCTCGGTAATCCGTACCACGCTCCACCAATTAAGCTATACTTAACGTTGGTGCACCTAACTAATTTTTCAATGCCTACCAACACTTCCCCTTCTGGTACGTACCAGAAATCGCGACCACGTGGTCGCCACTCCAGAACCTTACAGCCCCAATGACCATCAGTTCTACGAGCAATGTGTCTCGCCCACTGCCACTTATGGTGAGCAATTTGCGGAGCTATATCGGTAACTTTAGTTCTTCTACGGATCTAATCATTTCTGATTCGATCTCGTAGGGATAGTCCATGCATAGCTCTTTCCACTGATTCTTTAACTAATAAGAAAATAACTACAACTCTCGGTTCCGGCAGAATATCAGCGCTGTGGCAGTAATGCCGGCAGCACATACTGAGTTGCCGCCTTTTCGCGGCTATGCCGTGACAAATTATCGTACGAGTATGTGTTTCGCTTGTAAGATATTCGTTTTCCTGTATTTGTCATAGTCATGGTTGTCGAATAACGTTTTTATCTATCTGTCTATTAACCTAAAATAGAAAAGTCAAAAAACACCAGATATTTTTATTTCAAAACGTCTAAACATTAAAAGCTACAATGGCACACAGATACACAAACACAACTCCAAATTATAACATGTTGTATCTTTTTGGGTCGAGGTTTGTTATATACCTAGTTCGGGCTACGAATTATTGTGGAAGGAGTGGTCGAAAACAGAAAGTTTGATTTTGGAACTTTGGACTAGTTACGAGACAAACATAATGAAAGTCCTCCATGGTGAGCCCTAGGACCCCACTCCTAGGGGGGCAAAGAAGGTCTCGTTTTTTGTTTTTTTGCTTATATCTCGAAAACTATGAGTCATAGGAAATATTGTCCTATGACAAAGAAGGCCAATAAAATTGTCAATAACTTGGTTATATGTACCATTCCATCCACACCCCCTTGTGAGCACTAATTTCTCAGGCTGTTACCTATTACGCAGCTTCATTTCAAAGTCATATTTGACGAACTGACCTTTCCGTTTTAATTTTTCTCGGTTAGATGGAAACTACATCGCAGCGAGCGCCGTCCGCAGCGGAGCGCCAGTGCATTTGACAATAAAATGAAATTAACCAATTCCCGCCTCGGACGCTTATGAAGAGTGACGGCGAGTTTTACTGCGCCGGGGCTCCCCGCAAATCGAATTACTGTAATTACCCCCGCGATCTGTTTCTAATTGATTAATTTACACATAAACCTCATTATGTATGCCCCGTATTGTTCCAATTACCGTGGTTTGGCACGCGCACACGCGAACTTTTGATGCACTGCCTTTGATATTGAGAATTTTGATTGTTTGTGTAGGTTGTTATTTGTTAATGGTGCTCGGTATTTTTAAGTAAATTGAGGTACCTACCGTCACTTGTGCATTGGACTCCGTAATTACCTGTACTACACATTTTCCCGTTATTTTTCCCCGGCCACAAACTTATTGTCATTTTCCAAAGGAATATTTACCCTATTTTTGTTAAACTTCTGCATCGGACAGTGATCGATAGTGTGCCAAAAGAACGGGTTATCCTGGCACAAATATTTACAAAGTTTACGCGGGATGCGACCCGCGCGGACAATGATCCATCGCTTTTTGAAAATAGTTCCGGAGCCGAAACAGACATCAAGTAAACAGGGCTACAGTCGAATGACCCTTGATATTGATGCAAATAGGACCCTTCCTTTTATAAACAAATATAGCCCTTCCCATCAGAATGGCACGGTGTCGTCGGTGTCCGTCCACGGAACATGGGTCGGTGGCACAAATTAGCCAGTCAGACAATACTACGGATTATAAACTAAGCCAAACAGCTCATTACGACGCTATAGAATTCGGAACACAAATGAACAAACTATCTAAACTGAAACTATATTAAGCAAGACTAATTTGGTTTCATAAGGACACTAAAATAGTTTTGCCAAATTTGACTGCCGACTCTACCTTATTTTGGTAAGTCTATCGACGTACTATCCTTCGGCAAACAACAGAAAACAGACGGTACACAATATGGTATTAAGTAGCCATAGTTTCAGCGTATATTTGATGACGCTTTATGTATGGAAAACCTCTTAGCCAAATGGCTCGATAAAAAGGCAGTACAAATAAGTGAGTAGGTTACATTATTTATTCCTTCTGACGCACACTTTCAGAAAGAGCATTTGTTGAAATAAAATGAGTATCTTGTTCTTCCACGTTCAGGGTATCGTCGATACGGATTAGCAACGTGGAACTGTAATACTGTAATAAGGTTCTATGTGAAAAATGTAGAGTTTCCAATGGGCGACCTTTTCTTTTTCAGAGCAGGGTTGAGTTTCGTACAATAAAATACATGGAGCTTTGAATCAGCGAAGTAATACCGTGCTAGGGTATCGTCCTGATAATTCTATATGTGCTCTATTTGTTCACTATCGTGACAAAATTCTTAACTTCTGCTGTCACGCTGCAGCCGCATTATTGCAGTTAATATAGGTTTGTGATTGTATGTACCTACTTAGCGATACTAAGTTTCGAAAAATATAAGGAATGGAGACGTAATAAATTTTAGACACTACAAAGCCCAAGTTTCTGAGTATAACTTTCATTGGCGTCAAAATAGGAAAGATAACTGGAACGTTCTCTATTTGTCTGTTACGAGCTGTGGTTACGAGTGTGAACTTTATATAAATTCGTATGTTTATGCATTTTCAAGTTACATAAGCAGTCTTATTACTTTTCTAGATTGAAATCCATAAAAAAGGACCAGGTCTCATGTTCTATTTCCCAAAATAATGATTTGTTATAGAAGGGTGCAAAGTTGTATTTTACAAGCGAGTGTGTTTTATAATCGAAAATCTAAATTTATGAAAGATTCCAAAATAGAATCCTGAGCTTAGCGAGTGTTTCAACACACGAGAAGTAAAATATATGTATTTGCACCCGTGTGTAGCACAAAACAGCTCTTAAAAAATAAATTTTCATGTTATAACAGAAAACTCTATAAGTTGTGTATTTTTACGTAAGTCGAAGTAGGTGAGAAATTATTTTTTTACAATGTTGACATTTCTGACGATGCGTTTTGAAATTGCATCGACTCAATTTGTGCGTTCAGAATTATATTCAACATCATTATAAAAAAAAGCAAATGTTCCTCGTACAATTTTAAGGTTTAAATGACTTAAAATGATTAAATAAATCTAAATTTGGTATGTTTTATTAATTTCTCAAACCATTTATTTAATGATAATGAATGTCAAACCAACCATTATTATGAGCGTTTTACGTTTTGTTATCTATCAAAAGCTACTTAAACACGCTCCATTCCAAGGTCAAATTACTTTCCCCACTAGTGGATAAAATGCGTTTTTACCCGCTTGTTTTAAATGATAAAAGACGGCTTTCCGAGGTAATGAAGAGAAAAATTATTTACCTATGAAGTACCTAGGTTAAACACTGAATTTCAAAATAAGTGCTCTAATGCACAATGGATGATAGTGATGATATTGGTGACGATTAAATTAACACGTCACGCTAACAAATCCTTCTCGTATATGGAAGCGGAATTCGTGTAATAAATTCATGCCATTTCCGTGTATCAGATAGACACAATGGTGTTAGAGAGATTTCGGGTCTACAGCGCCAATAGCTAATCAGGTTAAACACTACGCGAGTCGAATTCCCATTACCATTTATGCATCTCGAATGGACGCGGTCTGTGGTACTATTAGGGTTTCGTACCTCAAAATGAAAATCGGATTTTTATGGGATCACTTTATTGTTTTTCTACCTATATATAGCGAGGAGGTAGCTTGCTGAAATTAGTATCAAATGCTCAAACTTGCAGTCCCTTGAAGCTGTGACAAAATCAAGCTCATTATAATATAGTCATTAAAAAGGGTGTTATGTCAAGACAACAAGAAAAAATAAAAACGTAGGATTTATCTTATCATGCATCATTAATTTGCCCCACTATTTCACACAAAACCGCCTTCAATAAAAAAAACCTTAGAAAAAAAACGTAAAATAATCCTCTTAAATAATGTTAATAAATAAAATAAAATGCGTTTATTTCGGACAACAGAAACTAAAGCCTAAAGTTTTGTGGCCTAGCACTAAGCAGCAGAAATATGAAGTCGGTACAGTGCGAGCGGAATATTCTGTGAATGAAGCACCGACTTCATATTTCTGCGGCGGTTTACTTTTTTGTTAAAAGATTTTTATTTCACAATTTTACGTTGATTTAACATTTTCAGAATTATTCTCCAACCCCTAACCGTTAAGGAGTTGTACCTTCAACATGGGATGATGACTACCAGACACAAATACATGAAT
Source organism: Clepsis dumicolana (assembly GCA_963691665.1). NCBI lineage: Eukaryota > Metazoa > Arthropoda > Insecta > Lepidoptera > Tortricidae > Clepsis > Clepsis dumicolana. The sequence continues at coordinate 10,767,783 of OY829521.1, forward strand.
AGCCTTAGAAAAAATATATGAAACACATAATACGTGCCTATAAAATTTGAGGGTTGCCCTCGATTTCCCTGGGATTCCATCATCAGATCATGACTTGGTGACAACGGGACCACCTCAGGAGTATACCCTTTCGAATAATGATTTAACATTTTCAAAATTATCCTCCAACTCCTAACCGTTAAGGAGTTGTACCTTCCATCATCAGCTCATCAACATGAGATGATGACTACCAGACGCAAATACTTGAATAGCCTTAGAAAATATATGAAACACATAATACGTGCCTATAATAATTTGAGGGTTGCCCTCGATTTCCCTGGGATCCTATCATCAGATCATAACTTGGTGACAATGGGACCACCTCAGGAGTATACACTTTCGAATAAAAAAAAAATCAAAATCTTTCTACAATTGACGGAGTAATCGATGAACATACATAAAAAAAAAACATACAGTGGAACGTAGAACCTCCTCCTTTTTTTGAAGTAGGTTAAAAAAAGGGGAAAATGTCTTATTCTAAATAGGTCAAAGTTCCTAACCCTTTCAAGTAATTCATATCCATAACGCTGAAGGTTCTAGGTTTTATGTTACCATAGTTTTATACAGTACCATAGATTCAGTATCAGAACAACCACACCTGCATGTCAAGTGGTTACCATAAAACGTCTATCGCAGTCTCCGTGGCAATACCGCCAACGTTGCGTACCTATTATATGGATTCCATAAACGGTGCTTACGATAAGCCATGTTAATTATAATTAATCTCGGAACAAAGATTGCAAAGACGGCCTCCAGTCGGGCCGCGACTGCCGCGGGCGCCGCTCACCAACTCGTCCATTATTTAAAATTCACGCGATCCCAAAACAAATCCCTAGCGTTCGGCGGTAGTTAATAATTAAATTTGAGAAACTCAATTTAAAATGTAACAAGTCTAGCTATACAGCCTGCCATTAATGTAGCATCAGTTCCATTAAAAATGTAGCCACTTAATTGGACTGCATGAGGGTAAATTAATGGGAGTGGCATCACGGGGATTAACAAAATTACCATATTACGAAAAGCTAATTACTGACATCAAACTCCTCCGCGACGCGAGCCCGTGTGTGTAACTGAGCGTGTGCAAAGACGACTTTGAAATTACAATTACCTACTTAATTTGTGGGGCGCGAGGCTTCCGGAGTGATAACAAAAACTAAGTTGAGGGAGCGCGCGCTTGCCATCGACGTTTTGTCGAGACGTTTTCTCGAGCGCGAGCTAACTTCCAAGCTCGTATTACAACAAGGAAGACGGTTTAAGTAAAGGGAATTCAAAATGTGATGTTAGTAAAATTATGTCCCCGGGTTCGAAAAGAAGGAGAGAGAAAATTATGTTCCTACTTACCTACCTACCTAGCGCCTTGCGTTCCAGAAGGTATACTTTTAATAGGGCACGTTTCACTGCATCCCGAAATAAAGTGGTCAGCAGGTAATTATTTCAGTTTGAATTGCTGGTTTTCCCACAACAAAACAAGGAAAATTGCAAAGAGACTCTACAATGCACGTGCTCGGAAAGTGGCACTTTCCGTGGTTCAACTAATCATAGAAAGTTATTATTTTCCGCACTTGTGTCATAAATAACCATCGGAAGTATATCAGTATTTAGAAATGAATTTGCCTTGCATTTTTTCTTACTGAAAGGAGTTTAACGCCTCATATTCATTGCAGAAACAAAACAACATCATTCCGTATCAAGAATTCAAGCGAATAGCTTTTGTTTTTATTATTTTCTAGACTAGGTACTTACGCTTACGTGGCATTGGTAATAAATAAGTCGCAATATTTAGCTAACGTCACTCATAAACTCCAGGTGAAATTTATTGCATCCGCCTGCGATCGGGTTCTCAACATCGAAGCGCAACCCACAAAAAGGATAAATACACAGACATTAACGTTTTACACCCAAAAGCTTTTAGCTCGTAAAAAAATCGGACGAATCACACAGCCGCGCAGCGCTCCCGATAAATCTAAAAATACGAACAGTTAGACGGTACGATATGAATAACAAACTCGGCATAATATTTTACAAATACCTTTAATCTTGCTGAATCAGAATTCCTTTATTTTGTCATTCATGCCGTTCAGCAACGCATGAAATTATTCGTAGCCTACAAAAACCAAGTCAACTGCTACCTAAAATATTATCAGGCCGAGATAATTCCTCTTTCGGTTCAGCGAGCTGAGGCGTGCGCATATTTTTCTCATTTCTTAAAAGGAAAGTTCTTTAAGAAAACAACACAAAAAATTAAAAGTTTCGCAAGTCGGGGAGGTTTTTTCGTGTAAGCGGCGGCGCACACCTCACGCGCTGAATGAGAGATAACGACCGCAGTTCGGTTATTTATGACTAACGAGCCTATTCACAACCGTAGCGGGCCAAATGGAGATTTATGAAACAGAAAATGTCGGGTAACGTACGTCTTGAGCGTAATTTGTAGGACGAGGACGGTGTGTGCCGCAGTCGCGAGTCGCTGTGCAATCTGCGAAATGCCATCCCGTTTGGGGATTGCTTCTGCTTCGAGAACGATGCTCCGTCGCTGGAGGACGCTCGACTCGAGCCCTCGAGTACTCTAGCCCACTTCGCGTTTTAACTCGGACTCCTATGACACGCTTAAGCTGATCCGACTCGTATTAGAAAGTAAAGAACATTTTATTACGTAAGAAAACGTTAAGGTTTTTCAAACGGTTTTACGTTGGTAATGTTCATGTATGAGAAAAACAATGTTTCTGCACATGCTTGATACTTATAGTGTGAATAATCTTAGCCAGCAAAACAAAGTAGGTATAAGATCTCTATTAAAGTTGTAAAAACAATGATCTGAAATTAATGCTTTACTGAGATTTATAATAATTGTCGCCCACAAAGATCCACTTAGAAAGAACAATCTGAACAGTGGTATTGATTCGTAATCTTTGATCCGTCCCCGCGTGCTCGGAACACAATTAATTCCGTTTCGGAACCGGATCCGGCGACACGGTAACAAAAGACAATCGCCAAACAACTCACGTAAACAAACCGTGAAATGTTAAACGCGAATTACAGAAGGCAACAATGACCGGCAATTAAGGAAATCAAACAAAATTCAATAGGGAACATTTGTTCAAAATTGCAAAACCCTAAGCCGAAAGGGCCCAATTTCCATTTTATTAGCATGAGTTCGGAATAAAAATGTGTTTATTCTGGGATGAAAGCGAGATCCCCCCCCCCCCCTCCATAAAGAGATCGAGTGCCAATACAGATGAAAACGCAATGTTATTCTGAAGCGTATTCCAAACTCAAATGGATTTTGTGTTTATGAGTAGGCTCCGAACACATTTAGATGTGTTCGCCGGCGCTCGAGCGTGAACAACAATGAGGGCTGCCGCGAATCAAAGATCCGCTGGGATCGCTAGTAAGGTCTGTATGTCAATTTCCACCAATCATAATAAGCCAGTAGCTTGTCTCTCATTGGTGGAGAATGACAGATAGACCTCACTCGACAGTGGCGATCCTCGAGCGAGCATCGTATACGGTGCATAAAACTGTTTTTAACCCCCGACAAAAAAGAGGGGTGTTATAAGTTTGACATGTGTATCTGTGTATCTGTGTGTCTGTGTATCTGTCTGTATCTGTGTGTATCTGTCTGTGGCATCATAGCTACCAAACGGATAGACCGATTTAGATGCGGTTTTTTTTATCGTAAGCTAATGTAATCGAGATGGTTCTTAGCTAAGTTTCTTTAAAATCGGTTCACCGGTTTTTGAAATATTGAACTTTGAAATGACAATGTCGGGGGTTTTTCAACTTTTCTAAGTTGGTTAGGTTATTAAATATCAGATGATATCATGTGGATATCGGAACACCCGAAAATTCCGAATAGTCATAATTCCGAAAGCGTTATTAGTCCGAATTTTCTTTATATTATGAAGTCTATTTTCTGCTGAACGAAAACTTTGATGTATGTAGGTACATGATTTTGAAAATATTACAGCTAGATCAGGTTTGTTTCATTTTAGTTACAAAATAATTTATGACTACGGCGGAACTTAGCGTTCGAAATACTGAAAATTCGGTGTAATGATACTTCGGAATTAAGTTTTTCGTATTTACATAGTGTATCTATGTGGATATATATACCTGCGGGGGTGTTGTATTGTAAGTAATGAGGAAAATTTTCAGGTAACGGTTTTTGCCGGAAGGGGCCACGGTGACGGCCGCGTCCAGAAATACGCGCAATAAAATCACCTCCAAGGATTTATGGCGGACGAATGCCCTTGATATTGCAACAGTAAATAATATCTTTCGTTAAAAGGCCCGTTTTATTGGCACCCTTTCCTTTTATGCGACGATTATGTCATTTTTACGAGCGCTCCAATGCTATTTACGTATTTTTATTGAGAATCAAACGGAAAACTCTTACATAAAATCCAAATGATCCCGTAAAATGTGCACTATGATATTATAATTGAATATTTGCAACTCCGTTTGAAGGACCGTCGGGATAAAATTTATGAGACCGCTTGATATTTATGGAAACGCTTTCACGCTCAATCTCAACTTTAACATAAGTAGTGTTAAGTAGGGTCCGAAGTCCACGATTCATACCGGGAAATCTTTTTACATTGATATTATGATGGCACACACACCGTCGAATTGCTTCGCAGAAGTATGCAGGCTTCCTCGCAATATTTTCCTTCACCGAAAAATTCGTGACATTAAATTACAAAAAAAATAATCGCACATTAAAAACTCAGAGATGCGAGGGTCGAACCCAGGAACCTCTGCTTGAAGGCCATAGGTCAAACCACTCTCTATGACGGCTCCCGTGGGCCCACGTGGGAACCACAATTATTATAATAGCCTAAGTCCTCTCATTCTCAGACTGTCACATTGTGTCGAATGTGAGTGCCAGGCACAGAATTTGCAGAACATTTTAATTTTATGTTTGTGTATTTTCGAAATAGCACTTAGTTCCGCAGCGAACCTATTCAAACATTTATTTATTCAACGCCTGTTGTGAGCCTGAGCATGTAAACAACGCCGTAATATATCGCGGAGGATACTTTTTGCAAATATTTGTGCCAAATTTACAATTTGCCGTCTTCGCGACACTTCATCGATCAACGTCGCCCCACCTCGGCCGGCTAACAACTCGCCCGTTTAATATAATTGGATCCAATAATTCTATACGATCGTCAACTTGATAGCTTGATATAAATAAACCGGCCAAGTGCGAGTCGGATTCGCGCACGAGGGTTCCGTAGAAAGATTTTAACGCTTTTCCCCATTGTTTTAAGAATTCCAGTGTAAGCAGAGCCCTGCTCCTAAGCAAAATGTACGCAGTGTGGGGTTAACTTATATTGGTCCTCGAAATCTAGACACAGACATAAAAAAATAAGATTTTGAGACTTTTCTGAGTGGTTGTACTATAAGAGCTACCTTCATACCAAATTTCAAGTTTCTAGGACAACTGGAAGTACCCTTTAGGTTTTCAAAAAACGGCAATTTGTATGGAAACGACTTTTTTAATGACTGTATCTTTTGTTTGCGTTGACTTAGATGCTTGATTTTTTCACAACTTCAAGGGACCGCAGATTTAAGTATTTGATATTAATTGCAGCATCCTACCTCCACGCGTTCCAGAGAAAAAGGGTCTTGACAGACAGACAGACAGACAGACAGACAGACGGACAACAAAGTGATCCTATAAGGGTTCCGTTTTTTCCTTTTGAGGTACGGAACCCTAAAAGAACAATTCAGATTAATGAATGAACGACTCTTTGTTATAAAACAGATGTACAATGGGAGCCCCCATTTAAAATCCTCCCAGTATGTACTAAGACAAAGAGGACAAGAATTTAGCTAGTGTCTATCAGCGTTAACGCTTGTAAGTATATCTTGTCTTTCCGATCACAGACTAGGTTTAAGTCCTCTAACTTTGCAGGTATAACAATGTATTTTTTTTAACGTGTATACATACCATCCAATACCTTCTCCTAAATGTGCACTCATGAAGCTGAAGTACCTATATACACACCTCAGCGTCGCACGATCTCTAGCTAATTTCACTTTTACAATAAGCTATTAGCTGAACCTTTGTCGGATAGTAGCTGATGTTGATCAGTTATTTCATGAAAATAGTGTCGCACATCGATATGCTTTGATCACTTATTAAAGGTTATGTCTTCGCCAAAAACTTTGCAGGTCTTTTGCGGGTGGGTCGTTGCACTGTTGTGTTGGGGTGTGAAGAGTAAGATAGCCGGTGTAATTACGGGCACAAGAAGCATTTCATCTTAGCTCTCTAGGTTGACAACGCATTGCTCGTTAGCCTTCCATATCGTATAAAAAAAGTCATGGTAAAATTTGAGGTAAATTAAATTACTCAACCATACGAGTTCAGATAGAAATGTTGGTACTGATGTTAACACATGGTTAAAGCCCAATGGATGCTTTAATATTTTGCAAAAAGCGACCGTCACGGCTCAATGAGGAAGCAAAAAGTACGAGATTACTCCGCAGGAATGTGCAGCCTTCCCCAAGATGTTTTCCTTCACCGAAAAGCTCATGATATGTCGCACATGATTCCGAAAATCTAAGAGTTGCGAGCTTGGTGGTTTCGAAAACACGACCCTCTGTTTGAGAGGCCATAGGTCAACCCACTAGGCTACCACGGCTCACGCGTCCCCATGGGCAGTCGCCATAGAAATCGGCATGGATCAAATCATCATCAGAGAAGTCCGTAGCAGCTTCGTGGGCGGCCACGGTTTTTCCAAGAACAGCCAAATATAAAGTGTCAGATAAACGTGCGATTAAGTATGAGTACCTACTTATGGCTCGGCGACCTTAATCATCATCATCATCGTGTCAGCCGAAAGACGTCCACTGCAGGACTAGGTCTCCCCCAAGGCTCTCCACTCAGACCGGTCTTGTGCTTTCCGCATCCACCTTAATCACTCTCGCTTTATTCATTAAATGCAACGTATTTCATCTGTTCCTGCTTTAATCTATTCTTACCTTTATTCCATTATGGGTACAGTTTTAAATGATTCGCGGTTAGTTGCTGCGTCGAAATATCGGGAGCTCATCAAACCTATAAGGTAATCGCGGTCAATATGCCGTTTTCATTATGTCTATTATGATTACCTGGTAGAGATCGCTCAGTAGCGACAAGGCCGCCCATTGCTACCTTGTATTTTCTTTGTGCCTCGTTTCTTGTTTTGCCTGTTATGTGGTGTTCAATAGAGAGTTATTGTATTGTATTGTATTTAGGTGACACATGAGTGCTCACACGTCTATCTGGCACTTATGAGGATTCTCATAGGTTATGTCCGAATTGGTCCGACTCACGCACCATCGACAATAAGTGATTGTGTTTTGTTGTTTATGCCACCCGAACGACTGGCTACTTGACTATGGAGTGAAGCATAAAAATATTTTATAGCCAATGCCCTGTCAGTATATTGGCTAAATGTATTGTGTGCTCAACATTTCAGGTTCGAACCCTCTTGGAAGTCATTGTATCGTGTAAAATTGCTTGGTAGAGCGATTGTTTCGTTTCGTCTATGTTAGAAAATATTTTACATCTTAGTATGTAGGTTAATTCTTAGTATATTAGGTGGAAAAGCCGTGATAGAGTGGTTTGACCTATGACCTCTGAAGCAGAGGGTCGTGGGTTCAAACCCCGGCTCGCACCTCGTGAGTTTTTCGGAATTCATGTGCGGAATTACATTTGTAATTTATCATGAGTTTTTTGGTGAAGAAAAACATTGTGAGGAAACCTACACACTCCTGCGAAGCAATTCAATGGTGTGTGTGAAGTTCCCAATCGGCACTGGGTCCGCGTGGGGACTATAGCCCAAGCCCTCTCATTCTGAGAGGAGGCCTGTGCCCAGCAGTGGCACATACAAACAAAGGCTGGTGATGTGATATATTTATTAAGGATTGCTTTATAACTTTTCTGGAGAGTCAACGTTTGCAATTCGTATGAATAACGTGAAACGATCATTCAGTGAAATTAATAGAATAATAATCTGATTGTTAGCTTTTAGTTAGAAACATGAATAATATTATTTTCCCGATCGTAAACAATTTCAAACATTAAGTTGATAAAGTTTCGTACTTTGGTTTCGTACTGCTTGCTGGATAAATTTAAATTTAAGAATACTTATGTCAATACAACATTTCAGTTTGTCGATTTCCTGGCGTATTCTGGGTAGCGTAATACTGTTGTTTATAAACAAAGCCACAGGCCGTTCACTTTCATTTATTAGGTAAATAAACTTTCTGCCTCGGCTCTCTATTCTCCACAGGAAAAGGAAAACAAAAAGTTGGTGTAGGCTAATGCTATTTTTTTTTTGTTTTCCTGCCAAGTATTTCAAGATTTTTAATTTATTTTCTTCACTTCCGCAAATTAATTAAGTGAAAACGTACATGTTTCGTAAACAATTTATTTTGTTCAGTCAAAATTTCGATAAATCCGCTAAATGTAGGTCAGACGGACAACTCGAACAAGCGCACAGCGACATCTCTTGTCCGATAGTGGAACTAACGTATTTTTAATGATTTCTGAAAAACTGTGCTATTTAGATACATCGTTTTATTTTTCCAGTAATCTTTACAAAAACCTCTATACTTAATACATATAGCATTATAGAAGTTCAGAGATAAGGAGGAAACGTTTTTTTTTTACATTTTCAAACTATGCGTCGTAAAAATGTTTTAAAATGTAGACAATGCTCTTTCATATAATACCCAATGACCTAGTAGGCCTGCTTTGATTTTTTAAGCCCCTTTTCATTCCCTGTTACTAAAAAGCTCATTATTTTATTTTCTTTTTTATTTGCAAAATAGTTGGTCAAGGATCATCTAAAACTACTCCAAATTTCAAGTCGTTAGTAATTCCGGACATATTCAGCTGTGACTTGTTACAGACGGACTCAGTCGCACCATAAGGGTTCCTTATGGTAATAAGGAACCCTTATGGTGCGACTGAGTTTATATATATAGTTTAGTATATTTTGGCTTTTTTCAATTAAATTAAATAAAATAAAGAGGTTATTTTTCAAAACCTGAACAAGAGATTATGTACTTACTACAAACTGTCACCAAAATTGCAAGAAATCCTTCTTTAATACCACTAAACTTACTAAGGGTTTTTAAGTTTTAATACCCCTCGTTTCTTAGAGCGATTTACGCTGCAGCGTGTGGGGCGGGGAGCGAACAATGTATGTTGTGGCTGTTTAATGAATGTTGAGACCGAGTTGAGGGAAGATACCGAACAAAACAAAACAAAAAACCGCTATGGCGAAGCGGTTAAGCTACACGGCTCAAAAGGAAATTAATCATTTACCTTTTTGTTTCCCCGCAGCTTTGCGGTGCCAATCCGACGTCCGATGATTCAGACTAAATACTACGTCGAGTGGAGGATTTCCCACGGCGAGCTATCACTGTCGCTGCGGCGATAAAATCGAATCAGTCCAGTATTGGAGGGGGATATATCGCCGTCTCCCACGGCCGCGTCACTTTGACACCGGCATAAGTAGAAGCATCTGAGGTCAACCAGCCGTCTCTTCGACTCGAACAATTTGTCTCGGCGCGCAAGGAGGAAACCCCGGACGGGTACAAATGGCAGATTACTTCGAGTTTACTAGATTCCCACCCTAGACAAATGTCGCATCCACTCGCCCCGCCTGGCGCGCCCTAATGAATGCCACTTTGAAAGCGATATTATGCAAGAATTCATCACACAGACAATGATGTACAGCTAGTAATGTATTAAGACTATTATCCCGATATTAGTCCCGGTTCCAGTGAACTTTAAGTGCTATTACCATGACATATGAGGCGTATATTTCGAGGGAACGATTTAGTTACAAAGTATCCACAAAGTCGCGAAGAGCGAGATATATGTGTCGATGTAACTGTCGCCCCGAGAACGTTTCGCACCGTGATAGGAGCGGGTAAATTAGCCATAACGTGTAAATTGAAACGCAGGCAATCCCGTGAGTTAACGCGATCCGGGACGTACATCCAGCCTTTAATGAATAAAGGGACACGACGGCGACGTCTATATTCTGCCGCTGGGGCAGAGACAACTTGTAACTCAATCAAAGTACGTAAACTAGACCTGTGACGCTCTGCCGTGCACATTCGCGCACGTGCGAATCATTTTTCACGCGATATTCGATTACCGCCCGTATCGTATGGAACAAACAAATGACACCTTTTGTATTCAGGCTCGGCCGTACTCGCGATGAATAATGTCACTATAACGGTGATATTTTGATCTGGCAAACTTTGCAATCCGTAATAAACTTCTCATAGTACGTAAACACTGTTCAGGGTAGGCAATGTTGTGTTGTGTGTACAAAGCCCTAAACAACCGTGTATCTGTACAAAGATGCCAAGGTAGTCGGAGAAAGGTAAGACCATTGGAAATTCACAAACGCGAGGGACGGCAAGGGAAGGGATGAACAAACTGGCGGCAACGGTAGAGAATTTAATTAATTGTAACTAAACCCTTATCCAATGAATTGACATGTTTATCACATAACTAACTCAATTATAATGCGGAGGCATGGTGGAATAATTAATGCCGGTTTCACCCGTATGCTCGGGTAAAGATTTTTCACTATTTTTAGTCCAGGGGAAAAAACTTTTTCTCCGCCGATCTACATCATCTGTCTCTATCTACCTCGCACCAACTAGGACTTGAACTCGGGATTTTATTTTTGGACTCGTTATAAACAATTACATAAAATAGTCTCAATATACCAAATACTTAGTTTCAAATGATAATCTACTATGACATAAACTGATGTCTAAATATTTATAAAATTAAACTTTTTGAATGCTTTAGCTGGTAGAAATTTGCCCAAACTTAGAACATCATTTTCTATCAGATGCAATAGAAGTATTAACTGTATTTGCGCGTAGGTACTATTTAAGTACGTATTCTGTGTCTGCGCTCACATCTTTCGATTTCGAATACCGATTACCCGCTCAGGCGTAAAATGATGCGCAACGTCGTCCAAATATAAATCATCGTTTATTCAACACAAAACACACAAAAAGTATTTGACAAACAAACCCTTTCCGTAAACGTTACCTTCCGATTGACCTTTGATAGCTCCGGCGCAATATTAAATGGATTGGAATTGCTAAAATGTTTTCCGTTCTATTTTGTAGATGCTTGATTGTGGAAATTGCCTTGTTGAAATTGGTTCGTAAACCAATACCGTTGGGAAGCTTTGACTTACAAACATGGTGATTGAATAGAGAAAACTGAGCATTAACGCTGTTGTACAGTGTACAGAATAATCGAACTGGCAACAATCTTGACATGTGTTTTTATTGAAAATCGCGTTTTAAAAATAAATAACAGAAAGTACCTAACAATTAAATAACAATGAGATTTCATAATTTATATTGTTTTGGGTTTATACGTAACGGTTACTTATTTTTAAAAATCGTTTTTCAATAAAACCACATGTCATGTCTTTCTAATGATAAAAAAAACCGGCCAAGTGCGAGTCGGACTCGCGCACGAGAGTTCCGTAGAAAGATTTTAACACTTTTCCCCAGTGTTTTAAGAAGTCCAGTGTTCGCAGAGCCCTGGTCCTAAGCAAAATGTACGCAGTGTGGGGTCAACTTATATTGGTCTGTGAAATCTACAGGCAGATATAAAAAATTAAGATTTTGAGACTTTTGTGCGTGGTTGTGCTATAAGAGCTACCTTCATACCAAATTTCAAGTTTCTAGGACCACTGGAAGTACCCTTTAGGTTTTCAGGGTACGGCAATTTGTATGGAAACAACCTCTTTTAATGACTATCTTTTGATTGCGTTGACTTAGAAGTTTGATTTTTTCACAGCTTCAAGGGACTGCAGGCTTGAATATTTGATAATAATTTCAACCTGCTACCTCCACGCGTTCCAGAGAAAAAGGGTCTTGACAGACAGACAGACGAAAACAAAGTGATCCTATAAGGGTTCTGTTTTTTCCTTTTGAGGTACGGAACCCTAAAAACGAATTAGGTACTTAAAGGGAATTTTTTACACGATCTTTCAATGGTTCTAAAGCAGTCTTCAAATGACAGGGCGGCAAAGACGTTATTTTCGGTTGCAAATAATGAAGTCAGGCGGTGCAGTCACAAAGCGGCACGTCCCAGGCCCTCGTGGCTCGTGACCCAATACTATTACGGCGACTTTATTTTAATAATAAATTGTGGGCTCATATTTCGAGGCGATGTTACGGTGGTAACTTATACCTTTTGAGGGAATTTAAAACGAATGAAGGAATCTAAGATAGCGATTGATAAGTTTCAGCGGTTTGAGCTTCTTGCACGTCAGCCACGCAATTAATAAACCCACTAAAACAAAAGAGCAACTGGAACTTGCTAAAGAAAGAAAGAAAGAATAGTACATTGTGCATGAAGGGCGGTAAGAAGGGTATTACTAACGAAAGTCTATTAGAAGGCAGACGCCGAAGGCGGAGGGCTTTTAATGACTTGAGTTTGTAATACCCTTACTGCCTGTGATACACACAATGTTTTTCATCACATTTGCGAGGAAATAAATACATACAACAAAAGGCAAAAAATCTATTTATTAAAAGTTTGGTCTTCACATACAGAAGACATATTTTACTAAGTACAGGCAGTACCTCCGTAAATATTAGATTAAGTATAGACCATTATAAATATAAACTCAGCAGTCGGCAACAAATAATAGTTTTGAGATTGTCAACTTATTTCAATGGAGACTTCAGACTTCCAGTACTTCCACAGAAAATGATAAAAAACGCGTTTAGAAACTGGAAAGACGAAAGCCCATCCATACAGTCAGTTTTTATCGTTTTCAAAATAAAATTCACTGAATTAATTGCAAAGTAAACTCAAATAGTTTTAAAACACAATAGTAACGTTTAAATTAAGTAATACTTATTTGTAGAAAACGTAAAAAACCATGTTTGATTTAAAACCTCCTTAGTGTGGAATGACATATTATACCTACTTACCTACAAGTGAACGCCATATTTTTTAAAACTAAACTCATTACTCCCTTGGGAAAATTACAAATTACCTATTACTCCCGTAGGAATAATTTAGGCCGTTGTCCTTCAGTATGCCTGCGTACAATACGACGCTTTACGAGCAAGTGTGATGAAATGAAAAATATTTGTTCTACGTACCTACACAATTTACTAATGTTACTAAAAACAATTAAAAGAAAAAGGACATTGAACAGACGTTGAACGGAATTCTGTTCAGTTCAGTCTCAGCATTGTGCCTGACCATTTACCGGGAATCAAAGTGGGACATGCATCTATAAATTGTCCACTCTAATCGTTTTGAACACACGAATGCAATAAAGATTCCTACAGCCATCTGTCATCGACGTCTAATGTTCTGGTGGCCACCTATGCTATAAATGTATCGCAACAAATGACCCGTATCTACTTCAATTAATTTAATTTATCACATTAAAATTATTTCATTTTATTTCATTTATTCAATGCAATTCACATGTCAAGGTACAACACAAACATAGTGTATATTATAGTCTATTACAGACTGTATAATCAGTCCCAAGTGTATTGATGTAATTGACTTATAGTAAATCATTACCATGTTGCATTGAGTCATCGCCGTATCCACCTGATTTTTTTTATTGAAATCCTATTTGTGACATTGTGAAAAGGCTACTCCAGTCAAATTGAAGTGAAAGCAGTGTGAAGTGATCTGAATGTTATAATTATTTACTCTACTCTTTTAATGTATTGGAATAGAAATATATTCCCCAAGCTGATAATAATAATACACCTGGCGTCGACGGCATTCCAATCTGACTTTGCTAAGGTCGAAGTCTAGGGCTCCAGGGAACAGTAACGAAAACCTGACGTTCGCTAGATATAGACAAGTGTTAACTTAGAGACTGTGCAACAACCTTTAACATATCGTAGATATAATTATGATACATATTTTATTCGATATGCAAGGTTTCCCAACCTAGAATCCTGAGGTAATGAAACCTAACAAAAAAGACAGAAAATCGTTTTCTGTTCATGATAAAATAAATTCCAGGTTATTTTCCTTTACCTGTGCTGTCAAATTCAGACAATTCTTTCTTTGCACATTATAAAATCATTTGCACCAGTTATTGACATCGTATACTTTAGCGGTGCTTCTGTTTCCTCGCGCGCTGTGGCTGGGCCATCGCCAAGAATAGGTTGCGGAGACAATCTATTTTATTGCGTTACTCTTTTGCGAATTCACGCCTAGAGGCGGCTTATATAAAATCTTGTCACAATTTGCAAAATAAATTGAATATAGTGCCTTTGAAACGCTGCATTCGAAATTGTTTCAGTTTTCTTTTCTAAAACGTTCCAGCGACCGGAATTTATTCAACAACTTGTGTTATTGGAGTAAATTTATTCACATCCCATTTGAAATATTGTTCATGTGACCCGGTTCAGCGGTATCGACACTAATTGATGTTGAAAAGCAATAGCCCGGAAGCCGGTAATGAATTATGAAACATCACTAAGATGGATGGGTGGGAAGAAAAGTAGATAAAGCAGTACGTACAGCCTCCAACCCCATCGGCTCATCAATTATGTCGTATGCGATCAAACCCAGTGTCCATCTGCGTGCCATTTGTAAATGTCATGCCTGTCTTGCCAACCACCTTACAACACCCCACTAACAGACTAATATCACCTTAGAGCCGACTTAATAGAAGCCTATGCAACTGCTCCCGTAAGTTGGCGCCAAGTAAACACAGGATCGTAATTCAGCCTTGGTGACAAAGCAACATTCAGCAAATCAATGGTCACTGAGCAAAAGTTATTTAATGACTGCTAGAGTTAGCAATGGATATAATGGGATTGTTCGTATTAAATTTGTTTCTGTATAAAAATATGTTTTGATTTTTTTTCACTTTATGCTTTTAAGAATATAGCTAATACTTTTTATTACAAAAGCACAGTTTTTCGGAAATTATCAAAATTTACACTAGTTCCATAATATGACAAGAGATGGCGCTCTCCACCTGTCCGTATATCTTAACGGTTTGTAGGTACACAAAGTAGCACAAATATTATTAGCTGATGGCTTACCGGTTTTTTTACTTACCCAATTATTCCTTCTTTGAAAATCAGTGATTGGTTTGACAATAAAATTATTGTTTTACTAAATGGTTAAATGCGATGCAACATAGTTAAATAGCGATGATTATGATTCTAATTGTGATCTTGTTTTTGGTAAAACTATTAAATTTAAAATTCCCATCGCTAGGGGCTAGGAAATTTGCTGTCAATGTCAGTTGCTCACATTTGTTTACATACCTAGAGGTACCTAATTAGATTTCAATCAATGATTTTGTATTATATTGATTCAGGCGTAACTTTGCGGAGGTCCATGTTACAAGTAACGGATTAAATTAATTTGCTCCTCCGCGAAGTAGTGCAGTATAGTCATGCAAAATAGCCTCGTCTGCGCTGAGTATTTATTTTCATGCACTAATTTTCCCGCCCTCCCTCCGCAAATTAAAAATAAAATAATCAACGCAAACGCTACTAAGCCCACAACCAAAACTACCAAAACCGAATGTGACTCGGATAACCCATTATTATTACTTCCATTATTATTATCCGAGTCACATTCTTGATATTCTGCATGTTTGCAAAAAAGGGTTGCGTTTGAGTGTTTTGGAACAGATGGAGATAATCAGGTACAACAGGAGGGGTTTAATTGTCAATGAACAGTTGAATGTTGCGTCATCACCGTTGTTGCGGATGTCATTAAGTAATAATAATGGGGGTAGTGAGGGTATAAATACGGCCAGCCGTTCTGAACAAGCTCATTCTTCGACTGACGGTCGGGGTGTCAACACCGACGACGTCCGCTGAGGATGCCTCGGAGAGAGGCGAAACACGTGTCCGGTATTATTTTACTGGTGGTGGTAGTTTTGGTTGTGGGCTTAGTAGCGTTTGCGTTGATTATTTTATTTTTAATTTGCGGAGGGAGGGCGGGAAAATTAGTGCATGAAAATAAATACTCAGCGCAGACGAGGCTATTTTGCATGACTATACTGCACTACTTCGCGGAGGAGCAAATTAATTTAATCCGTTACTTATAATGATTTTGTAAACGTTTTTCAAGGTTACGTAGTTTACGAAAGTTAACTTTTTATTCAGTTTCTCGTCTCGTCCTCTTGAACACAAACTCAAATCGATTGAAACTGAAATAACTCCCGCAACGTACTTAAACTTCGTAACGCGTAAAGAAGTCGAAAAAGTTTATGTGAAAATAAACGGGGCTCAGGAGACTTAATAATGTACCTTCGCGATAGTGGAACACGAACTTGAGACATTTATCTAACAAATAGCTGCTTATAACTACTATAAGTTATCAAAATTAAACATTGGATCTCCAAGATACTTAACCCTTAGAGAGATATTTTTTTATGAAATTTGCACGATAGCTACCTTCAGTTAGATAATTTCATTACCATAATTATTTCTACCCATTTTTATGTTTTTCTCCAATTTTTTATTTTTCAAGTTAATATATTATTATGCTTTAAATACAAAAACTAAAACACGAAAATTTGCTAGATCGAAATCATGAAATTATTGATTTTAGCGACATCTCTCGGTTCGAGGGTGCCGATTGGTTCCAATGGAGTGTGGCTGTCATCTAGTTGCAAATTATTTCACACAGATGGCAGTATTCACTATTCACAACATAATGTAGTGATACACGAGCTGTTACTTGAATACATGCAAAAAAATCGACGTGTACATTAGTACTAATTTTGGTGTAAGTGTACAGGTATCACGTGAGACGAGATGTCAAGGGTCCGGGTTCGAGCCCTGGGGTTGGTCATATTTTTTCTGGTTTTCTGGGTATTCCTGTTTCAGTGAGTATTAAAAGTATAACAATTGATCGACCTTCGATCGATGCTATTGTTCGACTTTGATAGATTAATGCGTTTGCTTTGGGTAAAGTAGAAATGACGTCGACTGATTTCACCATCAATCGAACGATCAATTTATCTAGTAACAATGGAAATAATCGATTTATTTACCTTTTTTTTTTAATAAATGGTTTTTTATTAAAAAAAAGTAAATAAATTATAATGAGGTAGGTACATTATAAAACTTAAAACTAAAATTTAAAATACTAAATACTTACTAACTAAAACTAAACTAAAGGTAAAAAATCTCTCCCAGATCGCCGCCAATGGGAAGGGTTGTATGGCAATGCTGATTCGCTGAGCGAAGTATTGGCCAGCCCTCTGGTCACGGGAGGCCTCTATAAGGCGCGCCAAGAGATCTTTATATAAATGGCGCACGCTAGGCCCCCAAGGCCCCAGAGTTTCGACCCCAAACGCCTCAAATATGTAACTAGCTCCAAGGGAACTATATTTGCGGCGTTTAAGGTCTTCTGCTGAGGCCGCGGCAGAGCCAGCTACATTTTGGGTTCTTGAAAGATGGGTCGGTGCGAGGGTATCCACACAAGTGGCGTCCCATACTAAAGGCCGACCCATCCGCCAAGGAACCAGTGTCAGACCGTTGGGCCTCTTACCATCGTCTCTAGCCAGGCCGTTAGGTTCCAAGACGGCCGGCACTTGGATGCTGACAAGTGCCCTACGGATGACATCATTAATGCTGGCGTGGCGCGGTATACGACCCGCGCTTCTGCCGCATGATAGGCCATGGTATCCATGCCTATCAGTCATTTTCCCACATTGGCAGCGATGAGGGACATTTGTTGGTGCCCCTACCCTGAGACTGGTGGCGAGGCGGAAAGTGGTGCTATCGAGGAGGGTGCCTATCGTAGTTGAGGGAAGGGTTTGAAGCCAGAGGCCTGATTCCCACTCCGCGGTAGCAAGAAGACGAGCGCGCTCTGCCGGACTGGATGCTGTGCTTAGCAGATTGTTCCTCACCAGTTGGCAGAGTGGCTCGTCCCACTCTCTCTGCGAGCAGGGATTCGCAGGCGCGTCAGTACCCGGACATGCTAATGACCAAACATTTTTGGCCTCGGTGCAGTGAGCAACCTCTAGGACCCCCAATGAGGGAGCTAAAATTTTCCCTATAAGCGGTTGCGCACTGTGCACAGAGGACAAAAAGGCAGGCAGAGATACACTTGAAATTTTGCGGACGCCTAAGCCACCATACCTTATGGGTAGGCTGGCCTGGGTCCATGATTTTTCATCAAAGGGGATGTTAAGAATGGAGGTGAGGGTCTCTTCGATTAATTTATCTAATTGAAGCATCAAAGTAGGGTATTTCCAGAGGTGGCAGCCGCGAAGTACATATGTGAATTTAGGTACGAAGAGACAGTGTCGAATGATAGTGTATGCGGTATGCATGTTAATTTTGAGCAAACGACCTGAAACGGTGGTAAAATTTTGAATTTTCTGTTTTACATAGTCTTCAAAAGATCCAAAAGTGGGCAGCCAAGGAGGTGAAGCGTTTTTTCGTCCAAAATTGTTATACCAGGAGCTACGTGTTCAAATTTGTTTATTACAGAAACTTTATCAGGACAGGAGTTCGAAACAAAAAGTTCGCATTTAGAAAAAAATATATAAGAGGCCAATATGTTTAAGGTTAGTTGTTAAATTTTGTAAATCATCAAATACAGTGTTTGCTTCGCCTCCAAGGGTGCCGTCATCAAGGTACCATAAATTTAATTTAGAATTTAAATTTTTGATGATTGAATGAATGGCGAGAATGCCTTGTATCATATTTTTATTTGGAAGATATCTCCTCAGCGCCATCTATGAGTAGCTTAATCAAGCGGCTCACCCATTACGGAACTTCTACAGTTACGCATTAGTGGCAAGAGATGGAACTATTTTCTGAATCAATGAAAATAATCGATTTATTGTTTTTTTTTTTTATGAAACATTCATAGTATGAAATTCAACATACAATGACAATGCAAAGAAAAATCCGTTAAGCATAGCTACCAACGTTAAGTATAGCTTAATTGGTGGAGCGTGGTACGGATTACCGAGGTTGCTGGTTCAAGTCCAGTTGCTTAACGGATTTTTCTTTGCATTGTCATTGTATGTTATCTAGTAACGCCCATACATTTCTCTGTAAGTGTGTACAGTAGCTATAATAACGAGGCACATGTCGCTATCTACTGTCAAAATATTTTACAGGACCCTAAAAAAGCTCCGTATAATTTGACAAGTTCCAGGAACAACATCGCCAGTGTTAACGTCGAATAAACACTTTACAGAGTTGAAGCAGGCGTCCTCTGGATCAGCAATAAATTATTGAATTATTCAACAGCAAGCCAAGCAAAGTACGCAAATATCGTAAGAAATTACAATGGTTTAGTTTTGTACGCCAGTGAACACCTCCGGTCGCATTAATCTTGCTGTAACCTGGTTAGGGGCAGGGTCGCAAGTTTCGCGTAATATTTCATGCCACACGCGAATATTGCTTTGCAAGTATCGGCTAGCCTTGAATTTGTTTATTGGATATATTCGTGAGGCTTTTTGCTCTTTTTGTAGCAGTGTTATCACCTGCTTCGATGGATTAGTTATTTAGTTTTCTTACTCAAGGTTAGACATGGTGAGACTTAATTAATGTTACAAATATTTTAATGCACAAGTTAGAGTTACGTAGCTAGGTTTAGGTTAGTTGAAATTTAAATAAAATGAAATAAATAAATATCACGGGACAATTTGACACCAATTGACCGAGTCCCAAACTAGGCAAAGTCTGTACTATGGGTACTAGACGACGGATAAACATACTTATATAGATTTATATATACTTATATACATATTAAACATCCAAGACTCGAGAACAAACATTCATATTCATCATACAAACATCTGCCCCGACCGGGATTTGAACCCGGGACCTCAAGCTTCATAGTCAGGGTCTCTAACCACTAGGCTATTCGGTCGTCAGTCGGTGGTATGAATGTGTAAATTGGAGGACAATATAAGTATAAATTAACGAAAAATACAGTCAGCAAAACATGATGTTCATAATAGTTATTGTATTTTGTTATAATGTAGGTATTATCTTTATTTGTAACTATTAGCTCCCACCCATATCTTTGACTGTTCTGTCTATAGTAACTATCACTATTAACTTTCAAATGAGCTCCTGTACCTACTCTTTGTTCATGAACCATCAACTCCGCCAAGATAGGTACTTAACCATTAATAAGCAGTGATTACATTATCGTCAGGAGACCCACTTGCTCACTTGCCTTCGAAGTTGCAAAAAACAGTTAGAAAAAAATTAATTGCTACAGCAAAACGTCACAGTAACTGCTCCGTTTGTTTTTGCAAAGTTTTAAGTATTGAAATCACATGTCTTGTTCGTAAATAAAAAGAAAACTACAGTTTTATTTATCCATGAACTTACAAGCCACTTACTTACAGCTTACTTATAGTGAAATAAAAACGGATCTCTCACGTATATAAGTCGAGTTTAGCCGTCGGACTAATTCGTAGTCCTTCCTCTGGGAGCGCACGACCCAGCGGCAGCGAGACGCACACTATGATTGACTCTCAAGGTAGTTTCATGTTAAAAACACAGCTTACTTCTTTCACATAGGTATAGAGGTTCGAGCACGACTTTACGAATGCTGCGTAACGTAAAATCGAATAGTAAACGTTGTCGAGTTTGTATGACGTTTGGAACAGCGCCCGCCCGTGAGCGTATTTGGATCTAAAATTTAGTATTAGGTTTCTCGATCTCGATACGATAACCGTAACGTTACGCAGCAGTCGTAAAGTCGGGCTCGACCCTCAGTGCTTTCAGTTACAACCACACATGTTTCCATTATTACATTTCCGTAAGTGCAGGCTCGGTATCCCGCGACGGGCATCGCAAACGCGTGGTCCAACCCATTATTACCCTGTATAGTGTCATGGGAAACCTACAATCAGGGTTGTGTAGCTCGTGCCTAAATCAATTTGAATACTGATGATGTATGCTTCTACTAAGTACATGTTAGATGGGATATTATATACATTTTATGGAAGTATCTTCCAATAATGTAACGTTTCGCAGAATATTTATTTCCCGTGAATTTCCTGCTAAACTAAATTGACTTTTAGCATTAAGTGAATTTAGCACTTTTAGAAATAGTCATAAACAGAACTATTAATATACAATGACAATGCAAAGAAAAATCCGTTAAGCAGCTGGACTTGAACCAGCAACCTCGGTAATCCGTACCACGCTCCACCAATTAAGCTATACTTAACGTTGGTGTACCTGAGGAGAGATCTTCCAAATAAAAATATGACACAAGGCATTGAAAAATTCGTTAGGTACACCAACGTTAAGTATAGCTTAATTGGTGGAGAGTGGTACGGATTACCGAGGTTGCTGTTTCAAGTCCAGCTGCTTAACGGATTTTTCTTTGCATTGTAGTAGTCATTGTATGTTGAATTTCATTCTATGAATGTTTCATAAAAACAAAAACAAAAATAATCAATAAATCGATTATTTTCATTTTTTTTAGAACTATTAATATACTTTAAATACTAACTGAAAAAGTACGCAGAAAACCAGAAAGACCCCCAACACATACCTGTTTTAAAAATTAGAGAAAAAATCCAAAAAGATACTACATTGAGATAATGAGACAAACTAACCTAACTTACCTACGATAGATTACATGACACGTATTTAGATTTTAAATTGTACCAAAAAATTTAAAATTAAAAAAAAAATTGCGAATAGTCAGTTATATGCTCTTTTACACGTCTTTTTTGTAATCTACCAGCGCTTTCGGAAAGACTATGATTGCCAAGAAGAATGCGCCGCAATAAAAGTGGTTGAGGTGCTGAGACGTCAAGAGGGAAACATGCAAACAAGTAGGTACATTTTTAAAGTTATTATAATACTAGCTGTTACCCGCGACTTCGTCGTCGTAGAATTCGGTTAGTTATCGTTATTATGAAACTAAAAAAAAATCCAAGATAAAAGATAATGATGAACCGATTCCGTTAAACCGTTTCAACGTGAAGAAGTAACAAACACACATGATGCACACTCACTTACTTTCTCACAATTTTCCCTTTTATAATAAATTCCTCTTAGTATAATCCCTACTTAGGGACGTATCCCTACCTACATTAACATTAATTAACGATTATTAGGATTTAGGTTTTTTGTCATATGAAAGTTCTTGAATGCTTTGTTTCGAAAAAGCAAACCTAGCGTTAACCGCCTTACAGCCAAACACAGACCAAAACGCTTCACAGCCCAACACACCAGAAACTTGTGTAAAAACTGCCCTGGAAACTCGCAGAAAATTTGCACCAGCTTCCGAACAAACCGCTAACAACATATTGGCACGCCGACAAAAACACGATTCTGCTTTGCAAAACTAATATCGCCCCAAAAGATACACACCGAGTGACAGGAGCGGCATTGTGTAACGCTGCGTCTGCGAGGCGGTGGCATACGGCAGTCGAAAAGTAAAGTTGCTACACCTCGCAAAATCGTATAGTATACTAGCTGTTGCCCGCGACTTCGTCCGCGTAGATTTCAGTTATCGATATCCAGGGGAACTCTATCATTTTCCCGAATAAAAAGTAGCATATGTTATTCCTCAATATTCAAACTGTCTTCTTACCAAATTTCATCTAGATTGGTGCAGCGGAACTCCCGTGAAGAGGTAACAAATAAACAGACAGAGACACAGAGAGACAGAAAGACAGAGTTACTTTCGCATTTATAATATTAGTTAGGATTGGAAGCGTTTGAAAACGACTGGCCTGTCATTGCGCCAGACCGGAAGTCATGGAAAACAAGAAGAGAGGCTTTTACCTACCAGAAGGACACTATACCAGGGTAAGAAAATTTTGATATTCAACATAAGATAGGCGTAGTAATATGGTTCAAAAGATAAAACTCTATGAAGGTATAATAGACAGCTTAGGGTCTAAGCCTTAGGCTTAAAAGGGTCTCATCTTTTGTGCTCCAGGCCCCAAAACTGCGTTAAACATAAATGCGTAGAATTTTCTCTATCTTGAGTTTCTGAATAAAACCGGAGTAATTTCTGAGAGTTTCTAAATAATGCTTCACACTAGTTCTTTAATTACCAGTAAAGGTTTTAACCTTTACAAACGTAAATCAGACAGAAGTGTCTGAAACAATTGAAACCTGACAAGTTTACTTAATAGCTGATAGATAAACTGTAAACCTTATGCTTATGTTAGTAGGTAGATAAATCTTGACACACGACTCCCGTCCAAAAACACGATTCTTTTATTTGACAAAACTCGACCGGTAACTCAATATCTGTCAGCGAAACTAGAATTTTCCGCGGCGTAGATGGGGAAATAAAATAAAATGGCGGCGAGCTGACATTTTATATTTTGTTACTGGCAACTCCCCTCGGATCGGCTTTCGTATTTTCGATACGGCGGCACTCGATACGTGCTCGTCACTACTTCAATCAAACATTAGATTTTTAAGTAACACTAGAAAATTATCCCGTCACCACCTTTTCGATCTGTCACGATACATAAACACATCAAATCGTAGAGCAGCCGGAACATGCTCTCAACTGGACCGAGTGGTGGAAAGAATTTAATTCCTTGGCCCAGCAATGAGACGCTATTATGAGCCAAGAAAAATATATTGAAATAACCTATGACCAACTTAGAAAAGTTGAAAAACCCCCGACATTGTCATTTCAAAGTTCTGTATTTCAAAACCGGGTAAACCGATTTTAATTAAACTTAGCTAAGAACCATCTCGATTAAAATAGCTTTCGACTGAAAAAAACCGCATCGAAATCGGTCTACCCGTTTGGGACCTATGATGCCACAGACAGATACACAGATACACATGTCAAACTAAGTAACACCCCTCTTTTTTGTCGGGGGTTAAAAAGGACAAAAATACGAGACCCGGCGGACACAAAAACACACTTTTTAAATACGGATTTGTAGGCACGTAGTGACTACACAACGGGGGTAATTTCCCGAATCCTAAAAAAAATTAAAAATAAATTTCATTCAAATGCGCAACATCTGCGTTTAATAGCAATGAAGGCTTAACGGGGCCCGTAACATGTCATAACATGGGCGTGTTGCCTAAATGGCCTCTCTTACACCGAACTAGGAGCATTAACTCCTGTTTCAATTTACGGGACGCTACTAATTTGGTCCCGTGCCCGACTTGTGTGAAATATGTCCTGATCCAAGCCTAATGATCCTGCCGGTGACTTAAATATGCCGGAGGATAGGGATAACTTCATTAACTTAGCAGCGGTCTCGAAGGCTAACTAGCTAAATTTTGCTACAGATAAGGTAACTTAGAAATACGAGATCTACATGCAAAATTCTGAGTCATGTTTTTAAGTAGCGTACCACTAAACTTGTCTTAAATATAAGACTACCGAAGAATGAAAATTAATGTTTTCTTTTTCTGTTTGTGTCGAATGTGTGTGAATAAATCTTTCTCTCCTCCCTTCCCCCTTTCTCTCTCTTTTAAAATAAGAAGTTATGGTAAAAACAGTTGGACCCTGAATTATGAGATGGGTACATTAGGCGTCAAGTATGGATCGCTAATACTCAAAAATACTCAAATCTTTAGATTAAGATTTAAGCTGCACCGCTTTGGGATTAATCCAATCGATTAGTTACGCACTGTTAAATCCCAGTAATACAGCAATAAATCCATTTTACACCTGAAATTTAATTCCAAGAACAATGCATTTCCGCGCTCTGATACATTAATTGGATCATGAACATTATGTTCGTCTATTTGTATGTTCAGTCAACCAACCGGAACGCAAATTCGACTAAAGCTTGATAATACTGCTCGTTAATTTAAATTATGTATTGCAGGTATTATTTGATCAGTAATTAATCGTCTTTGATGTTAAATTATCTAATGTAGGTAGGTACTTCTAAGTCAATATTGTGCAGATATTAACGGTTCTTTATCTTAAGTAAATAAAACCCTTGTTTTAACATAATTTTAAAATAAGTTTAATAAATTAAGAACATTGAATTTTTTTTATAAAAAAATACTTATACGATACAATAATACCTATACGAGTATATTGCTAACTGTAGTTTTAGTCTGCTTTTCTTCCCCAACAGACCATAGCTACCGCTGATAAAAGTTGGCCAACTGCTTTTCTTCGGCTGTGAGACCCTTCGTGCCTAATTTCATTATTCTAAGTCGATGGAAAGTATGTAAGCGTTGATTTACTTGGGATTGACAGACAGACAGCCATACACAGAGCCACGGACAACGAGGAAATTCTATATAAAGGTTCAATTTTTTCCTTTTGAGATACGAAACCCTTAAAATAACCGCAACCAAATCACACCAGTCTATTTGATCGGTCAGCTGAACCATACCAATGACAGGCTAAACACATCGGTATGGAATTGGCCGATCCCCCAAAAAGGGATAATCTCGGTGACGCGAGAATTAACCGGGGAGCGCGTAATCCTGTGATACAGACATTGCGTACCCAATCTCGGCAAATTGCATCGATTTCCGTAACACCGACAGAACTTCATAATAGCTGGCCCGCGCTGAACAATCATGACCTGCCGTTTTCCAATTTTCCTTTACGTATTTTATGAGTTCGCGTTGAATGCCAATAATGAGCTGTCAGTCGAACTGGGGAACTTCTTTAATAGCTCTAGGTAATGAAAGTTAAAAACAAATTACTGTGAACTTAAAACAACCTTCACTTGAGAGGACCTAATTGAAAATTTCATTACCTTTTGTTTAATACATAATCACATAATCAGATTCATTAAGAACTTAACCTTTTCTGTTGTTCGTATTCAGAGTCAAACAATGCAACTGTTAGTAGCTATAGGAAAGTTACTGTAAGTAGAAACTACACACTGTTTTTTTTTACTCCACTATAAATCTACAATCAACAACGAGCTCTTCTTGTGGAAAATCCATTACAAAACCACCCTCTAGTTGTGTTTGTCAATGTATGTATATTTGTACTGATTTTTACGAAATGCATACTTATTAGCACGTGTGCTGGATAGCGGGCATCACAAACGTTTATTGCGGGGCGCCGCGTGTAAATCGCTATACTACCGCCCGTTTCCATACATTTTACCAACAAAAAAGCCTTTTTATGTCACCATGTTGGCAGACAGAGTTCTTTTTCTGTTCCTCAGAGGCATAACCTTCAACATTTTTGATAGACATCCATTTGAATTGATCAACTCAGCAGCACTCCGAATGGCCACACCATCAGTAGCGACCTGAAAGCTACGATCCTTCAGAACCGCAGCTCAAATTCAAACAGAATACTCCGCATTGCTCTTCAAATTCCCGTCGAAGTTTAAAGATGCCAGCATCTATGCATTTCATAGTCGGACGTTTTAACCGAGTTCCGCTATTCCTTTATCGGGAGCACTTAAAGCCGCATTCAGCTTATTGCGGCTCCAAACCGGTGGATTTGCGCTTTTAAATTTATTGAAAGTTGGGTCCGACATGGAGTGCTGCGGACAAGTTTACAAAGCTCGCAGCCTCGGATGACAAACTAAGTTTAACTTACGAAATTATATTTATTATGGCTCTACGCTTGATGGTGACTTAGTGCAACGCTCAAAGACTTCGAATCACTGTAGTGGATTACACTTGGGCATTTTAACTTGAACCCCTAATTATACAAGTGGTAAGGGAACTTAATTGTTCGTCCCACTTCTACTTAAAAAAAAAGGATTTTGGGAACAGGAACATGTAAGAAACCAATAAAATTACTTTCCTATTTATGCCTCGCTGAAGCAGTACTTATGGGATATATAATTGTGGAAATTACCTATGAAAGCCAGCGTTAATTTTTTTTATTGTTTTTATTTATTTCATAACTAGTATACATATTACATATTTATTGTAGTCACTTCGCCAAACTGCACACACAGTTTGCTGGCGAATACTACACACACAAAATACACATACACAAAACTTTATATAAAATACAACAAAATTTGTTAATGGATCTGGCTTTGAGTTACGATTATCACTTATGTTAGTAGGTAGGTACTTATGGAAAAGAAATAAATAATTATTGATTACGTACTTTACTTGGAAGTCATTAGAAGTCAGATGGCGCTGGGTTCTAACAACATAAATGTCATGGAAAATATATTAAGCAATAAAATAAAATGTGTGTTACTACCTATACTGGTCCCTTATTCCTTACACGTGCCGTGTCTAACGAAACAAGCACTAACATACACGTACTGAATTTATGGAGTAAAACAGGTTATATTTCTGAAACAATTATCGTTCATAATTTTTTACGAAACAAAGTCTCTGCGGGAACACACATATCGTACATAACACGGTACCAGACAAAATACAGATCCATATACTTCGTTAACTCAATCCCATGTTCTAGGAGTCTGTCTCTAAGAGTTTAGGTGTCTAGGAGTCTGGCTCTCACTAAACACACAATACGTCGTCCTAATGCTGAGACAGTCATTTGAATTTCGTGCACTCAGATGTTTGAGTCCTCTAATTGGATGCGAGAGGTGCACCTAGGAAATTAAGGAGCTGACACACTTACTTGCCTTTGAGACATTTCACTGGGGTATTTAGCTAAAGGGGAGAATTGAATTCAATTATGTCTCATTCTTCATTATAGAGTCCAATATATATTTTTACTATCAAAATGAAACAGAGCGGTCCCTAGCTCCAGCGATGTTATTTTAGTACCGGCTGAAATTGACATATTTTTAATGTCACCAAAAAACTACCAACAAGTTTTAAATTCGAAACTCCACAATTCTGACTTTGGTTGCTAACATTTCCCACAACCACAACCTTTTTGCCAATAACTGAACAATGCATTCCAATAAAGCAGTACCATTTTATAAATTATTCTGTAATTCGGATTCCCAGAACGTATTCACTGTTAATAGCGTTTGCGATAACAAAGCCCAATTATAATATCCACAATTCGATATTGAAACTGTTGCTCAACGAACTATATGCAACAAGAATTAATATTGTACTAAAATTTTCAGTTTTATAGTTAATTCCAAAAGTCGAGGAGACTAATTGCTACTTCAAAAACTACACAACATTCCTTCCGTAACCGGAAGCGACATTTCTTAATTTTTCCCAGTTTGCCAGTCTCTTAGCACACTAGTATTTTTCGGCGTAGTATAAACACACATAAGTGCAGTATGCATACCTACACGTAAAGCATCTGTCCGTTTTCACAGTCAGCTTTTTGCTATCACTAATGCGAGACTTAAATAGTCTCGCTAGCAGACTATTTAAGTCTCGCATCACGACTGACAGAACATAATTTCACAATTTCTAAATTAATTTGACGTATCGTTTCTGTACGTTCTCTTACAGCCTAATACCCGCATAGCGTCGCTGCAGGCGAGCACGAGCGTGACGGAGCCTTGTTACTCCCCCCTCGACCACTCGGGACCACTACCAGCCCAAATTACGACCGCAATGTCAATTAATATGTGTTAACTTCCAAATCTGAGCACTATGCCAATTTATCGAGTTTGCGAACTCTGAAATTAGGACATGAAATATAAGTTATATGTTTGGTAGAACTGTTTTTAGTTTAATGGGCCAAATGTGAGTAATTTGGAGTGCGTGTTTACGTGGTCAGTGGGTTCGTATTAGTATTAATGTATAGGCTGTTGAACTGAAACTTAATAAAAAAAAATGACTGTGCTCATCCTCATCGCATTATTTAGTAGAGTTGTTTTCACTTCGACGTTGGCTATTATAGTCCAAATTCTCTAATTTTAATCTTAATTAGTACTCTTATCTTATTTAATAGCATAACGGGTATGTATGAACCAGTTCACCTCTTTTGTTCGTACCACGGTATGCACACTTGATCCATGTAAGTAGGTATCGCCGAAGGAAATATATACTGACACTATGAGGTAATAATCTGAGTTCTAAACTGGACACAAAGTAAGTAGATAACCTAAGTGCGCGTTAACAGCCATTAAAAGACTAACGAGCACTTAACTACCTGAGTAAAGCAGTTCTCAAGTCCTCGTAACTTTAACGGTTTTATCATTTTAAAGAGCCACGACTCAGGTATTTAATAAAAAAAAAATGCTTTCGAATAATTTCAGTGCTAGAGAGGCCTCGTTCATCTCATCACAAGATTGTCAAGATTCTTAGACTCGTTTCACTGCTAACGTAGTAGTCGTGGCGTAGTACATTTTATTTATAGTGTTTCCAAATAGATAATGAATTAAGAATATTTTCACATTCAAATTTGGTTTACTACTTAACAAAATTAAATATGCAACCTACCAACAACCTACACACATGCTATAGCTAAGTATAACCAGAACTGCATTTTCAGGAACTCTGTATCTTGAGCTTGAACTTAAATCTGGGTATGGCCTTATTTCGTCTATGTGGGGGGCATCGTCTCATACTTTACTCTTGGGTGAATCCCAAACGTAACGCGACCGTCAGGCTACCCCAGCCTGAAGACATGACAGAACAGACTATTTAATTTAATTCTAAGACATTGGTACCACAATGCTTAGAAAGACACATAAGCCCTATTGTAATATTCCTTAAACAGAATGCTGTGGTGAACGGTAGAGGGTTTCATTTTGCTTACTTGAAAAGGGAACATAGTACGGCATGGTTGGTACGCACTATGCACTGCTGGGATCAAAGATTTAAATTATAGTAGAGCAGGACATGTTTGCAGTTTCATATTATTTTAAAGGAAATTGTTTTAGTAACACATCACTTCGTTGATTCTCTGTGTTCGCATAATCGCAACAGTAAGTCCTTAATATGATGTCGGAAGAAAAACTGACAAGAATTTAAAATTATTTCACAGATTCGTCGAAATCCACATAGAAAGATACTGGTTTTGTCTAAAAAAATCTAATAACCATGAAGCTGAAAAACAAAGATAGAAAAAAAATTGTTTCGGCTGATAGTGCGGTTGATGTAGAAATAGGAATACCTCCGTGTTTTATCCTTCACCGAACGGTCTAGTCGAGCGATTTGTAAAAACATTCCAATATTAGCTTTCTGCAGGCGTCGCTGCTTTTCCGTCTTTTATGTGAAATTTCATGCAGATTTTTCTGTTGCAATCTCAGGGTTTTATACCAGAGTAAACATAAAATAATATTAAAAGGCTGAAGGGAATGAATTAAATTTACACGCAGTTTTAAAGTTTATTTAAAGTTACGCAAAGACTTTCTCAGCTAAGTTACACTGGACTTTCTTACTTTGTTTAAGAAAGAAGTTTTGAAAATAATAAATTAAATACAAATCTTTATTCAATAAAAGCAATTTACAATTACATTAAATCCAAGCTAAAACTAATTAAACTAAATTACAATAACGGTTAGTAAAAACACACTTATAACTATGGTAATATAGTCGGCTACTGGCTTCCACTATCGCACCTCGCGCCGTAAATCCGAGTTCCATCGTCGCCACCTTGATGAGGGGCGGTCTACTACGGTACGTTTCCGTCGGAATTTTTTGCCACGTACAGTGAAATTGTGGAATCAACTCCCGTCAGCGGTATTCCCAACTAACTATGACATTGGGGCCTTCAAGAAAAGAGTGCAGCGGACTAGTGACTCTCTTGGGGTTGCTGGTTCTCATGGGTGGCGGTGATCGCTTAACATCAGGTGACCCGTTTACTCGTTTGCCTCCCTCTATCAATAAAAAAAAATTAGATAAGTTATAGTCTAGCATGAGTAGTAAAAAGTACGAAAACGAAAACATTCGAGTGTAGCCCGACAGGTTTCGGACTAATCTATAGTACACACGTAGGACATACGTGATTAGTATTTTTTTATGTTGAAAAACAGTCCTCACCACGTGGAGGAAAACCATAAACAAACCTTATTTCTGTATCAAAATTTCATCAAATACCTTAAAGGCGTTAGCTTATATCCAGCAGTTAACCCCGGTTAATGTTCCCGCCGCAGTTCGCGGATCCCTTTAAAAAGTGTTGCCAACATTAATATTTTACGTCGAAAACCTTTTAAATCGTAAACATCACAGCCGGCTTTGTTGTGAAAAAAGCAACTTGCGGCTTGGAGAAGTTTCGGAGATTTATGTTTTTGCCAAGTGAAGCTCTCGAAATTGAGTTACCTTCTTACGAGTTTCTTTTAGACAGCGTGTGTACTTTCGAGAGTGCGTGGGGCGAAGTGTTTACGTGGAACTACGCCGAGAGTTTCCGTGGAAATTAGCCTTAAAAATTATGCTGTCATAAGTGTGAAATTTAGTATGTTGCTTCGTTTGTCAGTTTCATATGTTTTAAGGACAAAACTACAGAAAATGATTAGAACATGACGAAGGTTACTTCGCCCCAAAAATAAACGGCTGCGTGTCTTTTACTTAGCAAACTCACAAAAAATACCTACTTAAAAATATTTCAACACTTGTTATATAAACTGTGAGCAAACCAATTGTTTCAAAATTATACTAACTACTAAGGCTTACCATTTAAGAACCCTACTTAATTTTAAGTATCCTCCCAATCTGTGTATAATTTTGCCCCTCACGCGGCATATGGGCACGGCATCCTTCCTAAAACAGTCGGCTCCACAACGAACTCTAACTTCCCCAGCCTCTTACGTATCTGCTGGAACCTTCTAGTTGTTCCCTCCACTGCGTGCTTTAACATAAGTTTGTTTTTGGAACTACGTAACCCGGTCAGATACGAGGTTGGGAAATTATAATAGGACCATGTTTACCCGTTCGTTAATATTGTATATCCGTTTGTTGTTGCGCTGTTTAATTGTGTCTTTCCGATAAGGGACCGATTGGAAGTTTAAGGGGCCGAGCCAAGATGACATTACATCGGGCGTTCTATGCATCCATTCATTTGTAACATCAAAAGATAAGTATCTAGTATGTAATTATATTCATTGTTTTACAAAAAGACACAAATGAACATTGTTGACAAACAGAAACACGATGTTTAAAGGTAAAGTTACCCCTCTGGTCCAATAAAGATTGAGTTCATACTGTACTTAAAGCAGTGAAAGATATTTTTATTCTTAACATTTTTCGTTGTTGTGAGTTTATTCTTTTTACCAGCAACAGAAAACTAAACTGTAGTGTTATTCTCTGATGCAGCCTCGCTCGCAGCCTCGAGCATGACTCACATTTCGGTACTAAATGACGTGATTTCACACTTGGACCCTAAAACAGAACCTTAGAATTAACCTACTGAATAATATCTGTGTGGTGGTCTTTGGCGTTTAAAGTAGCAACATTTCCATAAAATCACATAAAATATGCTGAAATACCACCCGATACTAAATTAAGGAAGGTAACAGATGAACGGGTTCCTAAATTTAATTATAAGGGTTCCACCTGAACCCTGAGTCGGAAGGGGAGTAAGTTGATTTTAAGTGCAGTTAAAAGAAAATTGAACTAAAGAAAGAGGGTGAATATTGCCCATATACATATAAATATGTATAAGACATTGAATAGGGGTGTCGGCAACGAAATACTTCATCACTTTTGGCGTCTGTATCGATTGTGAATAGAAAAGGAATTTTATTCTTAAAACATACTGAATGGAGCTACGAAACTTCAGAATTGAGTCCCAATCCATCGCACTGCGATAAAATCTCAAGACATACTGCCATGGGGAATGTATTGTGCTCGTTTAACATTTAAGTATGGTAGAGTCGAACTACTCAAATCTTGTCCAATTGCGTTGATAAGATATTTGTCTCAACTGCACTCGTAAGGCAAAAGGTTGCAAAGATGGCAAGGTTTCAAGTCGATCACTATTGAACTGTACGTTGGAATGAGAGGTTGGATAACCGGTTACCCTCATCTCTTTTTAATTCAATACCTATTACAATCTTCATCAACCAGCCAGCTCTCAAATTTCCCACTCTCAAAGCGAATCGATCCATTTGATTATATCGATTCAAACGCGATGCTGACTTTTGACACGGACTAACCCTTTATGAGTAACCGTGGAGTAACCGAGTAGGTACATAGACCATTCAACCAACCAGAGACGTCTTCTTCAAGCCTATCCATCTATACTACTAAAAGTGTAACTATGCCCGTCGGTGTTTCCCGGTTCATGTGCGAGTGTGGTGGTATGCACGAAGCCACAAGCTAAAAGCAGTGTTTGACAATTTATTTGCTGCGTATATGGTGACGTTATCGATAAATGAATTCTTAACGTCATAATTTTTTTGTACAACACCATAAACTTAATACGCACTAGTGGTCAAAATTGGAAATAATCTGGGCATTTGTTCATGTTTAGGGTGAATAGGCACTTTACTAGGCAAGCGTACTCACTTTATCATAGACCACACATTATTTATAGAAAAATAAATTTGTTAAGTAGCTAAGCATTACTAAAATGAAAAACTAAGAAAAACACCTAGTTACATAAGTTTCAGATAACTTTGTAGCACTTATAGAAATTAATCCGCACGACGCCTGCGGTTGGTTTAGTGCTCTGAAGGTAGATGGCACAAACGCCTGTGTTGCCAGTTGCTACAAACGTGTCAGTGTTGCCAGTTTGATGCAGGACCGGCAATTACTCGCACGCGTCATCCGTTGCCGGCAACCTATCAACTATGAACAGACGTGGCAGATGAAAAGTGTAACGAAAAAAAGAAAATTGGTTGCCATTGTCGTGGACGCGAGGTGGGTGAAGGGATAAGATATTGTACTGTGGCTTAGTTATTATGTACTTTGCGTTAACAGATGAAAACCTAGTTTTCGTTTCTTGTGACCAGACATAGGTATTTTAGTAATTGTCAGAATTGAAACAACTTATGACAATAACATTGGTTATCGTTTGCACTTTTAATATCTAGCAAATTAAGCTTTAAAGTGTTGGTAGGCTTTTCGCAAGATGGCTGGACAATCTGGTATACGTCACGGGAAGCCATTGGCTGCAGGTAGCACAAAACCGATGATCGTGGAGATATATCAGGCCTGACGTGATGATATGATAATGATGAAGCTTTATTTGACTGATTATGTATGATGTATTTCATCTTATGTACCAACTGCCTCAATACCTTTTCATTTCGAATCTCGGTGTGCAGTAACTTCAAAACAGCTTATCATTTTTCTACCTTGTCGGTTTACAGTCGGACATAAAAAACGTCATACACATCAATCTTTTTTTTTATGCGACAAGGAATGTAAGCGAGCAAGTGGGTCACCGCTGCCCATAGACACCCGCAACCACAGCAGGTAGGCACAAAAGAGACCAGACGAGCTACTTTAGACGCTGTCTGTAGTTCAACACTTCAACGTTTTTAGCATTGGCAACCGGCCATTACCGCCAGTTTTCAGTAAAACATCAGACCACAAGAGCGCCGTGCGAGCGATAAAGCGATGTATCGCACGTCAGGTGCGACGGCGTAATGAGCAGTAGTTAAACCATCCCAGGTGTATTTTATCAGCCTCCGTTCTGTTGCAGCCTTATCGTCTTAAATCCTTCGTCATAAGGGTCACTAAATTTACAACGACGTCGTTACGAGATCGGAGAGCCGGAATATGGCCGCGCCTGTAATCGTTACGATTAAGGATATCCGGCGCGTTTTATGAACCTATATGTGCTGTGCTGTGGCGCTGATAGACGATGAATGCCTGCCTTGTTGATTCTAAAAGCCGTAAAGGAGAAGAAATAGAGAGATAGCGCCAAAATAGTTCGTGGCGTTTTAAAAGTGCTAAAAGGCGTCAATTTGCCGATAGTTTAGTTTGATATTCAATTATTCTGTTGTCGTAATAAATATGATCTCCATTAAATATCTCCATTAAATACTTATTCTGAGCGATATTATAGGTAAGTACCTACATTTATAAATTATTACCTTGTGTGTATTGTAATCTACTGCTACAAAGTCAGTTCAGAAAAAGCCCAAAAATTCTGCACATTTGTTGGTCCATCGTATTACAAGTTCCCAATTTTTTCCATGTCCCTTTTTGGTGCTTGGCAACTCCAACGAAAGACCCTCGTATTTGTATGCTTTAATTTTTCCCATATAAGTAGATAAGTGGACCATGTTCTAAACGGGACCCTTTTAAGCAGTTTTATGCAGAAACGAGCTGTCGCCAACGAAAACCCGCGTAGTTATAGTAATAACGGTGTAGTTAAAATATCTGCAACGCCAGCTTGCGAATTTTAACAAAATAACTGTTTAGTTTTCACTATAATAAAACGATACCATAGCTTGCAACTTTGAATGTGTAGGTACAACGAGTTTGTTTTAGTTTCCGAAGCTTTTGGGTTGTTTGAAACGAGTTTAATCTGCTTCGGTATCGCAGGTACAATTTAATTCATGTGTTTGTCGGAAACGCCTACGCAAATGGGATACATGCTTAGTAAAGATGTTTGGCCTCTGTAAATATTTAGTGAGGAAAACAGAGTCAGGTATTTATATCGTGAAAAAGTATCGTCGATTTGGTAAACTAATTAGCGAATTAATGCGGTCTAGCGGTTATTTATAGAAGAACGTACTTATTTATATTGTGTAGTCTCGAATTTTTAGACAACTATGACTGTGGAAAAGATAATTAAGATACCCGTTATATTGTAGCTTAACTTATTGACTGCTTATTATAAATGTCGGTTTCTTCCTCATAGCAAATTAACCTATTAGCAAATCCTAAATACGTTTTGTGTGATTTACTTTAAAAATTTAGCGGATAAAATACTGTGCAAAATAACGACACTGGTTGAAGATGTAAATTTATAATGCAGTAAACAGTTTTTCATTTGAGTAGATTTTTGGCGATAATAGCGAGGAAATGCTGCCAGCATCTTTGGGACCATGCCACGGGGAAGCTCTTTTTTAGACGACTGCCCAAAGTGAAAGAGTGCATTGTTCAATTTATTTTAGTTTTCAGTATTACTTATTTTCTCTTACATAATTATTTAATCATAGTTCTTATTTAGTTTCAGATTTTGTTTATTGTCATTTACTTCTTTTACTTGTTTCTTTTAAATAAATTTAAACATTTCAAGGTTGACTTCTTATTCTATCTTCATAAATAATCAGACAATTTTGATCGCAATATGAACATTAAAATGTCCACGATACATATTATCTGGCACAAGATATCATCATAATAGCTGAAACCACAGAAAAAAGCAAAAAAGGCTCATCTAATAATGAAACAGCGAAAAACGTAATACTTCTCCGAAAAAAGTAATTTCATACATGACTTAACATCAAGGAAAATCTAAGACATTTGCTTAATATTACCCACTTGTCTTGAACTAAATAAGCCAAAACAAGTCTCAGGAATACAAAACAAATGAGTTCTTGTAAAATGAATAAATATCTATTATAAATACACTCACTTCAAAAACCAACGAAAAGCCTTTCGGTAATGCTCTCAATAGGATTCTCAAGTCGTTGCAATTAATAAATAATGCTCTAAGTATTATAAATATCTTAAATCGTCTGTCAAAAACTCCGATGTAAATTTCATGGAAAGGGCCTGAAAATATCTCGTAGCACGTTAGCATCACTGTAACACGAAGGTAACACGTACGCATATAAGTAGGTACGCTGAGGCTAGGGCAACATTCCACTGCATCTGCATACATCGCCATCCTCTGTCATATTATGTTCGCCGGCATGTAATATTCGTGCTAAACACCAAATACCTACCTGTTCGCTTTGTGTTTGGATTGATAACCCAATTATTCAGCCCATTGATCAAATCGCGAATGACTGAGTTTCCTATAATACCAGTTAGTTTCCCAACAAAGCTAATTATTGCACACAATGTCTGATTAGCGCTATTCATGTTGACTCGCCTGCAATCAAGGCGGCTGTGGCTGTAAATCAGGATGATGGCAGCGCTTGATGATAACCCGTCGGTTGATCACGTGCTTATGGCGGCGTGATCCTACTAAAATTTTAACTTTTACGTTTAGGAAGTTCCTTACCTAAATTCAAGTCTATCCTCTATCCCTTTTCCTCCTTAACGGCCGGCAACGGACTAGTGACTCTTTTGGTGTTGCTGGTTGAAATGTAGATTCAGTTGTCATTCTAATCTGACATTTGTAAAGTTGGTGAAATAAGGGCCAGGAGACCCACTTGCTCGTTTGCCTCTCTCTTTCAATAAAAAAAGTAAAAAAGTGAGCTTGAAGGAGTTAATTCAGCATTTGACAACTCAGACAAGTTGAGAAATTCTCCAACATTTTCATTTCAAAATCCAATATTTTAAAATCGGCTTAACCCATTTTTATCAAACTTAGCTAAGGACCATCTCGATTAAAGTAGCTTCATTTTTGTGTCGGTAGTCAAAAATAGATGAATACCCCAACTGGAATTAGCAAGTAACAAGCATAAGGGAAATTATCCCTTTATCTGAATCCCTTGCGAAATAAATCTCTAAACAGAACGCTTACGGCAGCTTACGATCAGCTGTAAAAAAGGTTGTACTGGTTAACTACATAATACTCGTGGTAAGTAAATGGTAAATTAGAGGTTAAGTGAAGTTCGAATTCACGTCCTTCGCTGAAACGACTAATGAAACCCCTAAGTTAAATTGGATTTATCGCTGTGGTCTAGCTCTTAATATTTGCATAGATTTCGATTATCGCAATCCCGCGGGAACGATACAATTTTCCTGGATAAAAAGTAGCCTATATTATTCCTAACTATCTCATTGCCAAATTTCATCTAGATTGGTGCAGCGGTTTTTCCGTGAAGAGGTAACAAACAGACAGAGAGACAGAGTTACTTTCACATTTATAATATTTGATTTATAGTTATTAATAGTCGATTTATAATATTAAGTAGGTATATACTCGTAAGTAGGTATAGATATGCCGCCGACAGGTAGGTGCCCTTTTGTTGGATTTTTGTCTTACCAAAAATAAA
Source organism: Clepsis dumicolana (assembly GCA_963691665.1). Taxonomy (NCBI): domain Eukaryota; kingdom Metazoa; phylum Arthropoda; class Insecta; order Lepidoptera; family Tortricidae; genus Clepsis; species Clepsis dumicolana. The sequence goes on from OY829521.1 coordinate 10,805,666, forward strand.
AACCAATCACTATTTTTCTTTCCTTCTCATTCCGCTTCAGAAACGATAACAGTGGCAGGCCTAACTTAAGAAGTATGTCTAATGTACTGTTGGCAACACCAACAAGTATTTTATAGATATAATCTGTATTGTATCGCCCCTCTCTAATCTGTGTTTCTTATCGGAGTACACGCGTTTATAAAACAAGTGCATTTTATTTACATAAATACCACCCAGTTGAGCCACCTAAACTTATACAGTGCCTGCTCTACATGGTCCTTCGATTCTTCTACATACTGGGAGGTACGTTTCAAAGATAAGAAGTGCAAAATTTGTTTCGTGTACTCTGAACTTTTCGCCGCCATATTGAGTCCCGGCCCGGCCAGTTTCCAAGCGTCGCAAAGCATTCGACGCTCGCCGGACACCGCGCAACGTTGCCAGCATCACGCTTCGAGTCGCCCGCGAAGCTCAACAAGTCAAAAAGTCAAGTCAACGCTTTCGCGCTACTACGACTCGCAAGAATAGAGCGAGACGGCAACATCCCTCGACAAGGCGCGAGAGCAAGTGCGAAGAGGAAGGAGCATAGATAGTCGTGTCCGATCGATATTCGATCGCAACTTCACAGCGCTAGTGTGGCGCTAGTTTGGCACGGCCAGCACGCAACGCCGCAAAGCTTCTCGGCACATGTCGCGTCCAGCTAACAAGAATAAAAAAGAAGCCATCTTTTCTGCTTTAAATAGTTTAAAAATTAAACTACTGCCGAATTGCCGATAGAAAGTGTTCGTACCTAATACCAAATTCAGTGAAAACATTCAGTGAAACATAGTTTATGCTGGACAATCGGGAAAATATAAGATGGAGGAACAAATTAGCAAACTCGTTCAAGCACGAGGCTATGTAAAAGCGAGGATAACTAAACTTCATAGTCTCGCCCAACCTGAAGCAGCTTTGAATCAGTATTCCATCGAATATTTGAAGGCAAAGAGAGACCATGCGCAAAAGCTATTCCAAGAATATGACGCATTTTGCCGAGAAATTGTATTTTCGGGCCACAAGGACACCGAGGACGAGACGACGGAGAACAAGTACTTCGAAGTCTTGGCATCATTGGACCGGGAACTGAACAATGGCGCCGTCATCACACCCGCAGGCCTCACAGCTGAGGACGAAGCAGCCGAACCAGCATCAACAAGTCGTAATAATAAGCGTGTAACTTTACCACCCATATCCATACAAACATTTAATGGTAAGTTTTCTAACTTCCTCCAATCCATTAACAATCCAAAACCTGTTATTCAAGTGTGAAAGCAGAAGCTTAGGACCCAAATGAAGTAATCTTTCGTGCTCGCTTTTTTCCCCACATATGCCTGAAGCTCGAAGTTAATGCTTCATAACGCTCAAATAAGTTATGACAATAAGCACCCAATTCTTTTACCTAAAGGTTCGGCCTTCACAAATATGCTAATTAAAAGCGAGCACGAAAGATTACTTCATTTGGGTCCTAAGCTTCTGCTTTCACACTTGCGGTTTTGGATTGTTAATGGATTGGAGGAAGTTAGAAAAATTACCATTAAGTGTATAATTTGTTTCAGACAAAAGGCCAAGGTGGCCAAACAGCTCATGGGCTCCTTGCCAGCTAGTCGCGTCACTGCCACTAGCCGACCCTTCGAAAAGGTCGGAGTGGACTTTGCTGGGCCAATAGATGTAAAGCTCTCTCGCGTAAGAAAATCTGTAATAGGTAAAGGTTATATTTGCGTCTTCGTGTGCTTTGCAACGAAAGCCATTCACTTAGAATTAGCGTCAGATCTTACCACGGAGACATTTTTAGCGTGCTTCAGACGTTTAATTTCAAGGAGAGGGTTGCCCACTGAAGTCCACTGTGACAATGCAAGTACATTTAAATGTGCAAGGAGCCAATTAGCTGAGCTCTACTTACTGCAGTCTTCCCAGACTCACCAGGCTAAAGTTCATCAATTTGCCTCACAGCAAGGCATTTCATTTCATTTTATACCTAGCTACTCAGCGACCTTTGGGGGATTATGGGAAGCTGCGGTCAAAAGTACTAAATTTCATTTAAAAAGAACCTTGCAAAAAACTGTTTTAACCTACGAGCAACTCAATACCGTGCTCACTGAAATCGAGGCTGTATTAAATTCGAGACCCCTATTGCCATTGTCTTCTAACCCAGATGACTACTGTTATCTAACACCTGGTCATTTTATTATTGGTAACAGCTTGACTATGTATCCTGAAAGAGATGTCAGTCAGATTCCAGATAACAGACTAAAATTTTGGCAAATGTGTACTAATTTAAAACAAAAATTTTGGCAAGTCTGGCATAAGTATTATTTAAACGTTTTACAGAACAGACCAAAATGGAGAACTGATGTAACTAATGTTAAGCTAGGTAATTTAGTAATTTTAAAGGAGGATAACATTCCCCCTATGTCTTGGCCTATGGCCAGAATTGTACAGCTGTTTCCCGGAAATGACGGCAAAGTGAGAGCTGTAGAAGTTAAAACACCTAATAATAAGACTCACGTGCGCAGCATACAAAAAAAACAATAATTAATTTCATGTTAAAAGCTACTAAAATAATACCTAATGTTTAAAATATTTAAATCATTCACTCTACCTATTCCTATTGTAATGTTTCTTGCAAAACGGCCAATAGACGGCGCCACTTTCTATGCAAGTTACCTTGTCTAAAGTTTAACCCATTCGATTATTACGAAATGTAATGCTACGCCAATAGACGGCGCCACTTTCTATGCAAGTTATCTTGTCAAATGTTTAAACCATTCGATTATTGCAAAATGTAATGCTGCTTCTAAAGCAGCCAATAGATGGCACCACTTTCTATGCAAGTGATTTTGTATCAATGTTCACCAACATGGTGTAATTCTCATTAAGTTAAGAATGTTTGACAATTCTTTAAGGTCGGTACATAGTTGTGTATTTTTTAATTACCTACACGTGCAAATTTATGATTCAGCTGTACCTGTACATGTATAATGATAATTATTGTCAGTGTTTAATATAAATAAGTTTGCTTTTCCTTTAAGCTGGCTGGCAGCATGTTGGCAACACCAACAAGTATTTTATAGATATAATCTGTATTGTATCGCCCCTCTCTAATCTGTGTTTCTTATCGGAGTACACGCGTTTATAAAACAAGTGCATTTTATTTACATAAATACCACCCAGTTGAGCCACCTAAACTTATACAGTGCCTGCTCTACATGTACATACATACATACATACATACAGTCACGCCTGTTTCCCGGAGGGGCAGGCAGAGACCACGGACTTCCACTTGCTACGATCCTGACATACAACCTTTGCTTCCCTTAATCTCATGTCTAATGTGTACTAGATATGTACACAATAAGAAGCGAGAAATCATGGTGAATAAAGTAAGTCTTTATTGTTATTTCATCCTTTATTAACTCGTAAATTTTCAAACTAAGGAATGTAACTTTTACAACAAACATTTATCTTTTCAGGATAATCAATGAAACGTAACTTATGACCCCAGGGCTCGAGAGACCTTTACCGATATTATTAAAATTTAAACAACATTATAGTATTTCGAAACATGAAACTATATTTAACGTTACGGGATGAATCCAGAATGTATTTCAGGAAAGACCCCAAGGGGCCTGCATTGCAGATTCGTGCTCTACAGACATTGCAATTTACGTTGAAGTTCAATATTTGGTAAAGGATTTAAATGTAATACAAACAGTTAGGTAGTAGGTAGGTGTTATTCAACCTATTAACAGTTCTACTTTCATTTCGTTCCGTACCTCAAAAAGATAAAACGGAACCCTTATAGGATCACATTGTTATCCGTCTGTCAAGACCCTTTTTCTCTGGAACGCATGGAGGTAGCATGCTGAAATTAATACCTAATACTCAAACCTGCGGTCCCTTGTAGCTGTGAAAAAAATTAAACTTCTAAGTCAACGCAATCAAAAGATACAGTCATTAAAAAGGCTATTTCCATACAAATTGCCATACCCCGCAAACCTAAAGGATACTTTCAGTTGTCCTAGAAACTTTAAATTTGGTATGAAGGTAGCTCTTATAGCAAAACCACTCAGAAAATTCTCAAAATTTCTCAAAATGTTTGTCTGTCTGTAGATTTCACCGACCAATATAAGATGACCCCACACTGCGTACATTTTGCTTAGGAGCAGGGCTCTACTAACACTGGACAACTTAAAACACTGGGGAAAACCGTTAAAATCTTTCTACGGAACCCTCGTGTGCGAGTTCGACTCGCACTTGTCCGGTTTATTTTATATAAAGAATACTGGCTTGACGGTTCCTCTTGAATAAAATGTGTTTGTCTTCTAACTTGTGTAGGTATACCTATGTATTTTATATTAAGTATTTTTTTTACATTATATATTAGTGTAATTGTATTATAACAGTTTTAATTGATTCGCGGTTAATTGCATTAGACATAACGAAAACTATATTTCGATACCAAGCCATCGATGCCATTATATACCAAGACTGGTGAGAGAAGCGGTTGAGATTAAGAAACATAAAAATTTTAACCGTGAGGATGGGTTTAAGTTGTCAAATGTCTGGAATCCGGTGATTTCGTTATGCAAGACTTGTCCAGAATCAGTTTCGGATACGCGTAGTGACACCGTAAGTGTTGTGTGCTTAAATCGAGTAACAAGTGAGATCGCGACCGATAGTAGTGGCAGTGCGCGCCCAAAAATGCGGGTAGACAGAGCCCGGTCTACGCAACATTAGTGTCTACCCTCGTTTCGTCAGTTTGCCCGTGATCATGATGCATGCAACTGCATCGAAATATCGGGAGCTCATCAAACCTATAAGGTAATCGCGGTCAATATCCCGTTTTCGTTATGTCTAATTGTATTATGATTATGTACCACTAGTGCGTAGTTATGTTTCTATGTACCTATGTGTACTTTTAATGCATTATTTATTTTGGCTAATTTCAGATTTCAACTCTTTTTAAACTCTCTTCGTGTGAAGACGTAGTTTCTAATGCCCTGTCAAGCGCTAGCAGTGCCCTAAGCACGACTTGTCGAATCCTGCGTTACGTTACGGTTATCGTATCGAGATCGAGAAATCTCATACTAAATTTTTGTTCCAAATACGCTCACGGGCGGGCGCTGTTCCAAATGTCATACAAACTCGTTACAGTTTACTATTCGATTTTACGTGACGCAGGATTCGACAAGTCGTGCTTAGGGCACAGGTCAACTGGAAAATATCTCTAATACCTCACCTTTTGTACACGTGTGCTGCCCTGTTATTTTCTGCTTTGTGCGATGAAAAGTCTTACATACATACAAAATATACAATATGTCATAATCTACAAATGACGGCCCATTCGCGGCACAGCAGGTTTGCCTCGATCTAGATTATTACAAAGTATACCGCCCTCCCGGGAAATCCGGTCGTAAAATGTAACTGGTATCACTTCTTTTGATTTTTCGCTGAAACTGTACGAGTATTGGAGCGTTGAAGACGCGCAAGATAGGTACTCACTTTCTTCAGTGACGCATAAAACTTTGTATTTGGTTGGCATTATGTCGGCTTATTAGTATTGAAGTATTTTTCAACAGCGAACTCGCTTACTTCTGGGGATGTTAACGTGCGAAGATACCTCGAAGATACCGAGAGTTAAATTCCAATTACAATTATCTTAATGGACAAAAATATCAATTTAAATCCAATGACGATAAAAATACAGTTACTTACGTAGATTCAGTCTATAATTTCTTTTAAGTTATTACCTAACGCTAAGTTCAAATTAAGTAATTTAAGTAGTTTTTCTTCTATCGCTAGAAAGGGTGTTAATTGAAAAATGTAGAGCTAGCAATAAAATTAGTAGGTAAGGCAAATTATTGTTAGAAATTTCGTTCGTATTTCCTTTCAGAACCAATGTCACCTCTTTTTCCCCTCCACTTGCTATTAATGCACACACGCAATATCAATACGCAATCACGCACACTATTACTAGTGTAATTATAATTACAAACTGACACTGTGGATGAGTTTCCGCAATTACAAATGTTTTAAAACACGTGTATCACGAGGAATACTCACGATGACGAGGTTTGACGACCGGATGGCCTAGGGGGTTGAGAACCTGACTACGAAGCTAGAGATCCCGGGTTCGATCCCCGGTCGGAACAGATAATTGTATGTTTGTTCGACTCGAGAGTCTTGGATGTTTAATATATATTTAAGTATGTATTAATCTGTACATATATCGGATTACCGGGCGGCTCATCCACCGACATGGTCGACGCAGTAGTAAAATAACACCTTCGTAATTTAGATCACACAACACTTTATTGAACTAGGTAACAATTGGTTATAAATGTACACGGATTATTAAGATTAAAAGAGATACAAAATCAGAGCCAACGGGTTTGCATATTGTTTGCTGGTCAGCTGTCAAACTCTGAATGACCTAACGTCTTCTTTCAATATGCGACCCCGTTCGAGTGTTGCCACTCGCTCTAATTAAATTTACCATCTATAACGAAACATTAGTATCTCCTTAATTATAAAAAAAGGATCATTTATGCAAATAACAAATTCCATGATCAATTTAATCTAATTCTGATAATCGTAATATTTTTGTGTAACGCGCCGTTACATATATTGTGTTTATCCATTGTCTAGTACCCATTAATTACACAAAGCTCTGCTTAATTTGGGACTAGGTCAATTTGGTGTCAATTGTCCCACGATATTTACTTATTTTATTTTAATACTGAGTCACTCGTCACAAGCGCGGCAGCAAGGTCTCGCGACCACGCCACTTCTATCCTCTTTTTATTATTTCTGTGGTACCAATACTTACCGTATCTTTTTATCCTCTTGCCTGCGACAAACATTTGGCTGGGGCCAAATCAGAGCGTCACGCTCACGCAACATCAAATGTCTATGCGACATTCTGATAGGATTTCAAGGTCCATTGGCGATGAATACATTTGGATAAGCCTCTGATATTTTTCCATCAATAAGTGTACATAAAAACTTACGCTCCTAGTCCGAACAAAGACGAATGGGCGCCGTTTGTTCCGGTTTACTCCCATTAACCCGCCTTTAAGATATAGTCGGGCCCCGTCCGTCTCCGAACCTAATCCTTGCTGTTGTTAATACCAATAAGTTGCTCGCCAAATTTATGAGGGTCGGTCAGAGCGTTTAATACCTCGCGGTTCACGGCGCCTATTGACTTCGTTGCTCGTCGCTACTCTAAATTTATTAGTCGAGTTACCTGTTAATGAAATTTGCTCTGAGACAGTCAGCGGAGGGTCACGGGAACACATAATTTAATGCTTGGCTTGTTAACAGCTACTGTATTAGTTAGGCCCCTCTTGGCATTTAAGAAATACAAACCAAATTAAACTACAGTCCAATCAATGAAAGGCGAAGTATCACAGAAGGAGGAATGAAAGAGTTCATGGAGTCTCAAGGTTTTAGTTCATTAGACTAGTCCTTCAATTTAATAATAGACATACCTACCTGCTTAGGCAACATTTGTGTTATCGCTGCCATCGTATTTCTAGCTGTTATCTTTTGCATTTGATGACAACAAATACTTGTAGCCAGTTTCACACGTAGGTACGTCTTAAGTCAGGTTTAAGTACATCCAAATGTACAGCAAAAGCTTGGACCTCTACAAGCGCACTAGTACAATAAAACTTCTGCGCTGGTATCTCGACACGTAATTATTCTCTTCGTCATCCATGGCTCCATGTTCCTTCACTATTCTCGTAAAGCACGTCCAGCCTGTAACATCTAGTTGCTTTTACGGCTTGATTTAAGCTTGTATCATGCATATTTCAACGGCTAGAGCCGGGAAAACTAATTATATTATACGAGCTGAGCAAATGGGCGTGAAGCATTCGTCCGCTGCCGGCACGTACAGTCGCCGGCGTAAACCCGCAATGAAACGTTTATGACGGAATCACAAATGCATTTTTCTTGTCCCTGAAAAAGTGGCGGAATTAGAGCGCTCGCCCCTCGGGCTTCGGCGGGACTTAAGGCCTCGGACACACGGGCAGACAGGGTGACCAATAAAACTAGTTGATGATAAGTAGCTAACATAGTTACTACCATAGTTATAAGTTTATGTATAGAAAATTAAAATTTGTTGACATTTTAAGCTGGCACTAAATATTTACTCCACCTTTGTGAATTTTTGAGAAATGATTATTTTTGTAACCATGCTGTATATTATAACAAATAACCAACTAAAAGAAGTTAAAAATTCCAGACATTTAAATTTAAATTTCAATAAGTATCTCAAAAACGGCTTACTTAATCGATTTTAATAAAACTTAAACCTGCCAACCGAAGGGAACGACCATCTCGATTCAAGCTTTTTATTATTAAAAAAAAAGCCGTGTCCAGGTGCTATGATACCACAGACAGATACACACTCAGTACATGTTCTTGACATTTCGTTGTTTGATGGCAACTCAAACACTTAGGTACAAAGTTTTGGTTTTAACCGCTTTCTTCTCTGCTTGTTTGCTAATCTTTGCGACCGTCTATTCGACGCAATCTTTAAGAATAATGTTAGATACCTTTTTCTCGTGATTCTTGAGCAATTGATTTTGTGTCTTCTTGTCACTCTACGGGGAGGTTTATCTTACCAACAACAGCACTTACTATATTCATTGTTATTCGCCTGCCTACCATTTGTAGCAATAACGTAGAAAACAACGCTCTTCCATTCTTTATTTTTTCTTAGTTCTGCCGAAGCGTTTAAAAGGAACTTCTGGTATCTTCCCGATATCCTTAACAGTTTAATGCTTTCGCCGGCGGTAAACCAGACACAATAGAATTTCTATTGTTATAATATAACGGCTATAGGCGCTTACTGCCGGCGAACGTGTTAATTTTGATAGTTTCTGTGCCAGCGAATCATTGCTCAACCTCGACGTTAACATACTTGTATTTAGAATATCGCGTTTGGCGCATTAAAACGTAATAAATGGACTAAGGTTCTTCGTGCATTAGGCTACGTAGTCTACTACCGCACTACAAAATCATAGAGGTTCGTACAAAAGCACGAGTCACTGAAATTTAGTTTTATAGTCGTGTTAAAGATTCGGGTATCAAAGATTTGCGTATCCAGAGCCCTTAGTGTCACGCCTCAACAAACGTCTCGAACGCGTTGGCGTTAAAAGTGTCACATAGATACTATAAGTTTAGTAGTTTGATGTCGATAAGTACCGTTAGAGGCGCTGCCATTTTTCCCATGTTAATAGAGACGTTAACGCAAACGCGATCGAGACGTTTTCTTGTGTCAAAAATTACAGTAGAGGCTCAGAAGTAAACGAAAAGAGCCATTTGCCGTTACGAAAGTTAATTAGAAACCTATCTAGAGTCTCAACTCAGAGATAGAGCAAGATACATGATTACTCACGTTTTATATAAATCGGATAATCATCATTATCTACCTATTTACATCCCAATGCTGGGCACAGCCCTCCTCTTACAATGCTTAGGCTTGGGCTATAACTTCTATTTTAGTATTATATTAGTGTTATATTTGGTCTTAGTAATATTTTACTATACTAATTTACCGCCCAGGTTGATGTAAGGAAAACTAATTAACGGTAGCGACAGTATACTACAAATTGATTATACCTGTGTGTGTAACCTTATCTCGTCTAATAATCTTAGCTCTACGTGGCATATACCTACCCTTAATAAAAATTAAACAAGACGGGTCTGCTTGTTCCTGTTATTTACCCGAATAAAAAGAAAACAACTCCTCGCCGCGTTTTCTCTTAAGGCGCGATTCTACGAACTCGCCTCTCCAAACACATTCAACTGCTTTTAAACAAAAGTTGCCTTTTATCACTGTCTTAAGCGTCCATTTCTCAGAGGGACCCGTAAATGGACAAAGGGCTGATGACTCTCGAGCGTTTCATTTAGGAGAATTGCGCACGATACCAACCACTTGAAGGAAAGATTTAGATTTACCTTCACACTGTACGACCACGGCTACGACGGTATACCTACATATACTTATCACCACTATCATAAAAAAAATGCCTAATATTCTACAATTTCAGAGATGATTAAAAATGTAGGCCACATATTTATCCCTTCGTCAGTACCAGTAGACTGCAATACGGCATACCTCATGTAACAATTAAAATCATCGTGTCATCCTCGGTCAGTGTGTTCCAGACTCAGAAACAATCAGACTTTGTGAAAGATTTCATCGAGTATCGAAACAGTTCATGGAGATGTCGCAGTGGCTGGACTGGACGCTGGACCGGTCAATCATTAGCTCAGCTTCATCAGTCGCGACGGCGGACGTGGGGTGGCTCAGTGCAGAGCAAAGTGGCGCTCTTTGGCGTCGCAAGCCTAGGTACAGGTTACGCAAGTGCAGGAAGTAAGTAAAAATTATTGACAGCACCCGCTTTAGCCCAAAAACATTGCCCACCGAGGCATTCCTTAAGCCGAAACAGTAGCAAATTTAGTCTTCACAGAACTCTTACTTTTTTCCTCTCCGTCAACCGTCCCTCGACACTCTCCCCCATAGAACTTTTCTTCTGCAGGTAATACCCAACTAATTGAATTTAGAGTAATTTAATATGTACACCGAGTTAAGATATTAATTAAACAATTTGTTTAGTGCCTCTGTGAGCGTTTAATTACAGCGCTGGACCGAGCAAAAACTTTTCTCAAGGGGAGCGGGACAGTAAATTATTTACAATTAAGTTGGTGACGGCGAGAAGAAGCGATTAGCGTAACGTCAGTAATTATCAACTTGGCTCCCAATTCCGCCTACAGAGTTGCGAACTCGAGGATTTTACATACTAGTGCCGCTGACACTCGCCGAGCGATCTGACGGCTGAGCCAAATTGCCTTTGAGCACTTGTACACGGTACACGATTAGCGACAAGTTAAAGAGAACAGCTATTAAGTATGAGGGAAATATCATCGGAAAATATACAGACGAGTTCAGATTAGAACCTCCTAACTTTATTATAGCCTCGTGAAGCACTTACATATGACGAGTGTAAGTGAGAATGAACTGCGACTGACTTTGAGTAGGTACAGTGTTCGCTAGTTACTTAAAATCGTTTAGTTAAGTTTAGTCGTGGAATGAAAAGTTTCGTTACCTACTTTTCGATCTTAACTCGTTGACGTAGAGTCGAAAAATGATGAATCTTTCATTCCGCGACTATATACCTAGGTATGTCATATTTTATACTAAATATTTTTCACGTCTGGGAAGCGTCTGGTTTCTGAAGATATGGTGCGTAAAGGTGAATTTCGAGTGCAATTTTGTTTCATTACTGAAATCAATCAATAAATAAGTATTTTAAACCATTGATTAGTAGCAGTAATTAGTAACCTATCAGTAAACATTTTAACAACCAGAAATTAGACAACTAAGTTTGTTGCATAATTATTTAATTATCCTTTAAGGGATAAGTTCGCCTTTGTACATTTGCTTTTGTTCTGTTATCTGTATTTTTTTGTTTTATGTGCAATAAAGAGATATACATACATACATACATACATACAAATATTATATAACTCTCAAAAATAATACTAGATTAATTTTGAGACGTGACATATTTAGATTTAAGTCAGTTTCATTCTAAAGGTGAGATGTATTTACATATTTCGTTCTTCAATCTATGTAGATCTTAGAGCAGTAAAGAAAGGGAGATGTTATCCCCTCTGCCAAAAATTTTACATTAAGTCTATGCAAAATGCACAGGGTCTGGTGATTGTGTGTGTGTTTTTGGCGTTTGTGTGACAGTTTTGTTTTAGTATGAGCTTGTAGGACCGTAACACACCAGTATCTACGTACAGTGCTCTACGTGTGTACCTCGTCCCCCTACAAAAATGGCAGAAAAATTGTAGTGCATAGATAAGCCAAAGGCGCCTCCCGCCTCTCTGCTTTATGATATTTCCGTAGGTATCGTGCAAGTGAAGTACTATTTAAATGTTAAATCATCGTGATACTATTTCAGCAGTAACTTGCAGCAGCTTCATTAGTCAGCTAGCTGCAGCGGTTCGCAGATAGACATTAGGACTGCCGCGACTCAGTCGACTTACTGAAGTATTAGCTGAGCTGCAGTAGCTGCACTATCTGCACCGTGCAGTTGTGCATTCAGCTTTGCGATGCGCTTACACTGCGGACTGAGGGTCGAGCACGACTTTACGAAAGCTGCGTAACGTTACGGTTATCGTATCGAGATCGAGAAACCTCATACTAAATTTTTGTTCTGTTCCAAACGTCATACAAACCCGACAACGTTTACTATTCGACTTTACGTGACGCAGCATTCGTAAAGTCGTGCTCGACCCTCGGAGGCCCTAACACGAATATTCGAATCCTGCGTAACGTAATCGAGTAATAATAATAATGTTATCGAGAAAATTGTATGACGTTTGGAACAGCGCCCGCCTGTGAGCGTATTTGGGACTAAAATTTAATATGGTAACTATGGGCAGTGGTGATCATTTACCATCAGGTGACCCACTTGCTCATTTGCCTTCCGTGTCATACAAAAATAAAATAAAAAATAAATGTAAACAAGATACGGCGCTTGGTCCGAACTCTTTCGTTTTTGATACCAATTTTAGTAATTAATGTCTTTACATTAAAATATTTTCAGAGCCTTTAAAGGATAAGCGTTTCAGCCTTAGGGTTAATTATTCCAATACAGCTTCTGTTAATATTTTCGGTCATTGAGAAGTCTTGAAATCGGCGTGAAGCAACAGCACCCCTGTTGCGTTTCGTCCGGTCAGTGAGAGTGCCGGAGGCCGGATCCCTTACCCCCCCCCCCTTTCCTCTATCCCTTTTCCTCCTCAAAAGCCGGCGACGGACTAGTGACTCTTGGGGCTGCTGGTTCTCATGGGTGGCGGTGATCGCTTACCATCAAGTGACCCGCTTGCTTGCTTGCCTCCCTCTTTCAATAAAAAATAAATATCAAAATTGACTCGACGCCGCTTTTCACGGAAAAACTTATTTACATTTTTATTGGTGTAATTAACCCAAAGCTGTTTTAATTGCGATTTAAAAACGAATTAACCTAGAAAATCTGAAAATCAGCTCGGCCGAATGTATTAGACATAATGAAAACGGGATATTGACCGCGATTACCTTATAGGTTTGATGAGCTCCCGATATTTCGATGCAGTTGCATGCTTCATGATCACGCATGCATGCATGATGCAAAGTAAGCGAGCGGGTAAGGTAATCGCGGTCAATATTCCGTTTTCATTATGTCTATATTATTTAAAACGGCCGAATGTAGTAGGTGAGTAGGTATTATTTAACTCAAAAAAATATCCTATCTACAATATTTAAATAAATAAATAATACAATAAAAAACATTTGTTGTTCACAGAAGTTAACACGGCAGGCCAAGTATATTTTTAAGCCTATTTAAGATACTTCCCCTCCATGTGGCACAGCCGTGACACTCTGCATCATTATAATTATGGATTTTGCGTGTGACTTCGGTAGCACCGCAAGGCCACCGTTAAACGCGGCTTGATGAACGAATACCGACACACGTTGGATGTGAATGGAGGCGTTAAACCCCTAAGCTAAACGCTCGCCGCTGAACTGAATCTTCAGTGTACATCCAACAGCTTTAGACTATTTAACAGACTCCCTCCCGACTTATTAGCGAGGTTTAAAACACTTGGCTTATCTACTCTCATTTGTTTTTCTATTTTCATCTGGTTAGGTATGCTTTGTTTTCAAAACTTTTCTAATCAGTGGCTTTTTCTAGAGTGCCAGTATCCACTTGGGTCTACGTTAAAGTCAGACAGACCCGAATGAACAAGTAAATATTTATTTGCGCGAATTTTATGTCCAATTCTAGTTAAAAAACCGGTCAATTTTTGGGGAGGACTCCAATAGAGAGATCTCTCTCCAGGCAGATGTTATGCCTGGGGACCGAAGTCCGAAGGAAGAGAGTTGGAAGTTGTATTTATGCAACCGACTTGAGAAACTTCGTTAGCGCGATGTAGAACAGTGACGTAGAACAGTGACGTCACTCGCGTGTGGCGCTAGGGTCGCTACACCAGCCCCCCTTTTTAGACCGGAGGTCGGTGTGGGAGCGCAGTCTGTGCGTCGTGAGGGCGCTTGCAAGGGCCAATTGCGAGGTTTGCTCAGCCTCGTTGGCGAGCGATGAGTTGCTCCGCTGTGCTGGCGGAAGCGATGAGTTGTTCCGCTGTGCTGGCGGGAGCGATGAGTTGCTCTGCTGTGCTGGCGGAAGCGATGAGTTGTTCCGCTGTGCTGGCGGAAACGATGAGTTGTTCCGCTGTGCTGGCGGGAGCGATGAGTTGCTGCTAGTCTGGATCCTCGTCGGAGTGCGTAGCAGTGTAGGAGAGGGTTGCACACTGTAGACACCAGGCATGGAGATATAGCAACATGCTAGTGGTGCACAGTGTAGTAGTCTGGCGTTGCTGTGAGACTGCGTCATTGTCGTAGGTCTTGGAAGGTTGCGTTTTTTGTCCAATGTCGAGGGTCACCAGTTTGGGGAGGACTCCAATAGAGAGATCTCTCTCCAGGCAGATGTTATGCCTGGGGACCGAAGTCCGAAGGAAGAGAGTTGGAAGTTGTATTTATGCAACCGACTTGAGAAACTTCGTTAGCGCGATGTAGAACAGTGACGTAGAACAGTGACGTCACTCGCGTGTGGCGCTAGGGTCGCTACATCGCGGTCAATATTCCGTTTTCATTATGTCTATATTATTTAAAACGGCCGAATGTAGTAGGTGAGTAGGTATTATTTAACTCAAAAAAATATCCTATCTACAATATTTAAATAAATAAATAATACAATAAAAAACATTTGTTGTTCACAGAAGTTAACACGGCAGGCCAAGTATATTTTTAAGCCTATTTAAGATACTTCCCCTCCATGTGGCACAGCCGTGACACTCTGCATCATTATAATTATGGATTTTGCGTGTGACTTCGGTAGCACCGCAAGGCCACCGTTAAACGCGGCTTGATGAACGAATACCGACACACGTTGGATGTGAATGGAGGCGTTAAACCCCTAAGCTAAACGCTCGCCGCTGAACTGAATCTTCAGTGTACATCCAACAGCTTTAGACTATTTAACAGACTCCCTCCCGACTTATTAGCGAGGTTTAAAACACTTGGCTTATCTACTCTCATTTGTTTTTCTATTTTCATCTGGTTAGGTATGCTTTGTTTTTAAAACTTTTCTAATCAGTGGCTTTTTCTAGAATGCCAGTATCCACTTGGATCTACGTTAAAGTCAGACAGACCCGAATGAACAAGTAAATATTAAATAAAAAGGGTAGTTTGGAATTCATTTTTTAAAAAAGGGTAATAGTTTAGGACTTACATAAAAGGGTAGTTTGGAATTTATAAAATATTAGTGGGTACGTTGGTTTTGTCATTAACTAAGTTGAGTACATGGTTTACATATGTCAGTAGTGGAAGTGGTGGCATGTTGAGCGGTTGTTGTTGTGCTTCGTAAATGGCCTCGTGGAGAGTGCCGAAACGCGTCAGCGTTTAGTATAGTGGTGGTGGTGATAGTTGGGTCTGTGTGGTATGTGTTGATTCGTGTAGCAGTGGAGGCGGAGGTGTTGCATGGAAACATACATTTGCCGCACAGATATAACTATTTGTCATTAGTGGTCGCGGATGAGCAAAGTAATTGTTTTTAGTTCATAAGTAAATATTTATTTGCGCGAATTTTATGTCCAATTCTAGTTTCAAAACCGGACAAGTGCGAGTTCGACTCGATGTTCTGTACTCAATTAATAAGCCTTTGTTTCTAAAATTGTCGTTTTTTTATTCTTTTCACTCTTAGGCCGGAGCGACGCTAAGATAATGAAACGCTAACTTCTGAACGGCACACGCCCAATTTGCATCAATAATTGCCGTGCAAATTGGAATTTAAACTTTGAATAAAGTTTATTGTCGACTTGGTCCAATTGAGACGTCAATTATCTACATAGCTCATTTTAAGATATGTATTTTTTAGTACAGTTGATCAAAAAGTGGTACTTTTTGTCGCTACGTATCGAGCAGAAAGTTGTATTTTTCGCACTAGTGTTTTTTACTTTTCCAAGGCGCTGGTGGGAAGGCAGAGGAGTCTGCTCCTGCGGGTGGTGATGAGCCGCTTGGCTCACCGCCTGTGGTTTCATAGGCATTTTATCGCAAGTGTATCAAATACTACTAAATATACTATTACAATTTACTTAACACTGAATTCTACTACAGTGAGTGATGCTCACACTGCACGCTGAAAATGAGCTGAGACCCGACCAGAGGGTCGAGCACGACTTTACGAATGCTGCGTAACGTTACGGTTATCGTATCGAGATCTAGAAACCTCATACTAAATTTTAGTTCCAAATACGCTCACGGGTGGGCACTGTTCCAAACGTCATACAAACTCGACAACGTTTACTATTCGATTTTACGTGACGCAGGTTTCGAAAAGTCGTGCTCGACCCTCCGAATACGAATATTCCTATACTGCGTAACGTAATCAAGTAGGTAGTAACGTTATCGATAAATTTGTATGACGTTTAGAACAGCGCCTGCCCGTGAGCGCATTTGGAACTAAAATTTCGATACAATATCTTTACGTTACGCAGGGTTCGAGTATACGTACTCAGGCCTCAGATATTAAAAAAATCGTCCAAGTGCGAGTCGAACTCGCACACCGAAGGTTCCGTACAGATTTTTAGGCAAGTACGTAAATGTATGTTAGTCTATCACGGGACGGGAATAGAGTCTGGAAGATTTTCCCACTGTCGAATATTTTATTCAAATTCAATTCAAATTCATTTTTTTCATTCACAGAGAACATGGTAAGTACAGTAAGATCTTATATAATAAGGTAACTAGGTATCACATATTCTGCCGCTATTGCAGCGTGTAAATATTATATTATATTACACAACATAGGATTACATTACATTAAATTATATTATATTATATTATCAATTCATCACATTAAATAAAAACCAATATTAGCTAAATTAATGGAAATTCAGATTATGATTCTCAGTTTTAGCAGATCCCTATGCTCCTAAACTCCTAAGCAAAATGTAGGTACGCAATATGGGGTCATAAAAAAAATCAGATTGTCTAGTTGTGCTGTAAGAGCAATTCTTCATTCCAAAATTTCATGTTTCTAGGATAACCGGAAGTACCTACATTATACATGTATTTTGATTCGACAGCAACTTGTTTGGAAACGCCTTTATTTAACGACTGTATCTTTTGATTGTGTTGAGTTAGGAGTTTGGTTTTTGCACAGCTTCAAGGGGTGGATTTCAGACGGACGACGAAGTGATCCCATAAGGGTTCCGTTTTCCTTTTGTGGTACTGAACCCTAAAAGTGAAATAAATACTAAGTAAAAATTATTCCCTGTTCTACAGACGTCACTCATTATTGTAAAGCGTCATTGAAAAAGAAAATACCGTTTTTCGGAATAATTACCGCCTACACAATAAGTATAAATAGGTATTGTGATGACAAGATGAAGCGACAAACCGTCTGAATTCATTATAAATATTTGCTTGCTGGATATTTCCTCATTAACGGTACCTACGTAAGTAAATATTTTTATTTTTTTCAGACTTAACTACTACTAGACAGGGGTCGAACCATGTCAGCCAGTCACCCATGGTGGTAGACTGTCCGCGATACCACTGCGCCCAAAAAACGGCTGATCGGGAGGTATGCGTAACGAAGTTTCATATAGACATAGTTTTAAAAAAAGTCAGCCAGTCACATGCCAGTCACCCACGCAAACATAGGTAACGTACGGCAAGTTAAATAAAAGCTTGTAATTTATGCACTAGGTAATTAAATATTGCCCTTTAAATTATAATTATCGTTCTCATCAAGCGAGTGCATAAACACATTTTTGTATTTTTTCCAAAGTTTTGTTATTTTACTGTTTTTCCGTTAAAAATATTTCGTCAAACGAAAGAACGGAACCCTTATAGGATCACTTTGTTGTCCGTCTGTCTGTTAAAACCCTTTTTCTCTAGAACGCGTAAAGGTAGCCAGTCAGATCAGGTCTAGAAATACGATGACATTCACAACAAGAAGGTTACCAATTTCTATAGCTAAATAACACGGAAATTAGTGTACTCACTGGTGTAGCTAAAACCAAGTGAAGCTGAGCCTCTAGTGTAATTCTGGACACAAGAAAACGCCAAGATCGCATTGGTGTTAGTTAACGTCTCCGAGCGTCTAGTGTAATCAACGGCCAAAAATACGCCTGGATCGCTTTCACCTTTACGTCACAATTACTATGGGCAAATTAGCAATTAGTGGCACGTATCGACAGGAAACATTTCTCCTACAATATATTTGACACTTTAACGCAAACGCGTTCGAGGCGTTTTTTTTTTTTTTTGGTCGTTGATTGCACTAGAGGCTCAGGTTACTATGGGCAGTCGACAGCGCCTCTTGCAGCACATATTGGTGACGCACTATTCTTGTAGTATTTGACACGTTAACGCGAACGCGATGGACGCGTTTGTTGCGACGTCAAATTAACACTAAGGGCCTTAACGAGCGATTGGGCGACCGAAACATTGCTGACAAAATGAAAGATCTGAATAATTCATAATGCAAAGTTAATTCGTTGGAAATCGACAACGGTCGCTTTAATCGTCGTCGGAACTTAAGTAACAATTACTTATTCTGATTAATTTATTATTTATGTCGCTTTATTGATTGTCGACGCCTTGCCGCGGTAATTGAGTGATTTCAAAATACCTAAAGGTGCGTTGATTTGTGCGATTCAGAAGCTGTAAGTAGCTTATGAAATTCATCAAGTAATATTTAAATGAACTGAATTCTTCGTTAAATTTAAGTCAGAATGGAATGGCTATTAGTTAGTACCTAATTGGTTAGTAGTGGTTAATTTTTGGCGAACCGTCGCGGATACATACCACATTTTAGCAAATAGTATTTGTCGTATATTATTAATTAATGTTATAAGTAGGTACATTTTAATTGTTAGAAATATACTTCCTTAATTTATTAAGGAATACAATCATACATAACATTTTATGTAGGTACTTATATAACCACCTAATTAGGATGTCATGTCATGCATTTGCTAGGAACGCTACCTAGACGAAATAAATAAGACCACTTTTAAGTAGAGATGTTGAGGATGTGAAATTTCGGACCTACATATGGATAAGAATACCTAATTTTTATAGGTAGGTACCGGTTTCAAATACGGTTACGGATGTAAAATTATTTCGGATTATCCGTTAGCTTCGGATCTAGTTTCTGTTTACGAATATCGAATTTTAAGGCATTGTAAAAGTAAAATACCTACTTATTTGATTTTATTATAAAGTAAACCCGTCATAAAATGTCTCATTCAGACTCCGCCCTTATCCGAAATTATTCGGATACCTACGGTTATTAATAGATTTTTATTTCGGATGTCCGATAGTTTCGGTTAAGTACGGTTACCGAACTCCATGACATCACTGCTTTTAAGCTTTTAACAAAGTGACGAGGTAAGTACTTGTCTCTGTCCGGATTTCCTCACAGCCTAGGGTAATTTATCTTTCAATTTACATTTTATCCTGGGCTGTTTCACCGCACATGTTCGTCTATTAAGTATACTCGTAGCGCAGATACCTCATCTGGGCTCCATCGCAGCTGCTAACTTAGCGGAGAAAGTTCCGCTTCATTTAGTATTGTAAGTGGTTACTAAATACAGTACAATCGTGTTAACTACTACTCTGTAACTACTAAGTTTCCCACCAACGTTATGCATGAGAGTAAAATGTTATTAAGTACAGCTACAGTGCCCTAAGCACGACTTGTCGAATCCTGCGTTACGTTACGGTTATCGTATCGAGATCGAGAAATCTCATACTAAATTTTAGTTCCAAATACGCTCACGGGCGGGCGCTGTTCCAAACGTCATACAAACTCGTTATAGTTTACTATTCGAGTTTACGTGACGCAGGATTCGACAAGTCGTGCTTAGGGCACTGCGCCCGCCTGTGAGCGTATTTGGAACTAAAATGTAGTATGAGATTTGTCGATCTCGATACGATAACCGTAACGTAACGCAGGATTCGACAAGTCGTGCTTAGGGCACTGTAGTTGTTGTACGTTATAGCCACATCGAAGAACACGTGAGGAATACACACGTGCTGCACAGCAAGCGATGTACCATTGAAAGCTGTTAGTTAATTGTAAATAGGTTTTAAATAAAAGGTTTTACCGAACTCAATGCCCTTATCACCCGTTAGAAAACTAATAATTCAAGAGAGAAAGGGGTAAGTAGATTGTGGTGAAGAAATAGTGGATGGTATAGGAATAGGAATACTGGTTGTATTGGTTGCTTAATGAATACTTTATTCAGTAAATTAATATTGTTTTATTACTTTTTAAACAGCTTTGTTTACCTGTACTTCTGGTTTATTTAGTTTATTAATTGTTCGGTAAATATTCGGCAATTCAACCAAATAATCCGGCCGAATACGAACATTTAAAATTATGCCGAATGTGCCGAATACCGAATAATTACCGAATGTTCGGTGCATCTCTAAATGTTACTGTTGTTAGACATATTTTTCAATTTTCAAAAAGTAATGATAAATCGTTATTACTTTTACAAAATTGACAAGGCTCAACTAATTAAATGAGAAAATGAATACACATTACCTGAACTAGGTAATTCCTGTGTTACAGAGGTAGAAGAGCTAGGAAACTACCCAAACTTAATATTTAATCATACCTATAAGTATGCATGTAAAATACATGTTAGAAAGCAACATTTTTAAACCATTTCGAAATTACTCGTTTCGGCTGTACCTAAGTATAGGTAGGTACTTCACGATAGGCCTAAAGTCTAAAGGCACCGATCCTTTTCTTTGCTGTAAAACGGAGGCGAACCTTAACGCCAAGTATACGAGTACTTACTTTCAATAAGCTGAACGCTGAAACCAAGCACCAGGAGCGCGATAAATAATCTCTTAGTAGACGGTCGAGTTCGACTGCCTAGGGATCGAAAGCGGACTCTAATAGTTTCATTACGCATTCAGACACCGGACCGAAATTTTCTTACTTCCATTAATTAAACAAGAAAACAGATCGGCTAGATAAAGGGCTATAAATCTAAATGATGAATAGGTGAGCTCTCTTCGGATCAGAATTGTAAATTGCTTATTTGTGCGTATTGCGACTGCGGGACCGCCGATGGATTGCGGGCAGATAAAATGTTTCTCCGCAGTCACATTTAGTAAAATTGTTTGGCTTTTTGGGTTGTAATAGTCAAGATAAGTAATAATAGTGTTATATATAAATGATGTTTTTGATAGATGATGTTATACATGGATGTGACGGCATAAAGTGTCCTGTTCTCACAGCTTTTTTGGTCAACAACGCAAGCTTGTGTACCTATGTGTGCAACCCTAGGTGTGACAGAAATAATCGTGAAGAAAACTAGGGTAGTTCTTTGCGGACAGCGCCTGGAGCACAGTTCGCGTTTGTGTTTCCGTAGAGCCAGCCATGAAGAAAAACCACAGATTTGTTATTTATTAGGTTGGGCATACCAAGGTAAGCCCTCGTCGAGAACCCAAGTAAAAGTGACCCGTTTATTTTGTATTAATAATGTTGTACATATTGGTGAACTTGACGTCTTGGCTGTACTTAGAAGTAGTCGATGATTGAATCCCTGAGCCAGTATTTATCCGAACTGTTCCCCGAAACTCTCTCCATAATAAACGACAGAGAATTCAGAGGAGAACGACGTCCTTCCACGAGGCCAGTGGGTCAAGCCGAACAAAGTGCACACCGATCGGGTTCTAGCAGCTCGTTGTTGGACTGTTTACCCTTGCGTATACAAAGGCCGTCCACGACCTTTAGTCTAATTTTGCTGTAAGGGTGCATTTTGTATTCTATATGGGAAACAAAAGACTAATAATACGTACCTACCTATTACCTATACGTAAAAAAACCGTGATAGCCTAGTGGTATGGCCTCTCAAGCAGAGAGTCGTGGGTTCAAACCCCGTCTCGCACCTCTGAGTTTTTCGGAATTTATGTGCGGAATTACATTTGTAATTTATCATGAGGTTTTCAGTGAAGGAAAACATGAGAGGAGGCCTGTGCCCAGCAGTGGGACGTAAAAAAAGCTGGTGATGATGACCTACTATACGTATAGGTATGTAATGTAATGCCTATCGAAGACCGCACGACTGGGTAATTAACCTCTGGCTAAAAATCGGCCGTTAACAACTTAACTCCGAATTGGAAAAGTCCGACGCAACCCACAAGTACTCAGCAAAATCCAGTTATAAACTCATACAGAGTTTATAAAGTCATAATTTTAAATGTCTATTGCGAAAGTTAGGCTAATGCAATCTCTCTTAGCTTGATAAATTATTATCGTGCCTACAAAAGTAATTAGGAATATCCTAATAAAAGGGCTGGGAAGTTGGTAATTAGGTATGCTAATTTAGAAAAGTTTTTCCTTACGATCTCTGTAGAAATGAATGAAAAAGAAAAGTTTTGTTTCGCCGATTAAAGTCCATTGTTTCCCTGACACAGAGCAATTCGCGAGCGCCAGGTAACGGAAAACCTACAATGAGACGGTACCTAATTGAGAAAAACTTGTTACACAATGATTACAAGGGAAAGGAAGTTTGACGTCGGTGAATAGATCTCTGCTAGAGCGGAGCTGACTGGTTCAAAATTGTTTCAAAGTAAGGATTCGTAGCATAATGAAATAAACGGATCACTCGGTACCTAGAAGTACATCAGGGTGTGTCACGGCTATGCCACATTGGAGGGAAAGTACCTTAAATATTGCAGACAGAATATTTTGCTGTATGAAGACATTCCTTTATTTTTTAAATTAAGTAATACTGCATTCAAAGTTTTCTTTATACGAAAAATTTGTATGAATATTGTCAGTGAGAGACACTATAATTTCTTTAGTGTATAATTTCACGGTGTTCCATTATTTTAGAATGTTATGTTACTTAAGTTAAGGGGAATTATTTTTGTTATTTACACTTTAGATTGCCATCATTAAAATGCACGATGTTTTTTTTCACATTTGGTGTTGGTTCGATTCCCAGGTGATGCAAGCATTTTTTTTTAATCTGTGAATGTAGTATTATTTAATTTACAAAATAAAGGAAGTCTTCATAGAGCTAAATATTCTATTTACAATATTTAAAGTACTTCCTCTCCATGTGGTATAGCTGTGACAACCTGTATACATATAAGTAGAGTTTAACCCAACATGTTTCGGACTAATTCGTAGTCCTTCATCTGAGAGCGCGCGACCCAGCGGCAGCGAGACGCACACTGCTCGAGCGACTACTAGGCGCAGCTGACAGTGGCAAACAACTACCTTATTTTTAATCGTCATTTTTATTATTGTCAAATGTAGGGTATCACCATGGTAGCACACTACACTGTTCACATCACTCTGAAAAGGTCCGTTCACACTAACCGTTGATTTTAACACCAGTCTTCCAACTTGGGGGCACTGACCATTGTGGGGATGATAACTAATTTCAATGGCTTCCCGTACTTTCGCGTGTTGTTTTAGATCACAAATATAAGGATGCTCATTATGCATAGTATGCGGACAGTGCACATTCTGTGTCAGTAGAGTACTGAGCGAGTACATGAATTGTGAACGTTTTGATTTTAACTTAGAAATGGCTGGTATCGTTTGTGCGGCTGACAATGTTATCAATTTGTTTATGGTTTATTTTATAAGTAGGTATGTATAGGTATGGTTTATATTTTCAAACATGAATAAATTGAAGCAATGTGTAATCATCTACTCAAAATAAAACAACTAGCTAGGTACTTATTGTCAACAAATTGTCAAGCAAATGTCAAGCAACAATAGACAGGGTTCGACGTTGTCAATAAAACAATGTGGTAAAAATGTTTTTGTATTTAACGTTTTTTAACACAAAACAATAAATAAATGCGTAGACAAATACAGGCACCAACTTTCTTTGCGCACATTTTCCAAAAATATTTTGTTCCATTTAATTGGATAAAAACCTAAATGGAATAAAAAATACTTCAGAAAATCATAAGGTTTAAATACTTACGACATATTTGGAATATTTAAAATTTTACAATTACATTATTTTTATATCCAACGATGTACGAACCTTGGGTGGTACGCAATAAAGCATTAAATTGGCTTACTCATAGTTACAATTTCTACGACTGTGGTAAGGTAACCACTAAAGAATATTTGGTCAGTTAAAAACACCGTAAGTATAAGAAGTAAATAAACTGACAAGTAAGTTTTTTTGCAACAACAGCATTTTACCCTTTTATCTGTGTTTACCCATTTCACAATTATAATACGCAAAAATCGAAAATTAATACAGTCAGATAATCAGATAAATCGCAGGCCTAATTGTATAACGCACGCACATACGCAATCGCATTGATCGCTATCTTTCTCGCACCTTCGTATAGTTTGACAGAAAGGGTCGAAAGAGATGGTGGATGTGAAAGCGATAACGGGTACATTAGACAATAAGCACCGAAAAGTACCGAAGTGCACAAGCTAGCGCACCCTCTCATCCTTTTTTTTTAAACAATAATGGCGGCCATTTACCAAGACAACACAAGATTGGGCTTGCTCTCAAGTCAGCAGGGTAATTGCGTAACTATGTTGACACTCGTCATCGGATTGAAATGCCAGTTTTTGTACTCCTGTGACAGCTAGCTGTTTCCGATACCAATTTTCAGCCCGTACAAAATGAACACGATGGAGATTGCGAGCGATCATGCAGGTTTTCAAAATGTGTACCTGATAGTGCGACAAATCTTGCGATCACATTGGTTACTGATAAATTCCAAAGAACTGGCGCAAATGGATTGATTGAGTGTATTAAAGTAGTGAAATATCCAGTGGGTTACAATGTGGTCCAGTGTGTTACGATGTGATCCAGTGTGTCGATACGAGTCGGCCTTAAGACATTTTAATAGGGAAACAACTAAAGCCGGTTATTTTCAGATGTGCGCGAAGTGTATTCTAATAGGTAACTTAATTATGTACTTAGGTATATGGGTAGTTTCATTCACGCATTCAATCCATTCCTGCCAGCTCTAATTAACTTATCTCTACTTACGAAACGCGACCATATTAGAAAATTATGACGGCGTTCTGAGTAGAATAGCCTGAAATGTTTCAGCTGTATTAACTTGTTACTATTTTACAATTGAGTTTAGCTTATTCCTACACCGTGCGTTTGGGCACACATTATATTAGCCTTTAATTTGCGCTTTGATTGTAGCAAAACATTTGGAGCATGTTGTACCACCGATATACTGACAGTGGCTGCATAGCATAGCTTATAGTGATGGGCTTCAGCTGTTTCGTTGCTAGATAAGGCATAGGGCAGTGTTGAGATAGTATGGGGCCCATCAGTGTACGTTATGTTATATGGCTGATATGTATTGAATTTAAGTAAGTGTCTTAAAAAGTAAGCAGATTTGAACGAACGTGAATAAATTCTTATAGTGGTATATTATGATTTTATGATATAATGCTTATAACTATAAACAACATTCATTTGTGCAATCATTTCATAAAAACCTACCTACAGCAGTAACTGCTAACTTGCATACATTTATATGGCACGAGACATTTAAAATACTGTACCAAAGTGCTAACACTGTTTAAAATCGTCGTTGTGTCTGAATGTTGAGGCATAATACTCAGCACCTATTCATTAAATTTAAGTACTAATTAGTAATTACAGTTTTATTTGAATACAAAATGCGATTCTTACAGGAACATTAAAGATTATGCTAAAATATAGTAAGTATAGTAACGAAATTCTCTGGTACAGCAGTTCTTTTACACTGTACTACAAAATAGCCAATAATAAACAACCCAGCAAACAATAAACACATCGGTAAACTCAATGCATCAGTAGCACTTGACAGTCACTAACAGATTTGTGATGCGACAAGTTTCCTAAATAAATTTATGATAAAATATTATATTGATACTTACCAAATAACAAAAGCCAAAAAAAGTATATAGGTTCGTACTGTCAGGTGCTGCCGAGATGCTACTAGATTACCGAAGTATAATAATAACCCTGCAAATTCGGTTTTGACACAAAGCGAGGAAAACGATACATTAGGTACTTTTTTTTTCTCATATTTTCTTAAATATAATTTTTAATACGTGGTGGGGCGTATGATGAAAATCAAGATAAAGAAATCCTTGCTGCAGTGTTACTGATAGTACGTGTACGAGTTTCAAACAAACACTCCAAAGCAATAAGGGCCAAATTATACATAGAAAAAATTATCATAATCATAACACAACAGCTTTCTGGATTAGACATGTGCGCCGCGCCGCGACTTGATCGGCGTAAAATCGGCGTGACGATTTTATTATTTTTAAATTAGTACCAACTTCTTTGTTAATTATTCGCCAAAATTTCAATACCACAGTTATAATTTTATCCCTCCTTCCATATTTTCTATTTCTAAACTGCAAAATTGTTCTGTCAAGCAGTGCGGGATATGATGGGGGGATACCTGCAGTGTATGGCACGAGGCATCACGTGACTAGTGCGTGTGCGGTGGCTATACATGCCACGCGGTCCTTTGATTTGGCTAGCGGGGCTACTGGTGCCGTTGTTGTTAAGGTTGACATCAAAACTGCAATCAACTGTGTTGAAAGGGATGTCGTCTTGAAAGAGGTACCTATTAGATAAACTCCCTTCGCGATATCCCTCTAGAAAAGGTATTTTCGCAGGTGACGCACAAGACCTTCATAGATTCGTACTCACCATTGAATGTGTAGCATCTGGATGATGGCACAATAGGCGGTGGGCCGGATATTAGGTACTTTGTTCTGGTCGAACAGGGAAAGTTTGTATCTGCTTTAAAAGAGATACGGCTTGAGATTAAATCGGGGAAATGTAAACTTGTGGGGCACTGAGAAGGGAACCTTTGGAGGGCTATCGGTCGTTGGTTTCGGGGATACCTAAAGCTCTTGGAAAAGTCCGAATTGAACTTGCTTGGTGCACTATTTTTTTTTTCTCCCGGTTCGATATGGCGGTCTAGGTGTGCGGCGTGTTCGCAAATGTCGGCCTGGTTGAGTTTTTGGCTGGCGTTGGTGGCGTATGATGTGGCGGATCTGTTAGTAGCAACGGGGTTTCTTTGCCGATTTTATCGGGGATTCTCACGATTTGAGAAACGTGTTAGCGATACGACTGATCAGTGGGTTGTGCCAGGTGCGAGGCTCTACGATCCCACCAGCTTGGCACAATGCTTGACATCGACTCTCTCTAGTCTCTCCATCACCAAGTAGCCGTTGCGCTAAGATTTGATGTTTGGGTGGTAAGTGTTGCCTATCTCTGCACAGTTGCCTCTATGGGATAATCGTGGAAGAGGATTGCTACCAAGGCCTCAGTTGTCAAAGGTGTGCTGGATGGTTCTCGAGGCACCACTTGTTCAATGGCTTTATCCACAGAATAATGGTGGCTGTTAGTGTGCCATGCATTTGAAAGCCTCCGGGGTTAAGCCGTAGTGACGGTAAGAGGCCTGATAGGCTGACGTTGGTCCTTTGGCAGGGCGCTGTGTCTGTGTTTGCGGTCGACGGCAACCCCCTGGGAGGTGGACGCTAAATTCTTTTTGTGTTGAAGTTTAGCAGTTGGCTGCAACCCCCGCTCGTGGTAGTACTTGGTTCAGCAGATCGCTCGATCCATACAGCGTTTGTTGTTAGTATTTTTTTTCTGTAGGTATTTTATTTTATGATTTTATGATGACGACCGAATAGCCCAGTGGTTAGAGACCCTGACTATGAAGCTTGAGGTCCCGGGTTCGAATCCCGGTCGGGGCAGATGTTTGTATGATGAATACGAATATTTGTTCTCGAGTCTTGGGTGTTTAATATGTATATAAGTATGTATTTACCTATATAAGTATGTTTATCCGTTGTCTAGTACCCATAGTACAGGCTTTGCCTAGTTTGGGACTAGGTCAATTGGTGTTAATTTGTCCCGTGGTATTTATTTATTTATTTATTGGTGAAATTTATAATAGAATTTTTATTTTAGTGTTAATATCGTATTTGAAATTTTGTGTAACTGTAATTATGAACTTCTATTGGAAAAATCTTTATGATTAACTGTACACCTGAAAAAATCTATGCCACGCCGATTTCACGCCGATCACGCCGCCGCCGCCGGTCAAAAAACCATCGGACGCCGCCGCCGACAATTTTGCCATCGGCGCACAGTCATGTCTATTCTGGATTAGCGATTTATTGCTAAATAAAATGTTTACCACCGCTAGTCTTTTGTTTATATCCTGAAACCTAACTACCGGTGCAAGGCTTTCTCTTACCCTAATTTGCCAACGCAATTCATTAAAAATATTGAACATCTTAAATTTACATCTAAACTGGATTTCATCTATTAAACATAACAAAAAACAAATGCATCCAACATTTATTTGATTTCATATCTTACTATATTTGTGCTAAGCACTATGATTCTTTGGCCCACTTTTCGTGTAAACTTTTGAGGTGTTCATACGCCCTCTTGGTTATGTTGAGAGTTGGTGAGATTTTTAGAAGTCCCCTTTCACCTATTAAACTAAGTCCGGCTAACCCGAGGTACGTGTGCATGGGGTCCGTACAAGTGTCTGGCCACTTGGAAAACCCACCAACAACAGTGTCCTGTGTTTCATATACGTATCTCCTGTTGCTCCCGTAGTTCGTAAGCTTCAGAGTGCTAAGTATTTTTAAGGATGCTCCTACCCAAAAGCTGTAGCAGGTGTCGACCGGTTTGTTCGGCCTGCCTTGGAAGCCGTCTATCTGTCTGAAGACGAGCCACCTCTTGAGGCCTTCTACTTGGTCCTCGGTCAGCTTGTCGAGTTGGTTGGTGAGCTTCAGCGTGGCGAGGGCGCAGAACGTCGTGCCCCCGTGAGATTCTAACTCCGGACACTGGGCGATGCCATAGTCATATCCCTGGAGGAATGAACACACACAGTAGTTAATAAAGATGAAATAGAATGGATATTGTAGGTGCAATAAACCCAGAGGTAAGCAATTACTTTTCCAGCAAGTCTGTTGTAGAAGCATTTAGCCGTGCTTAAAATGAAATATTATTTCAGCACAATACCTACTAGTATTAACTGGGCTTGTCCAAAATAACAGATATATTTTAAAAGTATCAAAAACTTTATTCAACATTTAAAATAGTATTTTTGAAAATGTGCCATAAAGGGCTCCTTTAAGTCTACCAGTCCTTTGGAAAGATCATCATTGCCAAGTAAAATGCCACTTTAAATTGTATCCAAAATATCAATTTCTGCTATTAGTGGGAAGCTGAACTGTATAGCAGTATTTAGGAATTTAAATTTGGCATATTGTGAACGAGGATCCCAATAGACCAAAACAATTTTATACATATTTATAGGAAAGGTCGTTGTCCGGACTCTTACCATAGACTGTATGATGTATTTGAAAGCCTTCTCCTTGTCAAAGCCGGACCAATCATTGAGCATGTAGCTGATGCACGCCGCGCAGTACACGAAGCGCATGTCGGACTCGCAACCGGACAGCGTCGCTGCAAAGTTGCCTTCGTCCGTCTGCAGCGCCTTTACCCCTGGCAACACAATCAAATAAAGTAACGTAAAACAATAAATAAAATGAAGCGTTAAAATCTGCAGTGTCTTCAAGGAAAATAAAGTTATGGCTTAAAGGTACCCAGGCACCAAGGCGGAAAAATGCAAAAAAAAAAACATAAAACAATAGCTTAAAAGGTCTCTGAAACTTGGCCAAAAAATCCAAAAAAAAGAAAGATAAAACAGTCAACGTGAGATGTTTTTATTCATTATCATTATTCGACCGGTATGATCTGTCAAAACCCTCAAACAATTGGTTTCGAAAGATGGCCACCGGAGTAGAGACAGCCCTAAAAGGACATGGCGAAATGTAACTAACGTAAATTGGCAGAAGCATGCTACATGTTTAACAGATATCAGCGGTAGGGTGGAAAGGTCTTTGCAGTCTCTGACCCATGGCACAACTCCGCTGAACTACAAATAATTACTTTGCTCACAAAGCAAAGTAATTATTTTAGTTCATAAATAATGGACCTCCACAAACAAAGTAACACCTAATTCAATAAATTACAACTACGCTGCTGCTCAACTGCTTGAGCCACATGGAATTTAAAATCCCCATAGCACACCTATTCGTCTATTTACTATTAACGTAACCACGTTAGGTTAGATTTGCGTCAACTACACGGAATAGGAGCTCCTCATAGTCGTCGAACGAAAACTAGTAAAAGGTGTTATGAGTAATTTAAATTCCGATGGATCAATTCCAATTCAGGACTATGGTGGGTCTGAGAGGGTCTTTGCCTATTCGAAATTTTGTTGCGTGGTAGAATCAGTAATGAGGAAAGCTAGACATAAACTAGTCAGTCCTAAATGTCCTCAAATTCAAGCGGCAATGCAATTAGCGGGACACAGGTCGTACAACCGACGGGGGCATGAAGGTTTTTAAATAGAATATACAGAATGAAGCACGGAAACCGAGCAATTAAGCATTTTTACAGTCACATTTACATATTTTTACGGAGTGGGTGCTAACGATGGGCCTCATAGGGAAGCTCAAACTCAAATCGCCCATCCATTCCATCGCCCGATGGAAAGGGCTATGCTCGGGGTTTCTATGCGGGATAGAATCAGAAATGATGATATCCGCAGTGGCACTAAGGTTACCGACATAGCCCGAATTCTCGAATGGCGTCCGGGGACCGGGAGACGAGCTGTCGGTAGACCTCCTACAAGATGTAGCGACGACCCAGTAAAGATCGCGGGACCGCGGTGGATGCGGAAAGCACAAGACCGGTCTGAGTGAAGAGCCGCGGGGGAGGCCTATGTCCAACAGTGGACGTCTTTCGGCTGACATGATGATGATTGATGATGACAGTCACATATTTATTTCAAAGCATTTCCCTCCTACGCTCCGTTAAATTACCTTCTATCAAGGCTTTTCTGTTGATCCTTGACAGGTCATCTCCCAGGGTGATGAGTGTACAGAGCGCCGTATACGTCATAGCGAGGTGTCCGCATCTAAAGTGTGCTGTTGCAGGATCCAGTTCGATGTTCACTGTGGACGAGCCTTGGAACCCACACATTGACATGTCTCCGCCTGGAAACAAAAGAATAAATAACCTATAGATAGGGTCATAGGTAAGGGCGATTAACTCAAGAGGACCGCCAATGTCAACACAATGCCGCATTCCTTTAAAGTAATAGGCTTGCTGTACCTAGTTTTATGTAAAGGGGTCTCTGCATCGTTCATTTTGTATAGCACTTAGACCTTAGAAACTTTTTTAATTCAAACAAACACAATTTGCTGCCTATTATCAAGCCGAAACTTCTTTAGGTGCCGCGAACGTACATGTGCATTCAAATGTTTTCAAATCTATGCACTGGGCAAAGTCACGACTCCGCCTAACGACGGTACTCTGACTCAACCTCGTATATAAACTTTGACGAAATTGGAATAAAGACTTTAGGTTCATGGTCTAGAGTGGTTATTCTAATTGCGTCAAAATTTAAAAATAATAAATATAGGTACGCGTCCCCGGCGCTAACTGCGTTAAATATGTAAATTGAAAACAAGAACATTTTGAATTTTAATCTTGACATTAGGATAGCAAAGTAAAATGTTCGTGTTATTTTCTAACTGACTTCAAAAAGGAGGAGTTTCTCAATTCAATCAATTCAGTCTCTTTTTATATGTTTGTTACGCGATTACTCCATCAATTATGAATAGATTGATGATTATTTTTTGATTGAAAGGATATTTAGACATGAGAGATGGTCCCACATAAATTGTATCAAAATCGATTCAGTAGGTACTTTTTTTTTAACATAAAATTGTGAAATAATTTAATTTTTGCTACCTCAGAACTCCAACATTTTGTCTGTTTTTATTTCAAAGGGTGATTTATTGTTGTATTTACATTCGAAGACCGTAAATATTCCTGTTATCGGGAATAGTTATTTCCTTTCTATACATGCTGTGCTGACCGTGATAGCCTAGTGGTTCGACCTATGGCCTCTCAAGCAGAAGTTCGTGGGTTCAAACCCCGGTTCGCACCTCTGAGTTTTTCGGAATTTATGTGCAGAATTACATTTGTAATTTATCATGAGGTTTTCGGTGAAGGAAAACATCGTGAGGAAACCTGCACACTCCTGCGAAGTAATTCAATGATGTGTGTGAAGTTCCCAATCCACACTGGGCCCGCGTGGGAACTATAGCCTAAACCCTCTCATTCTGAGAGGAAGCCTGTGCCCAGCAGTGGGACGTAAAAAAAGCGGTTGATGTTGATGACATGCTGTGCGAGAACGAAACCTCTAAAAAGCCTATACATATAAAAAAAACATAACACAAGTTTGCATAATAAAAAAAACAGTTAAGTAACCAAAACAAATGAACACATGCTACTTGTATTGTAATTTAATTAAATTCATATAATGTTCAGATAAGAAAGTATGTTTACATAAAGAAACACAATGTCGCTCACGTATAAGGTTGTCGATTTAAGATTATTTATCAAAGCAAACATGTTGAGCTACATTTATAACAGCTTCTGGTGGAGTTATTGCTGTACAACTTATCATCATATCGGTTATAAAAAGGCTTTAAGGGTTTACTGTTAAACCTAACTGGTTACAGTGACATAAAGCAATTCCTTTATTTCAAAATAAATAATTGTAGGTACAATACCCTACCTTATTCTTAATGATAGTATTATAATCAAGGGTAACCAAGAAGAGCAATGTTTGTATGAAAAATCAACTACAAAAAATTATAATTGAATGCCACATATTAAGTAAGCTTTATTATAGAGAAACTGCTGTTATTTGAGGAAAATAACAATGAAAAGGAAATCGATAAACAAATTAATACAGCATGGAAGAAATACTAGGCACAAAAAGAAATTCTAAAAGGAAAATATATCTTAAACATGAAGAAGACAATAATGGATTCCTGTATTCTCCCAAGCCTAACTTATGCATGCCAAACATGGGTCTACACGGAAAAAGCGAAAAGAAAAATTATGTCTTGTCAGCATGCAATGGAGAGAAGCATATTAAAACTAAGAAAAATACAAAAAACAAGGAACACAGACATACGAAAGAAAACTAAAATAACAGATGCCCTTCAGTTTAGCCTGAAACAGAAATGGAGATGCAGCAAGATGCAGATGGAGGGCATGTAGCAAGATGTGAAGATACAGAAGATAATAAGATATATAATTATTTATATTGTTGTGGTTTTATGTAAGACTCATCAAACAACAAAATGGCCGGGTCCAACAGGCAAAAGACATGTGGGAAGACAGAGGAAGAGATGGGCTGATGACATTAGAGACATAGCAGGAAGAGACTGGATGAATGTTGCCAAGAGTAGAGAAGAATGGAAAAGGATGGAGGAGGCTTTTACCCTTGGGGGGGCCACATGACAATAATTAAACGAAAATATATATATGTATAATCATATGTATATATATGTATTACATATGTATAAAATAAAACAAAAATTGTAATGTGGAAATAAAGCTATAATAAAAATGATAAAATAACTATTGTAGAGAAAATACATAAATAAACACAAGTTACAAACAATGAGATACAACTACAAAGGCGGACTTATCCGAATAAGGGATCTCTACCAATAAATCTTTATTTACCTTTACACTGCAAATTAGCTTAGTCCCTACTTTACTCTGTAGACCGTAAGTGTAAACCAAAATATGTTCTATATTAACTTGATTCTGTTGCTGTCTGTACATTCTTAACTTTATTTGTACTTTTGTATATGATTAATATAGCCATCCAAACCCATTGTTATCTGACTGTCTTAAACAGGGGTCTGCAACTTATTTTAAGTGTGGTTTGTAATACTGTTGAAAAACTTTATAGAGGTCCCGAAAAAAAACCTCGTAATGCTTACTAATTTAATTATTGCTCTATTTAACAGGCAGGCCTTGTATTGAACACTATTCGGCAGTTCCCATTTCGACCTTCCTTGGTTCATATATTATGGATATATGGTGATACGGTGACACATGTTTTGATGGTAAATTAAGACTAAATAACTAGATTAATCCAAGGGTATGGTGTAAATCTGGTAGTATAAAAGTCAAAACATGTGAGAAGAAAATATCAATCTGTTAATACTTACTCTCTTTATCTGGGTGTACTTGAAGCTGGTATAGCCATTCAATTATTCTAGATCTTAAGTCCAATGAAATTGATGTGATGGAGCTAAGGATGTCCAGCCCCGCTACTGAGAAGTAGGCTATTGTCACCCTGAAACAACAGGAATGTTCGATTAAGGTAAAAATTCTTTATAGAAAGCAAGCAGGTCACCTGATGGTATATGGTCACTGCTGGGCGTTTAAACTACTAATTACAGAGGAATTCAGGGAGTCAGCTAGAAAAATCAATGTAGAGATAGTGAATGGATATACCTCTGGATAGGGAGATATATATGTACTTGTTTTTTTTTTTCAGAATTAAAAAGAATGTGAACAATCTTGATGTGTCTTTTTATTGAAAAAACACTGTTTTTAAATAAGTAATGATTACATAAAACCACAACAATATAAATAATTATATATCTTATTATTTTCATTGTTACTTGCTGTAAGTTTGGTATTTTGTAAAAGCAGTTTTCAATAAAAGGGCAGGTCAGGTCAAAGAGTCCTTTGCCCAGCATATAATTGTAAATACAGTGAATAAATTAAGACTATTAAAAGAAAACAAATAAAATGCCATTCATGTGTTTCTGATCATTTTCTTTTACAACAATCAAATCTGTCCCCTTGTGTCTAGAGGTTAGAAGGGGTATTGACATTGAGAATACATAAACAACAACCATTTAAGGTCACTTGCCATTTGAATGTCAAATTTGTACATTCACTTTTAACTATGATGAAATTCATGATCAACAAAACATGTTTAATTAATAATGAGAATTTACTGCTTACTAGGTATATCTATCCTACATGCCTTGAAAAAGAAAAATGTCTGGTAAGTATTTATTTAAAAAGTGAATATATTTTGAATAAAAAAACAGTATTCATTATGGGAACACAAATTTAGTAGGACTTGGTTTTACTGCAAAAGCTAAACACATGATTAAGTCCCGTTTTTTTTTATAAATATGAGTAAAATTCCACAAAGTAAGGACATCAGAACTGTTCAGCCTGTGTGGTTATGTTGATGAAAATATGTAAGTACTGACCTAGTTGTGTCGTGTGAAGACAGCGACGAAGGTAAAATATCCAAGAACCGCATGAAATACTTAACATGCTGCCTGTGAGCCATTTCCAGGTTTTCTTGATTACTCATGATGATAACTCTCCGTAAACTACTGAGAATGCAAATAAAATATTAATCGAGTCAGCTAAACTACCACAATGGTGTTTGGGATTGTAATGAGTGAAATGTTGTACTGTGACACTATTACTAGCGAATTTAACTCATCACTTTATCAATTTTTAAATAATTTTAATACTTTAATCACTAAAGTCTTTTTTCCTGTCTCTTCTCCGAATAGTGGTGAGGTGAGGGGCAGGGAGGAGAGGAGTGATCCAACTGTCACAATTTCGGTCCAAACTAAACTGAAAGACAAGAATGTGGTGTGCAAAATTAAATTTTACTTCACTCTATGTTCAGAATCGCTGACCAACATGACAAAAAGATTTCGATGATTTTTTATTTGTATACTAGTAATTATTACACGATCTATTTATTAAAGAAAGGATCAAAAAATAGGTTCGAGTTGGTTCGAGTCTTCTTAGTGTAGTTTAGGTTAGTCAGTGATTCTTAGTTTTCGGACCCAGATTTTTGTGTCACTGTCATAACACAAAAAAAGTGTTGTCATTATTGACAGCTAATGTTGTACATTAACCGGTATTATAAGTAAGTATCGATTCTTAAGCTATTACGTTTTTGTTTGTTTGATTTGTTTTCCGTGGTTTCTAAAGAACACCGCACGGAAAGTATGAGAAAAACATAATAACCAATTGTGATAAAAAAAAAAGTTAAGTAAATTACCCATAACCAAGGTAGCGAGAAGTGAGATAGAGCAAATAATAATTCAGTCACAGTGTAAAGAGAGGCTGTGGTTCTTGTTAAATACGGTACCAGCTTAGAGCTTAGGCTCAGTGTAAGTTGCCCATAGTTGTTGAAACATTATCGGCATTTACGATTCACCGGTAAACCTTCTATTCCACAGCATCTCTAATCTTTCAACTTGTCTCTGGTTCTTTTTCATGGCTGACGTTCGAAGAACTCAACCGCAGTCATGAAGGTTTTTAGCATTTTATTTATATTTTTACCTGTTTAAAAGTAGAAATATAATGTAAACGCGGTACTTTAAATGTTACACTATTAATTAGTTACAGTTCTTATTCAACAAGTGCTGTGATTTTCAGGAAAAAATTAGATGTCTCTTAGCCGTGTTGTGGAGTGAAACTTTTTCATGTGTTGATTTCTCGGAAATTTTACTTTAGCGTGTGAATTAAATTCGTTTATAATCTTGTTACGATCTTATCTATGGGTCTTGCCGTTCAGAAGTTTTCCGTAATATTTCAATTCGGGTTTATAAAGTGATGAGTGTTGTTAACCTCAATTTTGTTTTCGTAGTTGAACGTCTCGTACCCGGCAACGGGATGCCAGAAGTTATTCGAGGTTGTGGACGAGCACAAGCTGCGTATCTTTTACGAGAAGCGCATGGGCGCAGAGGTGGATGCTGATCTGCTGGGTGACGAATGGAAGGGCTACGTACTTCGCGTCGCCGGTGGCAATGACAAGCAAGGGTTCCCCATGAAGCAGGGAGTTCTGACCAACAGTAAGTTCAAATTGACATCCTTTAAGTGCTTTAAAATTGGTTGAAATTTGTAAAAAAATATTCTTCAACAAAATTTTCAGGTATTTTGAGGTTGTTATGGATTTTATGCATGAATCGAAGGCTAAAACTTCTTATTGCTATTGTTTATGAATCAAAATCATGGATTTATTATACCCCGAGATTTAAAACACTAAGTTAATAAATCAGAACTGTTGTTGTCCTATGGGGCTATTATTAATAGTTTTGTTTTTTTTTTAGGTTAAGTTTAGTGCAATAAAACTTAGACAGTTGCTTATTCCAGGCCGTGTGCGTCTTCTAATGTCCAAGGGCCACTCGTGCTACAGACCCCGCCGCACTGGTGAGAGGAAGCGCAAGTCTGTCCGTGGCTGCATTGTTGATGCTAACCTCTCTGTACTGGCCCTGGTTATTGTCCGCAAGGGCTCTCAGGTAAGAATCACTATACTAGTTTAGTGCTTAATAATTATATGATTATGTATTTACAAGGTATTTATGTAACTGAAATACCTATATTATCCCTGTTCTTACTGTTTCCCAGATCTCCAAATCTGTGTAATTATATGCGGCAGGGTATAATGTTATTGGTGTTTAACTCCAGCTCTTGGGCTTACACAGCTCAATTGCATTACTTTAATGCCAGACAGTCTAATCTTAATCCTAACATGTGTCTCTAATGTTTAGATTGATTTTGTCTTCATTGCTAGAAAATATATCAGAGAACAATGTAACTGAGTAATGAAAACATCTGTAACTTCTTTGGGACTTCAAGCTCAAATAGATTTTTTTACATGAAACACATAATTCATATACTCCTTACCAAAACAACAATGGCGAAAGCCATTAAAGTAAAGTCTTAATCATTGAACTCATCACATTCATTACCCTCAGGAAATCCCCGGTCTCACCGACGGCAATGTGCCCCGCCGTCTCGGCCCCAAGCGCGCCTCCAAGATCCGTAAGCTGTTCAACCTGAGCAAGGAGGACGACGTGCGGCGATACGTCGTCAAGCGCGTGTTGCCTCCCAAGGAGGGCAAGGAGAATGCCAAGCCCCGGTCAAAGGTGAGGATTATGGAATCATTTTAACCTCCAAATCTAAAATAGGGGTTTTACAAGTTTGGTGTGTGTATTGTCTGTGTCTGTCTGTGCAACCATTTTGGTGATACATATTAGACTTAGAAACAAAAAAAGACTGAATTTTTTACTTGATAGCTAATAATAATAGCCTGTCATTTTCATACGGGTGTAAAGTGTTTTCAGTTTCATTCACTCATTCAATCCATTTGTGCCAGCTCTTGGTAATATTCAATGATGATGATGATTTTATGTGATCTATCAGAGAAATGGTAACTTCTGTGTTATGTGGAAGTTTTTTCTTTAAGGTGTACTTACTAGGGTTTATATACATAAACCCTGTTGGCCTATACAGGTCAACTATAAAATTATTCGAGACCAAGCATTAAGTAAAATTTGAATTGAGAATTCCCTGATTAAATATTGTTTGCTATTCACCAATAGTAGCAAGCAGCAGCATCAGGGAAGAATATACCAGCGCCGAGCAGAAGACTCAGGTTACATTGCCTGTCTGCTTTTACAGTGTGCTGAACATTTACATTCTAACTTATCATTGTATTGTCTGGCATTTTTACTGTGGATACAACACCACATTACTGTTTGCATGTAAGGGAGAGAGAGCTTGAAATATTTAAGAGTTGGGATGTTTAGTAGCCATTTAGAACCACTTGTAGTAGAGATGTTATTATAGATGCTTCTATGATTGAATGAATAATCAATATACATGTTAAAATTATACATCTAATGAACAAAGGAAAAAGTATGGTTTGAATTATAAGGGCACTATCTTATAAATGAAATAATGCAATGCCTGATGCCAAATAAACTCTTCATGAAGTTGGTCAGGGTCAGACACTTTTCAATAATTTAAGGTAAACTAATTATGATAGTGTAGTCATACTTCTTTCCAAAATACGATATTAATCAAGATTAATTTGTTCCAGGCCCCCAAAATCCAGAGACTAGTTACCCCCGCTGTGCTGCAGCGCAGACGCCACAGGCTGGCTCTGAAGAAGAAGCGCCTGGTCAAGCGCAAGGCCGCGGAGGCCGACTACGCCAAACTGCTCGCACAGAGGAAGAAGGAATCCAAGGTTCGTGACATTCAAGCCAAAACCTGAGCAGTTGGGTAGGGACTGAGCGTACCGCATCGCGATGCAACCTGTTTTTGTGTCCACCTTTGCAATCAGGACTAAATGAATTAGTGTTTTCATTGTTTGATATTTTTTTATCAATTCTGTGTTTGGGCGATACCTATTTCTTAATGGAGTTTAGTGTGTGAGTATAATAATTTTAAAAGTAAAATGCTTGTTAGTAATGGACTTCTTATAATCAATACAACTAGGGAAATATTGTGTTCTTATTTCCTGTCGTTTTTGGGTATCAGTTAAGTAGACGCCGTAAACACAAACTAGCCCTTCCCGAACCAAAAATTAGTATGTATAGAAATAGCCCCTATAACAGATCTGTAAGTGTATATAATAAAATATCTGTCAATATTAAGAATGAGGGGAAAGATAGCACTTTTAGAAAAAAACTGAAAGCATTTTTAATAACCAAATGTTATTATTCAGTGGAGGACTTCTTAGATGATAGGATAAAATAAAATAGGTAAATAATTAGCAATTAAAATAGTAAGTAATTAATTAGTCTTATGATAAGTGGTAATAATCTACATATGATCTCACAACAATACACAGGTTATAAATAATTATAAATTTTAAATGTTGTTACATACATTGTGAAATGAAAAGTACTTATACTTACCTAATTACTTAACTAATAGCTGATGTGTTACTAGTTAGGCAGTGTTAGCTAGTTTGTTTAGATCTTAATTGTTACCTGTAAAGGTATAATACTTATGTATAATTATATTGCTACGCCCTTACAGGGTAGTACCCAGGTTAACTTAAGTTAATTTTATGTACTGTGCAATAAATAAATAAAACAATCTAGATTTTTAAAGAATTACATTTAATGTGGTGTCTCAAGCTTTATGCCCATCTCAGCCTCACAGCTGGTATCACATGTCCATGAGCTTATTTATGGTGTTCATATGCAGCTGTAAGATTAAGTGCTGTTTCTTACCCCTTGGCTTATCATCAATATAAGCTAAGATATTAAAATAGCCACAAGTGTTTAAATTGAAAAGCACGTTTTCTCGAAATGGCTAGTCTGACAGAATACGACTAACGCCATGGAGACTTACAGAAATGTGTGTTATATTTTTAAAAGTGTAATTTTCGAAAATTTGCTTTTCAAGGCATTAAATGAACTAGTTTGTAATTGAATCATTTGAGTTCCATATTCACAAACTAAAAACAAATATTTAATTATTTTATTTGTCTAGGTTCGTCGCCAAGAAGAACTCCGGCGCAGGCGCTCGGCTTCGATGCGCGAATCAAAGAGCTCTGACAAGAGTGCTCCACAAAAGTGATCAACTCAAAAGTAATAAAAAAAATGTAAAACTATAACATGGACTTTTTATTGCAAGGATAGTCAACCCCGATTTCACCGACTAGCTGGTGAGTAGCTCCTTTTTAACCAATAAAAAACCGAATACCTACTCGAAAGTATAAATTTATACGTCATTTATGATTGGACGAAAACTGCTCTACCGTGAATGGCGAAATAACAGTAATTCTCCAATTTGTTCTAGAACTGAGAAACCGTAAAGAAATAGAGTTCAAAATTGATTCAATCAGTCAGGTCAGTTTTATGGACTTTTACTATGTTCACAAAACAATCGAAAAAAATATTCCGTACATTTTTACATTTGCGCGCAAATTTGGACCTTATTCGAGAGTGACTAAGGCCAAAGAGGCTACAATTGTAGCTTTTTTGCTCTGCAATTCATGACAGATCTACCTCTTTCTTATAATTTGTAGTATCTATTGACTCATGATTATTGATTGCATAGTAAGTTCGCCTTTGTACATTTGCTTTTGTTCTGTTATCTGTTATTTTGTTTTATGTGCAATAAAGAGATATACATACATACCTACTTACACATTGAAAGAGCTCATTCAAGTTTTTAAAAGCGCCGGACACCGGGCTGAGCGGGCAGTTTAGATTGGAAGGTAGGCCCAATGACTACATATAAAAAGAGGTAGATTCAGCAAGCTGAAAATGAAGCGCAGATAAGGCTACAATTGTAGCCTCTGGCCTCAGTGGCTCTCGAATAAGGTCCAAAGTTGCGCGCAAATGTCAAAATGTTCGGAACATGTTTTTCGATCAAGCTTTTTGGGCATTTTCAGAAAACAGTGTACCATTAACTTTTTTGAATAACTCAACAAATTTAGCATATGACGTATCTTTACATGAGGATATAGTATAACCCCCCAAAATATAATTGGGTTGGCCCCTGAGCCAAACAACCAGACTTATTGTGCACTTTACGCCTAAGATGTCTCCATTGACGCGGTGCGAAGAGAGACTTACCATGATTGGACCAATAGCAGTGCTCTAAGAAATCACATAGTGGAAACTCACCCTATAGCGATTTTAGTGAGGGGCCTTCCTTTAATTCCACTAAAAACAGTAGGTCATCACCATAATCATGTCCCGTTATCCCTAATCAGGGACATAGGGCTCTCAGCATTTTACTCCATTTGGAACGATCCTGCGCTACGACCTCCAGCTCTTGCCAGTAGGTACTCCAACAAAGCGAACTCTCCCGTTGGAACAAGAGCAGCTATGAACGATTACTTAAAAAAATATATATTTTTTAATAAAACTATATTAAGATCGTTCGCGTTCTTTCTAATGATGAATTAGGCTTTAGTTTCTGTTGTCCGAAATGAATGCATTTTATTTTACGTTTTTTTCTAGTTTTTTTTTTAAGGCGGTTTTACTTTTTTGTTAAAAGATTTTTATTTCACAATTTTACGTTGATTTAACATTTTCAGAATTATCGTCCAACTCCTAACCGTTAAGGAGTTGTACCTTCCATCATCAGCTCATCAACATGAGATGATGACTACCAGACTCAAATACTTGAATAGCCTTAGAAAATATATGAAACACATAATAAGTGCCTATAAAATTTGAGGGTTGTCCTCATTTCCCTAGGATCCCATCATCAGATCACGACTTGGTGACAATGGGACCACCCCAAAAGTATACCCTTTCGAATAATGATTTAACATTTTAAGAATTATCATCCAACTCCTAACCGTTAAGGAGTTGTACCTTCCATCATCAGCTCATCAACATGAGATGATGACTACCATACGCAAATACTTGAATAGCTTTAGAAAATATATGAAACACATAATACGTGCCTATAAAATTTGAGGGTTGGCCTCGATTTCCCTGGGATCCCATCATCAGATCATGATTTGGTGACATTGGGACCACCTCACGA
Organism: Clepsis dumicolana; assembly: GCA_963691665.1. Lineage (NCBI taxonomy): Eukaryota > Metazoa > Arthropoda > Insecta > Lepidoptera > Tortricidae > Clepsis > Clepsis dumicolana. The sequence continues at coordinate 10,848,059 of OY829521.1, forward strand.
GTATACCCTTTCGAACAAAAAAAGAATTATGAAAATCGGTCTACAATTGGCGGAGTAATCGATGTACATACATAAAAACAATATATATATATATATATATATATATACATACAGTGGAACGTAGAACCTCCTCCTTTTTTGAAGTCGGTTAAAAAAACTAGTATAAAGCGGATTACATTAGTGCAGAATCACTATCCTTGTCTGCGAGCATATTCCGCATATTCGAGGAAAGCGAACCTTATTCAATAAAATTTAGTAACTGAAGACGGTAAAAAATAAAACTGCAAGATATTAACCAAAATAATTTAATGATTTAGTAGTAAATTTATTGTAAAGATATTAAAATTAGAGTTTTAAAAAAGTGCAATGGAAAATACGTTGATTTTCTCTTCAGTATAAAGCATCGCCAAAACTGCTCATCATTCACTAGAAAATTTACAAAGACTTCACGTAATAATTTTAAATATTGTTTTATTTAATCTTTACTTTTGACGGGTGATTTCAGGAGACCCAGACCAACGTAGCGCGCCATGAGTCTGAGGTAAGAAGGATTTAATTTCTTTCTCTTTTCCAAAAGCGCCTTGAGCAATTTTTCTGATGACTCGTCGAAAGGCTTTTGGTAGTCTGATGCCTGCAAGTGTTTGATAGTTAAAATCACAATTATTAAGATATCACGGGTGTGGTGGACTAGGCAAAGGCAAAAAAAAACCTTACGGTGGTTTTTGCTATCCAATACAATTCCTCCAAGAGATTATCATCGTAATTCGCACGTTCGCATAAATGTAGAGTACCATCGTGCTGAAAAAAAAAACGAAAGTAATTTTGCACGGTTTTCATTGTCTTTTTAGGTCCCTATTAGCCATAATGTATGCTTACCTTACCTACCTCAATATCGGAGTAGAGAGAAGACAGGCTTACCTCCGTGAGTTTATTAAATGTTTCTCTTTCGATAACCTCTATTTCCATGTCTAATTCACTTGCTCGAGTGATTCGGTTAACGGCTATACCTTGCAGGATAATTGGTCGGAATCGCACCAGATTCGACGTATCTTTCTTGTTGGCCAGTAACAAAATCATCAAAGCTTGTCTTGGTGTGATATCAGTGATCCAGCTTTTCATCTGAAAAAGCAACGTTTACTTTATTCATTCTGATTTTTAGTTTGTAGGTACCACTTCATTTGTTTTAGCTATTATGCTAAGTTTTACCTCGATAACAGACGCTAAGACTTTCCTTCCGCTATATCCATCTAAGACACTGGATAGCAATTTCGAGGTACCCAAAGCTTGAAAGAACTCTTCTAAATTTGATATTCGGCTCAAAGGCGTGCTCGTTCTTTCAGCCAAGATGTGTGACGTGGATTTGCATTTCTTGTAAAGTCTCACGAACTTCCTCTTCTTATGTTTGTTGGAAATAATCGCATTAGACGATGCATTATCATCCCGATTTTTCTTTGCTTTAGTTTTGCTCTTATCGACATCTTTGATGTATTCAATGCACTTTACGGACGAATTAGAGTCGAGAGTTGCGCTTTTGAGAGACAAGAATTTTGCAAGAGCGTTGTATATGGTGTCAATTTTAAAACTTTTTGCGTTTATCGACACAGAGCTACTAATTCCCGGGACATTGGAGTTAAGAATGACATTATCGCTAAATATTTTCAACATGAATGAGGGTAGGCACACAGAATCAGATGTCATTATTGATTTAGGCATCCCTTGTAAAACAAATTTCAATAAGTTGCTCAATATAGGTTGTGGCAGTGATATTGACTTAACACCGGGAAATAGTATTAAGTCAGCATATACGTTACTTGCTTCTGAACCCGAAATCATTTTTAATGGATGATGAAGTAAAGATACAGCGTTTATCTTAGCAGGTAAGGGCACTAAATCAGAGCACAAATTAATTGATTCACGCGCTAGAGTCTTTCCAGTGTGTAATTTCGTGAGGTTCAAAGGTAATGAAGGAGCTGGAAGATTTTGATAATGATAATTAATTTGCGGTTTCCAAAGCAGTTCCTTTGCTACAGCGCTTTGTATATCCACAGTTGAAGTGATCCACTTTTTCTGGCCAGGTTTCCCTAAATGTGATTTTGATTTTTTAAGGAATTGTCCATTGGCTAGTAATCTTAGTTCCGGTGTCATTGTAACATGAGGCAAGAATGGAAGCTTGATAGTACTTGGTACTTCGAAGGTAGGCATTTCGGATATAGTGGATAGACACGGGTTTACAATGTCTTTCTGTACTGACGGTAACGCTAATTTTGTATCTGGGTTTTGTAATTTGCTTATAACTTTAGGAATTATGGTACAAATTTCTGCAGGAAGCATAGCATTGACGATCCTAGCTTTGCATTTGAATATTCTGGTTTTGCTCTCTGTTACTGACAGAGGTATGCAAGACATCGAGCGTTTGATATTTCCCATAATTGATTCAGATTCCAAAGGAAGAGTCACATCAAATTGGAACATCACGTTTGTAACGCAATGTTTTACTGATATCTGATTTCTGGTCATGGACTTTATTTCGAGTTGTGGTAAATCACCATCAAATCCAGGCAGATATCCAAGCGTTTCTTTTTTCCTTTGAATAGTGATTTTAGGGGTGAAATCGCCACAACTATCAAGCGTGTTATGTACAGGTGTTGTCGTCTGAACAGAGACTTCTTTAGACTCTGGAATAATAAAAAACATGTAGGTTCCTATTTTATACGATATCAAGCCATTTTAACACAAAAATTAAAAACGTACCGTTGCGTTCGCTTCCATTCGAATCCTGGATTTCGTTGTTGTAGTACGTGCCAGCTTTAATTTTCTTGATTACGTTTTCTACGAAATCGTTGGCCCATTTCGCTTTACCCCATAGATGTTTTGAAGGCATTAACAGTTTCCCAGGTGCTGTTGGAACTTGTGCTACATTTATATTTTGTTTATATGTGGCCAGCTTATTGTTAGACTCAAACTTGTTGTCTTGTTTAGCATTTGTAACCTCTGTTTTAATTTTCTTATTCGAATTGAAGCTTACATCGCCCTGGCCATTGTTTACAACGCTTTGTTCAGATTTCTTTTTGTATAAAAGCTTCAACATTTTATCTCTGAATTGACGGATTGGTTTTATTTTTGACTCTTTCGTAGATTCTACCTTGCTTTTTTGATTGGCGTGTACTTGATACGTTTCTTTCTTTTTATGAATTGAAGCATTTTTATCTGCTGCAATAGGTTTCTTGTCCCTGAGGGCTTGCTTGTTAACAAATAAGTAATTCGTTGCTTTCCTAGAGCTTGAGCTGCTATAGCGTGTTTTGGCAGAACTCCTAGCATCTTCAGCTTCGGGCATCATATTATTATTTTCTTTGTTCGACCAACCAACCATGAATGGCCAGATTTGATGTTCAAGACCATTGAACTGCGGATGATCATATGGTTCTACCTCAAACGTTGCACTCACCTGATCTTTCCCCAAAATTATTAATGGAAACTTTATACAAGCGAGTCGCCTACGTATCTCAGTTTGGGTCAATTTGGGCATCCGGATGCTGCTAGGCATTGTTGTCACTAGACGAGGTTTTCTAACGGGGGACTCCCGTCCTCTCGATAGTGACAACTCCGGTCCCTTAATAGACACAATCTTGGTAGTCCCACACATTTTGGGATACGATACATGAACCAAGGATGATTTCGGTTTGTCTTTTTCTGCAAAGTAAAAATTTTGATTAAGAGTAGAACCTTAAAATACAAATAATTTTCCTAGGTACCTACTCCAATTCTAGATTACCTTTTTGGCTAGGAATACAGTTTTTAGATTCAGATTGGGAAGGAGTCATGAACTCTATTTCCGTGGTGATGCACGATGAGTCTCTGAAGCAGTCATCATCGTTATACAAGGAGCCATCCAAGTCGTCTAAGGCTTGGGATTTTCGAATAACATTACTCAGTACGAGCGAGTCATTGTTATCGCAACATGTTTTAGGTTTAGAGAGAGTTCTGATAGATCCCTGGCTAGTTTCATTATTTGATGAGCATATAGCTTTCACGTTATCTTGAGGGCTTTTATTCTTTCGGGTTTTATTTTTTACAGGTTTCTCTCCCTTTTGCTTTCCTTTTAAAGGCGTTCGTGATTTTGTTTCCCTCTTTTGAACTTTCCTGCATGTTCCGTTTACCTTTCTGTCATTGTCGATTACAGTTATTCGATCTATTATTGTCGATTGAGAGAAACTGGATCTTGATTTACTTTCAACATCGATACTTGATATATACGCGTATTGTTCCGTCCGACATGTCTCGAACACGCTGGAATAGTACATTGTTATAGAAGCTGGAAAGTGAGGAATAAATGGACGACTGTGAAGAAATAAAAATCAACTCCCATATAGTTAAACTTTCTTATTTTTAGTAAAAGAAATACCTATGGGGTACCAGAAAAGACCCAGAGGCTTACTATGTTTTGCTGTCCTGTTTAAATGCATAGAAGGCCTGCTCATTCAGCTTACAACTAAAGTAATCATTATTTTAGGGCCACATTGCAGACTATCTTTCGCTACATTTCCGAGCAGTGGCGTGAAAAGTCGACATAATATATATATACCTAGACTTGACTCCTACGAAAAAACCGGCCAAGTGCGAGTCGGACTCGCGCACCGAGGGTTCCGTACAAATTTATAGGTACCTGTATAAATAACTCGTCTATCACGGGAATCGAATCTCAAAGATTCTTCCTACTTTCCCCGAGTCTTTTAAGATGTCCAAAGTTAGCAGAGCCATGCACCTAAGGAATTTTATATTGGTTACACCTAATTTTCCTGTAATCTTTACATAAACTTGCAAAGTTCGGAGATAAAGAGGGGGGGGGGGGGTGTATTTTGTTTTTAACAAAAATCGAACGGACGGACAGTCTGAACTGAAAGGTTCCTTTTTACCGTTTTGGTTTGGAACCCTAAAAAATACAAAAAAAAATACAAAATGTTGTATCGGATGTAGATGAGTTAAATCACGGGTAGTCAGGTAATCAGGTGATAACTGGTGAAACGGGACTACCCGTGATTTAACTGATACAAACCTCGATTGCTTGCGTTTCCCCTTCTTGCCCATTTTTTTCCTCGGCGGTAATACGGCGCTATCTTCAGACATGGGAGGCGATGGATTGAATTGAAATCTATTTATATTCCTTAAGACAGCCCAGACGTCGTGAGGTCGCACATCCTCATCATTATTTATTCTCAAATTATAAGAATGTTTTTCCTTCTTTTTGCAATCACCTTTGAAGTTCTCTATTATGTCAGTAGAACTACAATCCAAATCAATATTCACTTGAGAGCAGTACTTAGCGTCTCTGTCATAAAATTCGTAATTATTATTCCGTCGTGGATTTTTTTTGTTCTGCGACAAAAGTCGTTTCTTTGGCTTATCTTCTTTTGCTCTCAAGTAATCGGAGTCGTTCATGTCGCTGACTGTACACGACTGAGGCAGCACGCTGGGCTCGTTAGGGAGGGTCAACACGGATTTTTTATTCTTTTTATTTTTCTTCTTCAACTTAAACTCATCAGAGTTCGCTTTATAGATTTTTGCGGCTAAAGGAAAAGAGGAGACGAATTCTGTCTTTTTGTATAGTTTCTTTTCTGTCAGATGCGATAGCAGTTGTAGTCTGTCACCGTGGTAGGGTGGTCGAGTCATGTTCTTGAACTTTTGCCGCCTACCGGCTGCGCTGGCGTTGCTGCTATTGCCAGTAAAATTGAACTTCATGAGGCGACATTGTGCCACGTTACTCCCTTTAGAGCTCGTAGAATAAACTGAATTCAACTGTTTTTTTTCATTGCCGAATTCAATTGAATTTATTGCCATTTGTGAGAATTGGATTCAACGGGTGAAAACCAGTCTGTGAAAATTTTATGACGCTATTGATGTTACAATAATCATAGAATAAAGATACAAAAGAATGCTAGCAAGCGTGCCGCCGAAATATATACAATATTTACGGTTGCCAAGTAATGAAAAAATTACCAAACAAGTATATTATTTATTAAGTAGGTACTTAAGTCAAACACTAAAAATAATTCAGTGAAACATATATATTAGGTGAAAATGTATAAATATCTCTAGAAACTACAAAAATTAAAAAGTGAAGTACTGTTGTCTTCCCTTTCTTCCAAAGCAATGTTGTGTCACTACATATTTTTGATGAAGGATTTGGCAAATAATTGATTTTTCCCGTAGCTTCTATCCATTTTCTAAGAAGGTTTGGGTAAGCGGGAAATCTGAAATTTTCATAAAGAAAATGAATTATTTGATATATTACGAATTACCCTATTGTGGGGTAAATTTTTATTCTAGAAACTAGCAACACTAATCTTTGAGGTTATAAAGCAAAATTAACAGAAATATAGCCGAAATGTAACAAATTTAACAAAAATGTAACGCACATAGTTAACACCCATAAAAATATAAATACGTTAGTCATTGAACTAACAAAATATACGAGAATAAATTGTCTACTTACGAATGAAAAGACAACCCAGTAACCCTCCTTCTATTATCGCTTTTACAGCCAATAACACTACACCGCGCCATTATCACAGATGTAAAAGCTAAAAAGCTATCACCGGCCACTTTATAGCGCAAGTAAATCACGAAATATTTTACAATTTCAACTCTTAAACGTGAAAATCAATTAACTGCTTCCGCTCCTTCCGACAAACGTCAGTTTGTTTGAGCATTGCGAAGCGCAACCTTGAAAAACCCGGCCATACGATGAGGGACAGAAAATAGATATCTTTGTCTCTTTTCGCCATGAATAATGTATATTAAGCCGTCCTTTTTGTGTGTGAGTGAGTAAGAAATGTCTAGCGGTCTATCTCTTTCTCTGTCTACGACAATAATAGATTGGTTATGCTTGCTAGTACTAGCGGGACGTTTTAATTGTCCTATCCCACGCGAACGTAGATAGTAGCCCGGTTAACTACTTAACTATCTATAGTAGGGCGGGGTAGTTGTGCGCCGCCGTCAGGTGCGCGGCGAGCAGCCGCGCTAGCAGAGCCGCGGCGTACAGTTTACGTTTTGCCACCGGCGTAGCGTGTGCTCCCAGAGGAAGGACTACGGATTAGTCCGAAACATTTCGGGCTATACTCGACTGACATACGTGAGTGATCCGTTTATTTCACTATAACTTAACTCTGCATTTCGCGCACATTACCTATTGTCTTGTGTCAGCGAGACCATTTAATGGTTATGATTTTGTTTTGGCAGGTTTATTTTATTAAAAGAGGGAGGCAGACGAGCAAGCGGGCCACCTGATGGTAAGCGATCACCGCCACCCATGAGAGCCAGCAACCCCAAGAGAGTCACTAGTCCGTTGCCGGCCTTTAAGGAGGAAAAGAGATAGACGAAAGGGAGGGGGAGGGGGATCGGGCCTCCGTCACTTACTGACCGAACGAAACGCAACAGGGGTGCTTATTGCTTCATGCCGATTTTCTGCGAGAAATTGTGCGCTAGTAAAGCCTATGCCACTTGAACCACATTTTAGAAGCAATATGTGCAATATACTAAACGCTACATATAACTATTATGGCTGGCTAGAGATTTGATCAGCTGTTAGCTAGCTAGCCGTAATTCGGCTAAGTATTTTCCCTAAGCCCGACGCAAACAAAATTTTATTGAACAAGAACTGCAGAAAAATAAAAATATTTATTATTATTATTATAAAAAAGTTCGTCTCATGACAAATTGAAACTTTATCCATATAATGTAAGAGGTACTTACGTTCACAATAATTTGGATTTTACTGCCCAAAACGTTAACAGCAACTCTACATGAAAATAAACTTATAGTTACAATTTCTTATTGTAAGAAATATCCCAAAAAATCTTAATGTTCTGAGTATTGACATTCCTCCATTTTAAAAATCAAAGAATGAGTCGTTTTCGTTGTCGTTTTTCGTTTCAAATTCCTTAGAAAAGTAGCATAAAATTTAAATCTGTAGTGCCAGTTACATAATTAAAATTTCCTATGTTGCCTAAAACTACCGGCGTATTTTCTTGTGACTGAAACAATTTGTAAAAAAAAAATATAGGCGTTTTTTTAAAGTTTTTAACTAAATCACCGTGTTATAAACACAAACCTATAAATTCCTAACTTATTTAAAATTTTATTGTCATTTCCCAGAAAATTATGAAACATTGCTCGGACATTTTTATTCAATATTTAATAAATTATGTATTAAAAAGTCATTTCATTCCTCGGTTGAGTATGAAAAGATATCTTTGTCAAAAAAAATCGTAACTGTCAAGTTTGACAGTTTGTACGCACAAAGAGAACTGCATTTTTAAAATAAAGTTATAATTTACTTTATTCTAACTTTAGTGTTTTATACTCGCGGCATAATGAGTTCTAAAAGCGAAATTATTCAGTATGTTCCGTTTATGTCTTTCGTTCATCCTTCCTTCTGGCACACACTTACTGAAATTAAATTAAATGTCGATAAACTGAACGAAACTGTAAAACAAATAAATGGGCGATTTACTTACCGGGAAGACATCGGGACAGTGTTCGAAGTCGATGGAACTTCGTTCAACAAGTTAGTATTAAAACATTAGTTCTTCAGCATGAGAAATTACTTAAATTTACTGATAAAATAACAATACTCTATATTCTTGTCTCAGGTCACCAGACACTGAAAAATTATACCAGAATGTAACTGGAACTATAATTAACAAGAACACAATTGAAGACTTCAAAGATACAGACAAGGCTGCCTTATTGAATTCTGTTGGTCAAACAATGTGGGCAAATATTAAGGCAAAAACATGGATAGCAAAACCCAGTGATTTGTTAAATTTTATAATAATATCCTTTGCTGTAAGTTACTTGTTGATATTTAAGTTACAGTGAAATAAAAACGGATCACTCACGTATATAAGTCGAGTTTAGCCCACTATTACTGTTTTTATTTCACTATGATTGAGTCTCACGGTAGTTTCATGTTAAAAGTGATATTTAAGTTATTTAAAATTATTATTTAGTACTCCATTGATCTTTTAATCTCCAATGTTGTTTTTTAATTTTAAATGGCAATGCACACAGCAATTAGGATACACTTGTTTGTTAAATGCTTATGAACAAACCAGGCAATTTTAATATTGAGTTGATATCATTGGAAACTTTTCCAGGATTTAAAAAAGTTCCACTACTACTACTGGTTCGCCTTTCCTGCACCGAGCCAGCCCACAGTGAATCTCAAAGAAACAAGCAGCAGCATAAAAACACACTTCAATAACAATCAACTTGAAGACCTCGCACAAGCTTACAAAAATTTTGATTTGTCAAACAAAAATTTATTTATCATACTCAAAGAAAATGAAAATGTAGTATTAAAAACTCTGGCTGAAGTTTTAGATTCAAAATTAGCAGTACAAAATGATTTTGACATTGATTTATCGAATGTTTACTTTGTGTTTGCGGATCCCAGTAACAGTCCAAATCCAGGGTGGCCCCTGAGACTGTTCTTAGCAGCATTACTGGAACATAGTCCGAGCTTAGGCAAGACTGATATTAGAGTTATAGGATTACGATGCCATGTTAATGGGGCTGTTGATAGAAGTCTGGTATTCACAGTATCTGTACCTGAGGTAAAAAAAATATATGATTATTGGCAAAAAGCAATTCCCTTCTTTCAAGAATGCTTGTATCTCAAATCAATATGTGAACTAAACTAAACCTTGGAGCAGACTAAATAAAGTTCACTTTGTTAGCTGATAGATTTTGAGATAAGTACAATCTTTTTAAAAGTAGTAATGAATTCATGATATAGTCATAAATCATAAAGTTCTTAAATTTTTATGATGAGAAAGAAGTAAACAATTAATATTTTCGATTTTTTATCCAAAAATCTAAACTATAAATTATCCTTACATTTATATTATACTCCCACTTGTTTTATATCATACTTTAATGATCATTATATAGAAATCTTTGGGAATTTATAATTAAAAATTTCAGAATGTCCAAGCAACAGAGAGTGCGGGCTGGGTTGGGTGGGAGAGGAATGACCGAGGCAACTTTGGCCCCAAACTAGCCAACATGTCTGCCTCCATGGACCCTATTAAGTAAGACAATGTGACCAGACTGATACTACACACCAGCCAATACTGCGACCGGATATATATGTGACTGAAGCTTGTATGATGAATACGAATGTTTGTTCTTGGGTCTTGGATGTTTGTATATAAGAATGTATTTATCTATTATAAGTATGTTCATCCATTGTCTAGCACCCATAGTACAGGCTTTGCCTAGTTTGGAACTAGATATATTGATGTCAATTGTCCCATTACATATAATATAGCTGCCACACTCAGCTCGCTCAAACTGTAAGCCTATAGATTTATTACATTTTCTGAAGTGTTGCATTCATACCTAACAACTTTTATTTAATTTATCAGGTTAGCAGAAGCATCTTCCGACTTGAACATAAAGTTGATGAAATGGCGTCTGGTTCCCGACATTGACGTTGAGGTCATGAAATCCACCAAGTGTCTGCTTCTCGGAGCCGGGACTCTGGGCTGTCATGTAGCGAGGGATTTACTGGTAATTTTATTTAAAATACTTATATTTTATCTATAAATTTTATATGCTAGGCAGCTTCAAGATCGATTGACACTAAAACGCGATTGTTTAATGGGATTATCAGGATTAAGTTCGTGCTTTAGAAGACTGTTTTGCGTGGCTGTTCGCCTCCGTCTTTAAAACAAACTATTCAAATTGCATAAAACCATGTCTAGGAGGTATTAATGTGTTATTGTTGAAAATTCGATTGCTAGTAATTCGACGTTAAAGTTGATCGGGCACAGCAGTTCTGTCTGCGGGAAGCACCAAACCTAACTACAATAAGCCTGAAACTGAGCATGCTCATTGACAAATTGCGAACACACGCCAAAAGTTGTATAGAAATGAGAAATCGGCAAAATGTTCTGTGGAACACACGCTTACATTCGGCTACTGACAATACATGTAATACTAATAGTATTATTATTATTAATCAAGACTTTATAAGTAGTTATTTATGATACAAGTGCGGAAAGTAGGCAATTCCCAACGAGTGTCGGTGATTTTGAAACACTAACACAGCCAACATTTCCACACGAATGTCATACAACGTTTTACAATGCATTATGCGAGCAAAGAGCCACTTACCTTGGGTCAACGCATTCATAGAAAGTTAGTAGGTATATTATTCCGCACGCACCCGCAAGTGTCGTCCACATTTTGCCAAACTGAAAATTCTAACACTACCGTCAATGTATATAATGGAAGCGGCACTGTTTGTAAGGAAACATGCTGATCTGTTTACGTTCAGGAAAGAATTAAGGTCACAAAGGCAAAATAAAAACCAATTACTACTACCTAAATCAAACCTTGTTATGTTTAAAAATGGCCTATATCACCGATGCATACGCATAGCTAACAAAATACCGGAAAACCTCAGACATGAAAACAACGACAGGATATTCAAAATGAAACTGAAAAAAATGCTCATCGAAAAATGTTATTACAAGATCGACGATTATCTGAATGAAACACCATGAATACCGTGATACTAACATTATTTACCCACTAATTTATTTTTAGTTTATTTTTTAATTAACGGACATAATATAATATACTTGCATGACATTCTTATCAACATTTTCTTAATTTAATCCTAGATTTCGTGAAGTAACATGGATAATTGTATCATTTGAATTATTTTATTTATTGACCTTATTTAATAACTATGCATAATCCGTATAATTAATGAATGTGTACAATACCTATTAGCATTAACATAGACATAAGCATTCTTGACATTTTATACCCTAACAGGGTGTCATGTACCTACCGCCTGTTGATCTAACACCATATATGTAATGAACATGATTAAATGAATAAATAAATAAATAAATAAAAACTGTGGAGAAAAGTTGTATCTGTTTCCGCACCCGTGCGGAAAAAACTGACATTCTATGAATATTTTGAGTCTACCCATGTAAACTGGCACTTTCCGAGCACCGTGCATTGTAGGTAAATGTTTTCAAAGTTACACATACAATGAAAACTCAATTCAATTTAGCAATTCCCTGTTTAGGCATGGGGCTTCCGCCACATAACGTTCGTGGACAACGGCAAGGTGTCGTACTCCAACCCGACGCGGCAGGTGCTGTACACGCACGCGGACTGCGCGGCCGGCCGGCCCAAAGCCACCGCGGCCGCCGACAACCTCCGACTGATACTGCCTACTGTTGTGAGTCACCAGACGTCACCACTGTTAACGTAAAGCTCGGTCGCGGAAAAGAAACAAATTCGTACAAACACCTGTCACTTATCTATACTCAGCGGCACAGTTAATCGGCCACCCTATTTTTACTATTTATTGTAAAAGTATTCTTTATTTCAATACTTAACAGTTTTTACATTAATCAAGGATAAAATTATGGCGATTAATTTTGCCTCTGAGTATACCTAGCTATTTGTTCTGTGTTTTAACCCTTTCGGACCCGGCCAACACAATCGTGCGGGTTGCGGGTTGATAACGTGTCATTGTCAATTTAATTACACATGTCACTATGCTTCACTTTACTTTAGCATAGCCCACTTTTTTGGGTGTGAAAGGGTTAAGTACTAACATAGGCATAGGGTAGTTTTTCTTGTAATGCTGATATTATTATGGATGATCTTGTGTTGTCTGAAATAAATGCATTATTATTTCTGTATATTTATTATAATCTTAGGGTAGGTTTTTACAATATTTTTATAAAAAGTAGTAAAAAAACATTAATACTAAATATACCTACATACATTATAAAAACCTAACCTAGGGTGCCACCGGTAGCGAGGCAGGGTCCAATCTACCGGTGGCTAGGGCCGCAGAGTGAGGAACCTCCTGACGATGCGCGCCGTGTCAAGGAGTACTGCCTTCTGTAGCTGACCCTTGACCCAACGTTTATTATTACATCGTTCCAAACTTTCAAATCCCGATAACTCAAAAACTATGACTAGACATTCTTACTATGTTTTATGTCGTGGAAAGACGTTAGTATGCTATGGGGTCTGTAATCGATTTCTTCAAGCTTGGACAAATATTGCAAATTTGACAGAAAAGCGAAGGTTTCGCCCTCCACATCCCGATGCCGGGGCATCCCGTGGGCGAGGCGCTCGGAGCCGAAGCGGAGGCCAACGTCGCGCGGCTGACGGAACTGATCTCCTTGCACGACGTTGTGTTTCTACTGTTGGATACCAGAGAGGCAAGATGGCTGCCGACGCTCATTGCTGCTCATTATGCCAAGGTATTTGTAGAAAAGTGGGATTGATAAGAAGGTCTATCAGTCCCACTTAAAACACTGATAAATATAACAGACTAGCTTATGCCCCGCGGCTTTGCCCCCGTGAGATATTTCGAAATGGCCTAGTTCCCTATCCCGTGCAAATTTCGAAAGATCCCTTAGTGCATCTCTAAGATACTCAAGGTATATATTTGCCAAATTTCAAGTCTCTAGGTCAGATAGTTTAGGCTGTGCGTTGTCTGTCAGTCAGTCAGTCAGTCACGGTACTGTTTTATAGGTATGGAAAATAAATATCCTTATATTTTATAGTGACATAAAAAATCCTTATATATTTTTTTACATTTATTTGTTATCTGTGAGGTGGTTGGCAAGTTAGATGTTGGTACCTTGCAAATAAATATTCCAAACAAAAAGAGAAGTCAACAAATAAACACGTTACCCTCCTTTGCGTTTCGCAGTCGGGTAAAAAGATTGTAAGTATAATTTAATGAACTTCACTCCAAATTTCAAAGAGAAAATATTTCTAACATAAACTTAACGGAGTTGAATAAAATCTTATTATAAAACTTACTTTGAGCCCGATAAAGACCTGTTTCAGAAATCAGAAATCATTCACGTTCGTTTAAAACAAGACCTGCCCCCATACTACGAAATTTGAAAATCGAAGTTCGTATCGTATCGTCCCGCTCACTCTCGTGTTAAATGGTATTAGCTTGAGAGGGACGGCACGATACGAGGTTCGAGTTTTGCACTTCGTAGTCGGGAGGGGCTGGCCTGTAAAGGAACCCAAAATTGTTTCCAGATAGTAATAAACGCAGCGCTGGGCTTCGATAGTTACCTGGTGATGCGCCACGGAGCCCCCTCCGCCCCCGAAGCCGCCGCCGCGGCCCCGCCCACCCTTGCGAGCCTCCCGGGCACCGCCCTCGGCTGTTACTTTTGCAATGACGTCACTGCACCGGGAAATGTGAGCATCGGACGTTTAGTCGACCTCTGTGTCGTACAGTCGAGTTCTCCAATATCTATACAGTCAACAGTTCAAAAATATCTATACACAGACCTTATTGCCAGTCACTATAAGGCCCGCGTTTAGATATTTATGAACCGTTGGCTGTACAGATATTGGAGAACTCGACTGTACTGGTTATCTACTTTGTCTGCGTAGATTTCACGGAGTTTTTTTTTCTAAGATAAATAATAGCCCAAGCAATTTTCGGGCCCATAACCTATATTTTTGCAATAAATAGTTATGAAATATAGTTGTCATGTATACTACTAGCATGCTTAGGGGATAAGACTTGAAGAAATAGGCTTATAACTGTTACAACTCCTAACTTTTGGTACCTTAGAAATTCGTTCTTTTAACGAGTGACCGAGGAGACGTCGCCATAGCTACGTGCAACACTTAAAAGTTCATCATCATGTCAGCCGAACGACGTCCACTAGACATAGTCCTCCCCCAAGGCTCTCCACCCGGACCGGTCTTGTGCTTTCCGCATCCACCGCGGTACCGCGATCTTTACCAGGTCGTCGCTCCATCTTGTTGGAGGCCTACCAATAGCTCGTCTCCCAGTCCGCGGACGCCATACGAGAACCTTCTGACCCTATTGGCCATCAGTCCTGCGAGCAATGTGCCCCGCCCACTACCACTTAAGTTTCGCAATTCATCGGGCTTCTTAAAAGTCGATTGACCCTAATAATTAATTGTTACAGTCGCTGAAGGACCGCACCCTGGACCAGCAGTGCACGGTGACGCGGCCCGGGGCGGCGGCCGTCGCCGGCGCCCTAGCAGTAGAGATACTAGTCGGCTTATTACAACACCCATTGAGGTACCTATTTCACATACCAATACAAATTTTGTATCAAAATAGTTGATATTAGTGAATGCCCTGGTAAATCTAATCACGTAGCCTAGTGGTTTGACCTATGGCCTCTCAAGAAGAGGGTCGTGAAATTTTCGGTTAAGGTAAACATCGCGAGGAAACCTGCATACTCCTGCTAAGCAATTCAGTTGTGTGTGTGAAATTCCTAATCCGCACTGGGCTCGCGTGGGAACTATAGGCCAAGCCCTCTCATTCTGAAAGGAGGCATGTGCCCAGCTGTAGGACGTATATTATTATAGGATGATGATGTAAATCTGCGTTTTAGAGATTCAACGGAACAGACTTATGAGACAGACATTCTTTTTACTGTCTTTACCATAAATGACATTACAGCCAGTCAAATTCGACTGCGTCGATCATTTTCCGCACTAATAATGACTTTATTCTATTTGAAAAATTTTAAGAAGTCCGGGGTTTTGATGTGCCATCTGAGGCTGCAAAAAACTTGTTGTTTTATGAATAAACCTTAGAGCCAAAATTTGGGATCGCCTAGCAAGGCATTAACAGTTCTTTCCTGTTTTGTTATAGAGCCCAGGCCCCAGCGCTGTACAATTTATCTGAAGACATTCAAAACATCCCCGCTGGCTTGCAAGGCGTCTTGGGGCCCATCCCCCACTCCATTCGCGGCTTCCTGCACTCCTACCAGAGCGTGGCGCCCACGTGTGCTAAATTTAAGCAATGCATCGCTTGCTCTAACACGGTCATAGACAAGTATCGGAAGGAAGGAGCGGAGTTTGTGTTCAAGGTGCTAAACAGCGGCAGCTACTTGGAGCAAGTAACTGGCTTGGCCGAGCTGCAACTTACGGCTGAAATGACTGATGTGAGTTTAGTTTTTTTAACCTTTTCAACGCCAACGACGCATACAAAAGTTGTCATCCACACGCCAAGTTGGCATAACGTCAACGCGGACTTAACCTTAAGCATACCTACGTCCGTAGGTCGCTTTTGCACTGTGCAGCCGGACGCCTATAAGCGTTGGTGGCGTCGTAGGCACGCCTTCTCATGACGCTTTTAAGCGTCCTTGGCGTTGAAAAGGTTAAAGGGTTTCTTTGAGGTTTGATAACAGTTAATGTCTGACGTCTTTTTTCTTTTTAGATTCTCACGTTTTCGGATGAAGACGAAGATGAAGATTAAAATGAAAACGACATTCTTTAAACAATCTCACAAGTTTTTGAATATTTGTAACACATTAACGGACATTGATGTTTTCGTAATTTTTAACGTAGCTTTATGAAGCTTTAAGAATATTATCTGTTGCAATGTGATAATGGTTTGCTGGTTCACTATGAAACATAGCTAATATAGATTTTATAATATTTAACAAATTAAATAAATCAAATTATTAAACGTCTAAAACTTTATTTGACTAATATATTACACTGAACAGTACGCATCCTTAATTATCTTTATAATAAACTTAAAATTTCACTTTTTGTCACCAAAACTGTTTTTTCCCGAGATAAAACAATCCGAATTATAGGCGAGCGAGTCTCCCGCCATACCGCCCGCCTCCCCTCTGAGCCGTTTTACCACATCCCGCCCGCCCTGTACCCGCGGGCGGGGACTGCACGACGTTGATTTAGATATCTTTATCATCGTTTGGTTTGTTTTATTTCCGACAAAAACTCTGTACATTTTAGCGACCCAAAGTCAAACATTGAGTTAGAATCTTATTAACACAACTAAGGCCCATTTTTACCAATCCTCAAACTCACGTTTAAACCATGAACATCCATAAAGTGCACGAGTAAACGACCGATCAAAACTTAAACGCCAGTTTAACCGCGACTCTGTGAACACGGGTAGACGGGGTACAGATGAATAATTTTATGATTAAGTTAGGGTTTCATAGACAGTTGTATGGCGGCTAATTTGCCTCCCGTGGCGTAGTGTATCTCCTTGACGGGCTTGGGAGGCTTGATCTTGCGCCCGTGGCGGCCGTCCTTGCGTTGCCAGAGCCCCGAGCGCGGCCGGTTGCCGAGCCAGCGGTTGCGTTGCGGCGACCCGATGGGCGTGCTGCCGTGCTCGATGTTTGACAGGCGACCTTTGAACGGGAAAAAACGGTTTGAAGTCTTATCGTTAAATTAATCAATTTAGGTATGGGTAGTGTTGTAAAGGAAATGTTGATTAACTCTTTCACTGGACTGTCTGTCTGAATGCGATAAACCCCGCGTATGCGGGAAGTAAAATAAACTGCCTTCAAGCCCCACAAATTTTGAGCATTGCCAAAAAACATACAAAAAGAGGCTTTAAAATTTGGCATGGAGCCATGTCTAAGCATACAAGGGGTTAATTAAAAAAATGACGAACGAATTTGAAGCAGTTTTCAAAAATGGAAATGGATAGAGTGATTCAAGAGATGGAACCTAGGTCCTCTTAAATTATTCATGTGGTCATTGAAATGTGTATGCCTTTAAAAGAACCACCATTCACATATCTCAAACAGTGCCAGCAAACAATGTTTTTATTTCCATAGCTTTGTAAAAAGTATTTAATACTAACCAACAACAGCCATGCAGTGTTGATCAAAGCTGAACAACCTCTTGGAGGGCATCTGGACGATAATGCGGTCGTCCTGTTTCCTCAGTATTGTGCCATACGTGCCCGCCGCATGGACGTAGAGACCGCCTTTGCCTGTTATAGCACAATATAAATTGTTTATTTTAATAAGAACACCTATAACATGAGTGGACTGGTTTGAAATACAGATACTTAGAGACAAAAATAATTTCAGTTGAGTATATCTATTCTAGACTAGAATGACTTGGACATTGGTGGACTTGGCTGCTGTAAAGGAAGGCAGCACTCAACATTAAGATCATTTAGGATTTTTTCTAAGACATTCTGGGCATTTTATAATTTTATTGTATATTGTCTATGGTTTTTTGTATGACTGATTAGTATGATTTTGTTTCCAACAAAACCAGTGCCTTTTACTTAATTAATCCTGAATAGCTATTTTCTACTTTAGTGCCTTTAGTGAAAAGGAGATAAGTTAGGTCAGCTGTTCAACTACTGCGGAATACTGGACCCTAGTTTTAAACATAGACCTACCAGGTTCTTTCTCTATGCAGTGCACAAATGTGCCAGTAGGCAGTGCTCCTAGCACATAAGCATCTCCTTCATTTGCCCGAACTGTAACACAATCATAAACACATTTTGAGGCCTTCAGAAAAAAAAATTACAGCCTTGTGGTTCAAAGATGTGAAGACAATTGCTTTAGCCTCTCATATATGGGAAGTATAAAAATTCTGTATTCAAGTCTTTTCTATTTTAATAAGTATTAATTTTTGGATGTTAAAACAAACATAGAAAAAGATGGCATTAACCCCTTGTATGCGGGAAGTAAAAAAAACAGCATTCAAGTCTCTTTTATTTCAATACCTACTAATTTTGAAGATTGCAAAAAAATAGAAAAGATAGCCTTAAATTTGGCATGGATGCATGACTAAGCATACAGGGGGTTAAGTTTAACTTGGATACAAGCATACAATGGGTTAAGGCCAAAGCTCATAACACTTTAATATTCTTCATGCACTATTACTTGATTCTGAATAAAAATATTTTATTATTATGTACCTGGTATCCTCGGGAGATGCCGGGATGACTTTAGTATGTCACCAGCCTTCATATTCTCTGTTGCCAATATGTACTTCAGTTTGTCTTGAACAGCTACTAATGCAACATGGGCTGTCCTACATCCATCTTCTACTATCTGTTATAAAGTTTAAAGAAAGCTTTTAACCAACAAACAGCATTGAAAACTTATACCTACCAAACTTTTTCAATAACACATCTCTGCATACAACCTCAAAAATCAAGTTTCTTTCAAAGCCAATATTATGATTTCTTGTTGGGCGCTGGCAGAAATATTTTCAGGGGGGTGGGTGCATTGCATTTTAATCTACGGGTGCAAGCATCTGATTTTAGGTTAACATACCTGAATAACCTTCTCCTCTTGTGGTGGACCCTCGGTGGGTCCGTCCCTGATCCACGCAACCCAGTGATATTTGTGTTTTATGCCACCTCCAATTCCTTTAGCCACAACGCGTCCTAAAATGAAAAGAATGCTCGAGTTGTTCATGTTATTATAGGATGCTCATCTGAGGAGCGTATGTAAAGTTTAAATATTAAAGATACCAGTTTCAGGGTCTCTGCCAGCTAGATTAGTCACTTCTAAAGGTTTCACAGTATATTCCTCTGGGAAATGTACGATACGCCTATACGCTTTGCCGAATCCTGGTTTCGGTTTTACTAAGCGGGGTTTACTTGCAAAATTAATTATCCCAGTATAAATTGACCTTCTCCCAACAACTGCAGGGGTTATAGATAACCTGGAAAATAGCCTATTTAACGCCATGGCTATTAAATAAGGCTGTTTTAAAAGAATCTCCAGGGATAATTTCTCTATAACCTATAACCTAAAATGTCTTTGACACTGACAGACATACCAGACTGTTTCGGTCATCATTAAAAAAGCTGGAATGCCTGTATTCAATTAATGAACGCGATCGTTACAAAAATAATTCGTGAACGTATCTGTTACGTAACTACGCCCTCTAGCGGCGATTTTCTGATAAAAATACTTCGTGAATGTGGCGTGTGTTGTTTGGATTATTGAGAGGCGTAAATAAAAAAAGCTATCAATGGATAATTAATATCTGATATAACTGTGTTACACGTGTATTTATACAATAAACATCAAAAGGACAATCACTGAAAGCCAATATCTTAATGCGAAACGTGGTCTAAATTTGGTATTTTGTCATATGTTGCACGCCTGCCTTGGGGTCTTCGAAGAGGACAAAAAAATAATCAGTAATTCCGATGCCAAATTGATAATGCTGTGAGTAATTTGCTTTATTTTTAATTCATTGTGACCTCTGATGACTGTTCGATTAATATTCTTTTCTTAATGTTAGTGTTACTCTCTGTAATAACGCAGGTTACGAATAGATATTGCTCGTACTGCTTCTCTTGCCCATCTTGGACATTTGACTACATATCTCACGTTTCTTGTTGCTGTAGTAAATCTTTTCATTCAAAAATGATTTCATAGGCATCTGTGTATGGTTATTGACCATTGCTTTTTATTATTGCAGAAATAGACACAATCAGTCTTCCGGCACGGTATTGCGCTTTCTAGTGACTATGCGGAGCCTTTACGTGTGAGCGAGTACTCTACTTCCACAAATGTTCATAATGGTTATCAGAGTAGATGCTGAATAGAGTCACAATGAGTCACAACCTGGCCGGCATGCCCGGCGCCTATCGGCTGCCCGGGCCGGGCCTAGGCCCGCCGGACTTCAAGCCCCCCATGGAGACGCCTACGCCCTCTGCTCCTGCACCAAGCAATCCAAAAAAGCGAAGAAAAACGTCAAACGCCAACAATACGCACACTCCGCAGCCCCCACCCACTGCACAAGACCTGTTGCCTCCTCCACTGACTGGATATGGTGATACTATAGTTGCATCTAACCCTTTTGATGATTCACCATCCACCATTTCACACAACGGACCTATGATGAGTCAGAATGGGCCAATGATGGGTCAAAATGGTCCAATGGGTATGATGGGGCCGATGCACAGTATGGGTGGTCCTCCAATGAGACACATGAGCCCTCTACCCCACAGTATGAGCCCAATGAATCAGCAAATGCCACCAAGAGGAATCAGTCCAATGGGCAACATGAGTCCCATGGGTCATATGGGTGGCATGTCGCCAATGGGAGGCCCAAATATGGGAATGAGTAATCATAGTATGGGTCCAGGAATGGGACCAACATCAAGGTCTATGGGCAGTCCCATGAGTCCCATGAATTCTATGCCTATGGGATCACCAATGTCTTCCGGGCCTATGGGGAGCCCAATGAACATGGGTTCAATGGCTGGCAGCCATATGAGCAACAGCCCTATGGGGCCACCTATGCACAGTCCTCTTGGAGCAGGCTCAATGAATGGGCCCATGAATGGTCCCATGGGTGGTGGTGGGCCAGGCATGAATGTACCTCGGATGAATGGGCCAATGGGTCCCAGTTGCTCAAATGGCTCCATGGGCCCCAGCAGTTCTATAATGTCTTCAAATCCGATGCAGAGTGGTGGTATGGGACCAGGCCATTGTGGCCCTATGAGGCATGGAAGCCCAATGGGATCAGGAATGGGTGGTGGCCCAATGGGTGGAAATGGGCCGATGTCGTCAATGGGACCCGGCCCGCCATATTCTGGCGGACACATGGGACATGGAGGTCCTATGGGCATGGGAGGTAGTGGAAACCTTGGAATGGGACCTGGTCCTGGAAACATGGGAAATTGTGGCCCTTTAGCTGGTATGAGCGGGATGGCAATGGGTGGCCCAGGGGGTCAGGGTGTTGGGCCCATGGGCCAAAACATGGGGATGTTTGGCCCTAAACCTATGCCAGTGAGTGCGGGTAAGATCTACCCTCCAGATCAGCCGATGGTGTTCAATCCACAGAACCCAAATGCCCCTCCCATTTACCCATGTGGAGTCTGTCACAAAGAAGTACATGACAATGACCAGGCCATTCTCTGTGAATCAGGATGCAACTTTTGGTTTCATAGGTAAGCTCTTTATCATTTCCGTCAATATCAATAGCCCCTTTCTTTTTTTTTGTTTTAGCATATCTTGAAGTTTGGTGTGTTTCATGGCAAAGGCACACTAAACGAATGATTCCCGTTGCTTTTTATTAGTATTATGTATGCCAAATTATAGCTTTCTAGTATCAAGACTCTGAGCTATACTACGGAAAGGCAGAAGGCCAGGCATGGTTAAACTATAGGGTTCCTTGTTGGCTATGTATTATGTCCATTAAAACACCATAACACTTGATAATCGGTTTATTGAGCTAGGGAGCTGTACTTAGTGTGTTGCATCAGAATATGAGTGTACCCTACATCAATCACTTTTTATTACAAAAAGCAAAGGAGTTCTACCCCCGTATTATCATGGATATGACATACCTTCCCCCTTAGTACCTGTCCACTAACTATAACAAATTAACAAAATAAAGGCTCATGCTCAAACTAGTGATAACACTGATAACTTAAATCTAATAACATGCCAAATTTAACCTATCTACTGATTACCTTTATCTGGCCTTTCATAGGGCAACATGGAACGATGCTTAAGTTTTTTAGTTACTTTGCCTCTGGCTTGACTCGGTTCAGGAGACGGTATTCCCAATATTTTAGCCCACTGATCTGAGCTCGGTATTTCTATAATACCCTCCTGGTTCCCGTCTTCACTAGTTGCCCCAGGCTCTCGGTCCTCCACCTCAGCATTTTCTGTTTCTGATCTCATCCCTCTATCTCCTATTTCTTCCTCCCTTACTACTTCTGATCTGTTAGTCTCCATTCCTTTATCTCCTATTTCTTCATGTCTTACTACCTCTGATCTGTTAGTCCCCCTTCCTCTATCTCCTATTTCTTCATCTCTTACTACCTTTAATCTGTGAGTTTCCCGTTCTTCTGCATTTGCGTTCTGTGTGGCTGTTCTGATTAATTGGTCAATGTGTCTGTTGACTATTGAACCATCTGTAGCTTCAACGCGGTAATTAGATGGGCCATCTTTCGAAACAACTCTCCCTGGTAACCACCTAGGCCCATTACTGTAATTTCTATACATTATGTTTTGTCCAATATTGCTTTGTCGCTGTTTTTGTTTTGCATTCCGATCAATTTGCTGTTCTACTTTTTTATTGCTGACATTATCCGGGTGAATAGTATCCAGAAGCGTCCGCAGCTTCCTGTTCATTAGTAATTCAGCCGGGCTTTTGTTTGTCGCCGAGCATGCCGTAGCCCTTAAACCAAGGAGCATATTAGGGATACGAACTTCCCATGAAACATTATCCATTTTTCGAAGTTTATTCTTTACTGTCTGTACCATTCTTTCGGCTAAGCCGTTTGTAGCTGGATGATAAGGCGCCGTTCTTATGTGTTTTATATTGTTTGCCTTTAAGAATAGCTCCATTTCCCCTGACACAAATGATGTACCGTTGTCCGAAACGATTGTTTCACATAGACCGTGAGTAGCAAACAATATACGTAAGTGTTTTATGACCGTTGCCGAGGTCGTATTGGCCACCATAAACACTTCAGGCCATCTGGAGTAAGCGTCAACTGCTATCAAGAAATATTTATTTTGAAAAGGGCCCGCAAAGTCGACGTGTACCCTAGACCACGGTCTAGTCGGCGTGATCCACTCGTGGTTTGTTTTAGGAGGCATATGCCGGTTCTCAAGGCACTTTGAACAATCTCCAATCAACCTCTCAATGTCTTCGTTGAGCTGTGGCCACCACACGTAACTTCTTGCGAGTGCCTTAGTCTGTACGATGCCGTTGTGAGTACTATGCAGAGCTCGAAGTGTAGCTTCCCGAAACAGTTTTGGAATCACCACACGACAGCCCAATAGTATGCAGTCTTCTTTTAGCGATAATTCGTCTCGATGTAGCCAATAAGCGCGTAAATAAGTGTCATTCACTTTTGCTGGCCAGCCACGTTGCATGTGGTAAATCACTGCTGCTAATGTTTTGTCTCTCTTTGTTTCTGCTGCAATTCTTTCAGCATCGAACGGAAAATCTTGTGGAGCTTCAGCCATTAGTAGTATTTCACAAAGCTCTTGTTCCGGCTGGTCCGGCATAGGTTGTGGCCAACGACTTAATCCGTCAGCATTGCCGATCTGGGATCCCGGTTTGTAAGTAATTTCATAGTTGTGTGCAGTCAACGCGAGCGCTATTCTAGTTAAGCGCGGTGATATCATGTTGGGCATAGGCTTTTTGGGGTCGAAAATGCCTAGCAACGGTTTGTGATCTGTCACTATTGTAAATGAACGTCCAATCAAGTAATTATGAAATTTTTGAATGCCGAACATGATTGACGCAGCCTCTTTGTCCAGTTGCGAATAACGCCTTTCGTGAGTATGTAACGTTCGAGAGCTCATCGCGATAGGACGCTCAGTTCCGTCTTCCAATACGTGCGATAGCACTGCGCCCACGCCGTATTCAGAACTATCGCACGTAAGTACTACGGGCTTGTTCAAATCGTAGTGAACTAACGTTAAATCAAAGGACAGTAGGCGTTTGGCCTTGTCGAACGCCCTTTGTTCAGTCTCCGTCCAGTACCATGTCCGAGTCTTATCGAGCAGGCGATGCAGAGGTTCGAGCATCGTTGCTTTATGCGGTATGAACCTCTCATAAAAATTGTAGAGCCCGAGAAATGCTTGCAATTCGTGGACGTTCTGCGGCTCCGGTGTTTTTGTTATAGCTTCCACTTTGCTCGGAGCTGGGTGAATACCCTCGGCGTCAATAACGTATCCCAGGAACTCTACCCTTTGCCTGCCCAACTTACATTTGTTCTTGTTTAGTCGCAGTCCTGCCTTTCGTACACGTGTAAGTACCGCATCCAGACGCTGCCACATCTCGTCCTTATTGTGGCCCGAAATGATGATATCGTCGATCAAAACCGCCACGCCTTCGATGCCTGCCAAGAGAGCAGTCATCAATCGTTGAAAGATCCCTGGACTCGCCTTTACTCCGAATGCCAGGCGGTGCACCGAGTATAAACCCTTGCAGGTGTTTAATGTGAGCAATCTTGCTGTGGCATCGTCTACCGTAACTTGTGTATACGCCCTGTCCAGATCCAGAGTTGAAAAGTACTTGCCTCCCGCAATGGTCGCGAAGACTTCGTTGGCGGTTGGCATCGGGTACGTATCCGATTCTGTGGCTTGGTTCACCGTACTGCGGTAGTCCCCGCACAATTGAATGTCACCTGTCTTCTTAACGATAGGTACCACGGGAGTAGCCCAGTCTGAAAAAGATACCGGGCGAAGTACCCCCTCCTGAACCAGTCTATCTATCTCTTTTTCGACGCGATCTTTAATAGCGTACGGTACCGGTCGGGCTTTAATAAACTTAGGTGTCGCCCCTTGTTTTACATGAATAGCTACCGGTTGTCCCTTGTAAGTACCTAGTCCTTCCTTAAATACTTCTACATGTTTAGCAATCATTCGATTAACATCGTAATCATTCGTACCAGAAACAAAATTAACATTTAACGTAAAGTTTAACGGCTCGAACCAATCACGTCCTAAAAGGTTCGGCCCTCTTCCTTTCGCAACGAACACCTCCAAATCGCGAGTAATGTCTTTATACTGCACACGAAGCGTCGTCCGACCGAGCAACGCGACAGGCGAGTCGGTCCAGGTGCGCAGCGCGAGCGGCGGCGGCTGCAGCGGCGGGCGGGCCAACGCGCGCCAAGTGCGCTCGTTCACCAACGAGAAGCTAGCGCCCGTGTCCACCTGCATGGCCGCCGGCACGCCGTTCAGCCCCACCCGCACTTCGTAAGGCGGCACGCGGCTCACGCCGCCCACGTTGTATATACCGCCGATGTACTCTTCCTTGTCTTCTTCCGTGTAATGGACTGCTTTGTAGCCGCCCTTCTTCTTAGACAGACAAATCTTCTCCAAGTGTCCTTTCTTCTTACAAAAACGGCAAACAGCGTTAACGAAACGACATTCTCCGCCGTGGTGCTCCCCGCACCTGTAGCACAGACGAGTGTTCGTCTTTGTGTGCACGGCGTTGACCTCCATCGGTTCCGGCTGCGGCGTCGACGTCGACGCGGCGGCAAACGCGGATGCGTCCGGGACGCTGTCCGCTCCGTTATTCGTCACTATCATACGAATGTCTTTCCCCGCACTCTCAGCTGACAACATAGAATCAACGACTCCTTGGTAGGTTAGGCCGTCTTTTTTTAACAGTTCGTACTGCAACCTATGGTCACTCATACCACATACGAGTCGGTCGCGTAACATGCGTTCCAAGTCACTAAAGTTACAAGATGAACTAATTTTTCTTAAATCAGTTATATAATCAGATGCTTTTTCGCCTTGACGTTGATCTCGTTTATAAAATTTGTATGACATAGAAATCTCATTTGGTTTCGGACTATAATGTTTAGTTAACACGGCTTCTATTTGCTCAAATGTCACATCACTAGCTTTCTTCGGTGTAATTAACGCTAAACAAGTCTCAAACACTTGCGCACCACACACAGTAAATAAATTTGCTTTTTTATCAACGTCTGTGTCAATACCATTTGCTATAAAACAATATTTTAACCTGTCCAAGTAATTGTCCCAACTGTCCACTTGAGGGTTAAACTCATGAAACTTCACTGATTTTTTTGACATTCTGGTTAATTAAGTCCACTTTTACCACTCGTCGCCACTATTATGTCCATTAAAACACCATAACACTTGATAATCGGTTTATTGAGCTAGGGAGCTGTACTTAGTGTGTTGCATCAGAATATGAGTGTACCCTACATCAATCACTTTTTATTACAAAAAGCAAAGGAGTTCTACCCCCGTATTATCATGGATATGACACTATGGAACCCTAAAAATAAAAATAGGCACAAATACTGTTAAAAAACGATTCTCTAAATTCCTCTATCAATCAATAATTCAGCATCAGATTGTTACAAAAACATGTTCGTTCTCTAACACAACCGTTAACAATTGCAGGGGCTGCACGGGGCTGACGGAGCCGGCGTTCCAGCTGCTGACGGCCGAGGTGTACGCGGAGTGGGTCTGCGACAAGTGCCTCCACTCCAAGAACATCCCGCTCGTCAAGTTCAAGCCCTAGCGATGCGCTCCGCCGCCGGTCGCTTAAGGGCTTACCCCTCATCACAAGTATTTATTTCACTGCATCTACATGGACGTTAGCGTGATACAACCTAATTGATTGCCCGAGCAATTGGTTGAGTCGTCTCACTAAGAAAGATCTCAAGTTGGATTTACGTTAAGTAAATAAGGAATGGAAATATCTGTTGTCATCTTAATGAATGAATCGGTTCATGCTTCTCAGAAAATGATTGTGAATGACGAATTGCAGACGATCCTACTATGTCTAGTCTGTTTATGTCATTAAGACTTAATTTAATCTAACGCTAAGATGTGTATCATCATGATCATCACGAAGGTAAATTCTCTGGAGTGTTATCGCGTGAGGCATATCGAATAAAGCAATTGAATGTTTCAGAGTCGAGATTTTGGCAGCACAATTAGTTAGAGAAATTCTTAATTAGGTGTAGGCTTCTACGCCAAACGCTTGTGTTGCTCGAGTCAATGTGCATATTGTAAATACTTTTGTTTAAACTAGCGTTAACGTACTTCCGCCTTGAAATATGGTGAGCTGCAAGTGTACATTCAAAGAGTTGAATGCACGCACGTTGGCCCGACGCGCGGGACACTGCACGCACGTTGGCCCGACGCGCGGGACACTGCACGCACGTTGGCCTGACGTGCGGGACACTGCACGCACGTTGGCCCGACGCGCGGGACACTGCACGCACGTTGGCCTGACGCGCGGGACACTGCACGCACGTTGGCCCGACGCGCGAGACACTGCACGCACGTTGGCCTGACGCGCGGGACACTGCACGCACGTTGGCCTGACGCGCGGGACACTGCACGCACGTTGGCCTGACGCGCGGGACACTGCACGCACGTTGGCCCGACGCGCGAGACACTGCACGCACGTTGGCCCGACGCGCGAGACACTGCACGCACGTTGGCCCGACGCGCGAGACACTGCACGCACGTTGGCCCGACGCGCGAGACACTGCACGCACGTTGGCCCGACGCGCGGGACACTGCTCGGCTTCAGCTCCAGGGCCTCCAGCGCGGCCACACATTGAGCCGCTGTTGCTAGCTCAAATGGCGCGCTTGTATATTTTGCTTTTACGATGGATAAGTAATAATAATAAAATAACCGTTGTACTTACAGCGTCGATGCATATGATTTGCATGTCACTTAATGCGCGAGGTCTTTACGTATTAAATGTAAATACGATGAATCCATACTTACGCTTTGTTAAGTATTAAGAGTGTTAAGTGTTTGTCAGTTTTAAACATTTATAGGTTTTTTAAATCATAACATTACTGCGTTATTTATCGATTGTAAATAAAGGTTATAAGGGAGTGATACTGATCAATGATCGATCACACATCGCAGTGCGCCCGCCCGGCGGCGCGGGCGCGGGCCGAACTCGCCCTTAGGTTTATGTTTATTTATTTATACAACATGACTACTGATTTTTATTGTTACTTGACGCGATTACGTGTAATTATAGTGCTGTCTGCTAAGATCTACGCCTTGGACCCAGTGACTTTATGTGTACGTCTTGCCTGCGGGGGCTTAGCCGTCGATGTTATAGTGCCTGATAGCCGTAAGGTCTTTGTAGGTACCTTTACACAACATTTTCATGTTTCTTTGTCAACTTTGTTGGGCGCAAACATTTTATTTGTACTTCAGAATCACATATTGTGTGAAAATCATGTTTAAATTGGTCAGCTACAGAAAATGTACTGTTTTCCAATACTTATTGTGTTAAGAATTAAATGAAATTATGTATTTAACTTTTTTTATTCCTTTTTGCTCTGTAAAAATATAATTATAACCCGAATTCCAAACTTTATAGTACTGTTAAGATGTTCTTGGGTGCTATGCTTTTATAAACTTGCAGATACCTTGAAATAGGTATAATTTTACATTAGACTTTTTTTTTTATAATTTGTTATGCTTAAGACGCATTAATTGATGTTGCAGGTATTTTCGCGATTTTCACACGTTATTATGATAAACTCAAACAAATTTATTTTTTTGAGTTTATTTTTTAAATTTATTTAAATTTAAATATCTAGACGTTCCGGATTTACTACGTCCATGGTCTCGCAGGGACACATACATTTACTTTAAAGTGGTTAGTCCCGAGTTTATCATAATGCTGTTGTAAAGTCAGTGTCGGAAGCAGGTAACTTGTCACTTCCGTACCTCGTCACTATCACTACTGCCAGATACAAAATGTCATACTTGAACCAGACTGTTAGATGTGTTATTTGTGACAAGATTTGGACAAGATACAAAAGTAACAAGCTACGTTTGACGCCGACTGTAGATCACATTGTCGTAGCGCGATGTTCAATATTTCCATTACTGTCACTTTTGAATATGAAGAGCCCTTGCTGTATGACCTATCGGTGAACCTTGAGAACTTATGCAGAAGGAAGGACAAAGTAAAGAAAATAAAATAAGTTGTCATTTTCACACTAAATGTGAACATTATTTTTAAGTTCATTCTTTCGTCATTAACAGGTCGTCAAAATTAATAATTCTGTGTGATTGCATGTATGTGTAAATAAAATACTTAAGGATATTACAAGAATAATGCTTTGATTTCTGGATTGTCAAAACGCATAATTACTAATGTCAAGGCTATTAATATGCAGTGGTAATTCATAATCATAAAATGCCCCGATTATAAACCTTACGGTTCGAATCTAAGCCATAAGGGCGAAAATGTGTATAGTTAAAGTGAGAAAAGCTTTCCCCCGTCAAAATGTTTATCACATTGTCATAAGATTGATTTTTGCCTGGCCCATGGGACAGGTTTTTCTACTGTCTATAATGACGATTATAAAAGTATCTTTCTGTAAGTACCTGAATAATGGATATTTTAATACCTGAAAGTTTTGCAAGGTATAGGTCTACAAACATTGTCAATTCAATTTACTTATTTCACTTTGCTTTATAAATGTAACAAGATAAAATTACATCCAATCCAATTTCTGAAACAGTAACTCTTCATTTGAAATTTAAATGCATAAAAATGCGGAGTTCATGAGGACCTACTAAAGGCACGAGTTCCGGATTGTAACATTAAATTGTATTGGTTGCACTCACTACTAGTTTCGTAATCGCATCATTGCATCTCCATCGCTCTCGTGAAAAACGATATAGTGCACGTCTTTCGCTCTTGAAAATACGAGAATACGAAACACGGGATGCAGTGCCACCACAAGAGTATAGTAGGTATTGATTCTGAGTATAGTACGGTCCTTGTAGTCATGCTAAAAGAACTCAACGCAGCTGTTTGCTTTGTACAGTCGCCATCAAATATACAGAAGCGGTCAAGGTGTTCACATGTTTATGCCATGTTGATTGATTGCTCTGACATATGTAATGACGACTTTACTGGCTGTAAGTAGGAGTTAAATTGTGAATACTCCTTTTTGGTGCTGCTGTTTTTCGCTTGTGTCCTCACGCACTTAGCTGAGTAGATGAAAATACGAAGTATCTTAGCCATTGAATTGTCTTGAACAGTTGCGCTTTATTTTTATTGTCATTCTATAGGTAGGTACTTAAATTGATCATGAAGGAAATGCACTTGGATCTGGTGCCAGGTTTTTTTTTATAATATTGTATCTGTACAGTAGTAAAGCAAGGTTAAGAGAGTTTTGACATCAGACTCGACACTGGATTTTTCTAAGAATATCAGGAATATTCCCATATTGAGAACATCGGAATATGAGCTAACTTTTTTTTTTTCAATTTTATAGCTAAATTAATGTTTACAAACGAGTTAAAAATGAACTATTGAGATTCATGGTGTATGTTATAATGATAAGATTAATTGATAGTATTGAGTCGGTATAGCTAGTTAATCTGCGAATAAAGTAATTAAAGAATTATTCTGTAAATACACTATACACTGAGTTTCAACGATAAGTTTTCTGCTTAAATAAGAAATGTACAGTTACTTATAAATTAGCTGTAGAGTAAGGACTCGGCCATGATACTACTTATTTATCGCCGTGAGCATCACAACCGAACCACGGAGACTGCAACCACTTTTGTATATTATTTTCATGTAAATTACGTGTTACATTACCTGCCGAAGCTGTTAAAAATAATATTTTGAAAAGTCTAATAGAACGATCAATGGTCAACTTGTGCATAGTTTATTTTGTATTATGTGAATAATAAATAACAAGCAATAATAAAATTGTTATTGAGAAGATGTATTTCAATTCCCTAACCGATTAAACCCCTCGTAGCTCTATGCCTAACACGGATCCTCCCCAAATTAATGGCTATTTTTATTTATTTTTAGTTTCGTCTCCAAAATTAGTAGGTACTCATTAAAATAAGAGTTGAATGCAGTATTTTTTTTACTTCCCGCAAACAAGAAGTAGCAATAAGATCCCAAGCATGCATATTTAAATGATAAAAATGATTAACACTTACTAAGTCTTGAGTATCATTTATTGACTTCACTGTCAGTATGGCATACATTTTCTTACTAAAACTATGTTACAGAATAGTGTTTATACGTCAACTTCTTCCCTTACTGGTTTAGGCATCCTTAAATCTACAAGGTAGGTACAACAAAATAATGTAGGTTCACTTACATTAAAGCATATCGAGATTCCGAACTAGAAGGAAATCATTAAAAAAACCAGGGAGTGCATGTACCTGTACACCAAATCAGAATAGGGAGAGAAGTACATGCAATGCATATAAAATTTAAGATTACCAGGTTAACAAATTTTTACAATGATTTGTACACATTTTTTTTGTAGTTAAATTCCAGACTATTCCTGACATAGATCAGTCAAACAATTGATATGCTTCAATATGTTTGAAACCTTTGTACTTTTTAGTGTATCAACAGTTAGTAATCATTATTCACAATAATTGAAATGCAACAGTAGCCTTGTAAACATGTACTTCTTATTTGGACTTATCTATTAATTAAGAAACTTAGTTTAAAGTTCTATTCTTAACACTTATAGGTACATCTACAATATCCATATAAACATAGGTAAACTTAGTTTTTTATATATTTATTTTAAAAGCATTAATGTCTTTGTGTCACTAATCCACTGGTATCATTTTTAAAACTGGGTTGCATAAATAACAAAAAATAGCTTTAAAATAACTGAAAATTGAATTAATCTTTCAAGGAATTATTAACTGTATAGGAGAAATGACTTCTCCAAATGGATCTGACATAGGTACCTAAGCACTGCAAGAAAGGCAGCTGCATGTATGTGTATAGAAGGGGGGAAATTTATTATTTTTGCTGTATCTAAGGAAATTTATTATGATGTGACAGAAGAATGAATTGCATTAAATTGCCAGTCTGTTGTATTGCAACATGTAGTCTTTATAACAAATTAATTAACCATAGTCAGATCCAAAGGAGGTTAATCCCTTGTTTTGTATTGCAAAAGACACTGCAGCATCCAGAAAGTCATAATGACTAGTTAAAATATCAGCACCACTTGAATTCACATTTTCACCTGCATCATAGTCAATACCAGGAGACTGCAGTGGTTCAGACTCCGTGTAGTATTGGTATGAGGAGGTGGAAGACTCGGGAAAAAATGTAAAGGGTGTGACATCACTGTTCATATTTCTTTTGACTGTATCACTGTACCATGACAAATCAAGATCATTATTCGAAGCACCATCATCATTTCGCTTAAGTTCCATTGGTTCTCTGCTCATTTGGGTATCTGAAGGTAAAGGACTACTGGGAGGAGACGGAAAGGCGTCATCTTTCACACTCATGTAGCTGCATGGTTGTTCTTCATTCTGGCTGTCTTCATTACTACTGGAACTGGATGTATTTTGTAGACCATGGGTAGTTATTGCCATAAGGATGCCTTCATTTTCAATACTGTTGTCTCCTGGCAAATTGTTTATAAATTCAGCCACATCCAGGGCTAGGAAACGGTTGTTGTCCATTTCAGTAGGCAGAGGTGTCACCATCCATGAGTCCAGTACACGGTTTATTGTGTTGTCCACAAATCCTTTTGCCATCTGTAATGTTAATGCATTTACAAATTAGTAGGTATTTTATTTCTTTTGGTCACATAGTGTACTCTGCTCTCCCTCCTATACTGCTAAGCATAATTGGACTTATTTGCCAACTATGCGGTCTTAGCTGTCATTCCCATATTACCCTTACAAGCCACATGTGTAAGTGTCGCCGTATTACAAATGCTGTTTAAACCATATTCAATGTACTGTGTAAGATATGAATTAACAGTCAACATACACGTTTTTCAGTAACCTGAAGGCAAATTTGAAAAAAATACATGCAATAACATTTTTTACAGGTGTTTAAGATGTTTTCCACATACAAGTCAACACAATTTTAAATAGAGTTTTCATTTTACTTACAAACATGTGTGTATTTGACCATTAAATTTCTAATCTTAAAATAAACGGATTATATATGAACAGGCAAATGATGATGAATACAATTTGTACATTCTGATGAAATGCTATATTCAGTTACATGTTAGTTCGAAAGATTTGATATTGCATATTATCAATTTAGCAGTACTAGTGGTTGTTTAAGTCGAACTGCATTAGCTATGCTAAAAGATCTTAACTTATCAACATGTTAAAATAAAAGTTTAATACCTGTCGTGCTTGCCACCGAGCTATGCACTGGTCCTCACTGAAGGAAGCTGACACTACCATGGACATGGGAATAGATCTGTTTTCTTGACTGTTACCACAAGAAGAAATACTATTGCTGGAGCTATTATTGTCATAGGAGCTCACATATCTTGGATAACTTAACTTATCTGGAGATAGACTTGTGCTAGGTTTTAACAGAGGACTTTCAGAATCTGTGATGACAGAGTCCAGAGTATTGAAATCCTGTTTCAATAGGTAGTCACCTAATCTTTCCAAGTTTTGTTCTGTGTTACCCGCAGCGCCAATGCATTCATTCTCATTATCTGAGGACGAGCTAGCCCTATCCAGTTGGCTGGCCACCACACTCGAAGTTTTATCGAGCTCAGGAGTACCATTTTTCAAGTGATATTTTCCTTTAACTTGCCACGCGAAACGTGCCTTTTTAAGTGGGCGATCAGAACCTGCTGATGCGTCGCCATTTTCTTGTCGTTTAGAAGACGACTCCCCAGCCGATTCTGGCACATTCATAACGAAATATTAAGAAATAACAAGTTTATCGCAGAAACTGTCATTAGTAAACAAACACTGACATCACTAATTACTAACATATGATTGTCTGACAAGTAGTTTTAATTAGGAATTTTGAACAGGTTTACGACGCGATTACGACACATTTGATCTAATAAGGTAATTACCATGAACAAATTAACGTTTTTGATCAAGTTTTCAATATTTATCAAGCGATACAAAGCAGATACGATGAGCAATAAATCAATTTTTGATACTCTCCGCCATTCTAGCAATAAAAAAATAAAAGCAGGGCAAGAACAACATTTTTTTTTTTGGGCAAAATGCTAAAGCGTGTTAACACAAATTAAACCTTATTAACTTACTATTAAGCACATAATCGAATAAATCAATAATGAATTAATGTTGGCATGCAATTCTTATTTTTAAATGGCAACAACTGACAAGCGTGAATCATTTTTTTATAACTGTTTAGATTTGAATGTTTTTACGCGTATCTGAAACAGCGCCGTATTCGAATTTTCATTTTTTAATTATCTGTGGTCTGGTTACTTACCCATTAATTACCATACTTACTTTTGTTCTACTTACTACTTTTGCTTTACTCGAGCTTTACTCCAACAAGGCACTTGTTGTTAGATTTTGTTTATTTCCTTAGTACGTAAAGCCCAGTTTAGATAAACTTGCAACTCACATTACATCACAATGCTCGGTCGACGCCATCTTTGTTCGATTCATACATAATTGCAAGATTTTTCTTGCTAGTCTAAACTGGGTTTTACCATACTTTCGCAAGTTAAATTTGACCCTTACCTTCGAGCGGTCGGATTGACTTTCAATTTGGTATGGATATGTAAATCGGATGACAATGCAAATACAGTCAACAATAAAAAGCAGGTACAGTCGGCAATAAGCTATAAACCTATTAAAAATATTTTAGTTGACAAAGATAGAACGATAGTACGGTGAAAAATCAACTTGCAAAAGTTGGCTAAACCTGTTTTTTCTGTTCGAAGTTAGTGCGAATTATACAGTTAAGGAAGCTAGGTACCTATTATATATTTTAAGTTGGATTGCATTAAAAAATGTATATAGGTATAACAAAGCAAAGTTTTTCTAAGTAGGTAGGTAAGCATGTTAATTTCGTTGTTTCTAACAATGATAATCTAATAATAACGGTGGCCATCCACCCCCACCCAATAGAATGAAGATTTAAATACCTAATTAGGTAAGTCCCAACTAGCACACTAGTGGAAATAGCAGCCTATTTTATAACTTAAGGCTGTAAAATAGCTGCTTAAGGGAACAAAAAGCAGTTCAAAGTTGCATAACTGCGTCCGTAAGGGTCTATAGCTATAGAAGTTACTAAAAGTGCCATAAGCTGAACTAAATATTACCCTAGCCTTCACAGTAGTTCAATTTAGAACTCATTGCCGCTTACACCTTTATAAGAGAAATTAAAAGGCCATTCTGATACTTACAGCTGCATGGTGGTTTCAATTGTTACTTTTATATGCTACTGAACTATAAAATGGAGTTAATTGTATACTGTTTGCAGCAACTGTACAGGAGTTACAATAGCCACTATTATATTACTACACGTTTCATTATAGTAATAATAGACGCTCTTATGCCCACTATAGTTATAAAAAAATAATCAGTGCAACTAAAGACTACATCAAAGTTCTTGAAAAGCAGCAAGAGGTACTTTTAGTAACACAGTAGAAATTACCTCCTCCTTAGTCAGTCAGCCTCAATTCTGTCCGCCATTTTGTAACAAAAAAAACCGGACAAGTGCGAGTCGGATTCGCGCACGAGGGTTCCGTAGAAAGATTTTAACACTTTTCCCTAGTGTTTTAAGAAGTCCAGTGTTAGCAGAGCCCTGCTCCTAAGCAAAATGTACGCAGTGTGGGGTCAACTTATATTGGTCTGCTAAATCTACAGACAGACATAAAAATCTAAGGTTTTGTGAATGGTTGTGCTATAAGAGCTACCTTCGTACCAAATTTCAAGTTTCTAGGACAACTGGAAGTACCCTTTAGGTTTTTGGATTTCGGCAATTTGTATGGAAATAGCCTTTTTATTAATGACTGTATCTTTTGATTGCGTTGACTTAGAAGGTGGATTTTTTCACAGCCTCAAGGGACCGCAGGCTTGAGTATTTGGTATTAATTTCAGCATGCTACCTCCACGCGTTCCAGAGAAAAAGGGTCTTGACAGACAGACAGACAGACAGACAGACGGACAACAAAGTGATCCTATAAGGGTTCAGTTTTTTCCTTTTGAGGTACGGACCAACTTGAATTGCCAATAAGTATTGTTATGTTTCCCTACAAAAAAATAGTGAGTGTAAGTCCTGCAAGTATTGCAATTAAAAGCACTAGATAATGTATTGGGATTTCGAGACTGGTAAAATTTATGTGTCGAGTAAACGTTTTTAAATGAAGATCACGGATCTCCAAAACGGTAACTTTACGAATAAGTGACAGATAGATCATATAGCCACAAAAATGGGATAATAGTAGCTCTTTTGTGACTATGAATTGTAATAGAGAAACAAAAATCGCTCGAAGCTTTACATAGGTTTAAAATTAGCGCTCGGAATCTCAGAAGGGAATTATTAGAGCTAAAACTGCAGGTTAAGACTGTATTAAAAGGACGCCATGATTTTTTAAGAAAAAAATATAATTCACTTGCAAAATTGGGACGATATACGGTGTTTCTCTGTTAAATGTACACTAATTTTGCCGTTAGAAAAGCGGTCACTTGCACAGAATAAGTTGTCGGTGCATTAAAATATATAAAAAAAACCTTTTTTTTGTAAATCCAATAAAAACTATGAAATAAATTTCAGCATTTTAATAAAATCCTAAAAGCGCGACAAGATTACGTGGATATTATCATATGTATTCACAGTAAACTGGATTGCGTTTTACGCCACATTGTATAACTTGCTATTACGGAACATAAACTTATAATAACCTTTTATTTCATTTTAATAATGGCCGCCGACCAAACACTTTACCAAAACCAAACATATTATAATGTCAGCAAAGAACTGTCACATTCACGTTTGAAGTTTGAATGAACGAATGAATGTAATTTTATTCGTCTCATTCAAAGAAGCGCCACAAGAGCTTTAGTATAGCGTTAATAATTTGTTATAGCTCTT
Source organism: Clepsis dumicolana (assembly GCA_963691665.1). Lineage (NCBI taxonomy): Eukaryota > Metazoa > Arthropoda > Insecta > Lepidoptera > Tortricidae > Clepsis > Clepsis dumicolana. Next base: position 10,885,236 of record OY829521.1, read on the forward strand.
GAGGCACCTTAATGCAACTGTTGTAGAGGTGAAATGGAACTTAAGGCTGCATAAATTTGTGCCTATTTAGCGTCAAAGCGGCTACATTAGGACTGCAGTAGACGCTCTAGCACTTACGTCGAATACCTTAGGTAATAATCGGATACGCTCCAAAGCCCTAATGCAGTTAATTGTGCTGGTATATATATGGTATACTATAGCTACCTACTTAATAAAGTATCTCACCCAAAACATTTTCATGTAAAATGTTACAAAGACGAGAGCGTCTAGTGTAATCAACGACCCAAAAAAAGTCTCGATGGCGTTCGCGTTTACGTCTGAATTACTATGGGCACATTAGTAGCGCGTCTAGTGGCACGTATCGACAACAAACAATTCTCGTACTTACTATCAGTATCAGTGCCCTTAGTATAATCAAAATGCACAAAATACGTCTCGATCGCGTTTGCGTTAAAGTGTCAAAATTAAATGAGAGCGCCTAGTGTAATCGCCCACCAGGCCAAGAAATACGTCTCGATCGCGTTCGCGTTTAACAATTCTCATACTATTTGACACCTTAAGGCAAACGCGATCGGCGCGTATTTTGTGCTTTTTGATTACACTAAGGGCACTGAATTGTTAAACGCGAACGCGATCGAGACGTAGGTATTTCTTGTCCGGGTCGGCGATTACACTAGGCGCTCTGAGCACTAATACCATTTGACACTAACGCAAACGCATTCGAGACGTATTTTTGGCCGTTGATTACACTCGAGGCTCTGACACTTTAACGCGAACGCGATTGAGACGTATTTTTTATACATCGATTACACTAGAGGCTGAAACCATTGGCTCGCACTGTCAAAAAGTTATCAGATGTAGAGCCAAGCTTCTAACTCTACACGCCCTAACTCTACAAGCTCTAACTTTACAAACTCTAGGTACACCTTAGTCAAAACAGGTATATGTAAATGGCTTGGCCGATAAGTTGTCCGTGGTTTTATTATATTTCATCTTAAAAAATTAAGGTATTGTTCATTTTCAGGCCACCTTAATTCCACCATCAGAGGTGTATTGTACCTGTACCTCTACTTGATAAAATCTGTCCTTTTTCCTTATAGGTAAGTATTTAGCTACTAGGTAGTCATTAATGATATTTCATTGACATAACACAGAAACGCAATATCAACACACGATTGTTAGTAATTCGATCCCTGATAAGCTTGTGTAAAATGGGCGTTGAGACGAACAATACTAGATTCTAACTGAAAACAACTTGCATGATTTCCCGACTGGTTGCGACTAAATTACAAAAAAAAAATCTTTGTACTAACCGCATTTTACAGACGATTCACTCATACATCTACCGATGGCTCCCAGTACTTAAGGAACTGTGTGGGACTGTGGGATTACCAGCGGATTACTCATTATGTATAATACATAAAAGAACGACCTCGTAGGCCATGGTGATATCGATAGTAGCTTGCGATGGTGTAAAAGCTTCTAAAATGAAATACCTATTATACCTACCCGTCACCTACCTGCTCGTTTTGTTTCGTCGTACCTAGGTATTGACCTACTCTTGACGATAATCAAGATGTTCACACGATCTTTCACGGCCCATCATGATATTATTTACTGTGTGTCGAGTAATTATCTTACTACGAGGTTTCGTATTCTTAATATTTTTGACCCACTTCCTGAAGTCAAATTGACTTGTTTGGTATACGTATGTAGATCCGATGACATTAAAAAATAAACAATACCTGTAATGAAAAAGCCTATTTTTTAACCGACTCCAAATAAGGAGGAGGTTCTATGTATCACGATATGTATTTTTATCTTAAAACTTGGAGTTAGCTCAGTTAGCAGTGACTCAGAGACGATCCACTATAATAGTATAAGCGCCAGCGTGATGATGGGATAAATTACCGCCATTACTGGATTACTGTTTCTGGGAAATCAGAACCCAAATGAAACCGCAACACGTTTCCATTTCAGATTATTTTTGAAATGTCGACTTAGAAGTTGTTGTTATTGAATTGAAATTGGTTCCAACGAACGTTGTCCGCGCTGTCGAAAATTCTTCCTAACTCCTTATCGTTAAGGAGCCCTCACGTCCTAATCTGTTGACAAAGAGGGGAGGGATCCCGGGACTTAACACAATGATTGTGCTCAGTCGGTCGTTACCCGTCGTCTAGACATTACCAAACGTTAATAGTGTAGTTAAGTTTGTACTACAGAAGCGGGCGTGCCGTGACTCTATTTACCATGCAGGTACCTAACACACACAAGGATTATCACGATTTCAAACTCTTAATATTGCATTATTCAGCGTATCGATTCACCAAATTAGGCTTAATTAAAATTTCTAAAACGTGAAATGTCTGCGTGTTTATGGTGAGGTATTGAAACACGTTTGAATAGAGTTTTAAACTCCATTTATACTTGATACCCACTTAGATAAGGATAGTTAGGTTGTATAGTTTTATCTACTTACTCTTATTTTAATCATTTTATCAGCTCTCTAATGTAAACTGCAATCTTGGAAAGTGGTAATTTAAGAAATTTCGTTTAAGCAATTAAGTCCAATCACGATCGATCTTGATTACTTAACGATTTTTTTTAACTGGTAATTTTATTTAAAATTTAACGATTTAATTTACTTGACTTGTATTTACTAGTATTTACCTAGGTACTTACTCGTAGCCACAGAATACTTATAATTGTTAGTAGCGTAGGTTCGAATCCAAAAGAATGGAGCACTGTTTAAAACCAAATGTTTCGCAAGACGGATTTCTAAACCGAAAAATATCATAGTCCTTGCAAACTCTCAATATCTTTTAACCCCCAACGAAAAAGAGGGTTGTAATAAGTGTTGAGTTGACCTGTGTATCTGTGTGTCCGTGTATCTGTAGCATCATAACTCCCAAACGGATGGACCGATTTCAATGCTTTTTTTTATCGAAAGCTAGTTTTGAAAGACTATTATTAAACGACACCGACATTTCACGGGACAGATGAGAAAATAACACTTTATTCGTATATATACTTACATGCCACGGGCTGACGGACGGACCGGATAGACGGACAGTACAGGGACGAAATAAGAATTCCTTGTTGACTGCGGAACCCTAAAAAGTTAATTAACTCGTAAAGCAAAGTCTGCAGAACACAAATCAAGGAAAAAACCCGGAAAACGTTAGGTACGAAGACGAACCCTCAGTGCGCGAGTCTCGCAACTTGGCCGGATTTTTTTTCTTTTAGCCGCAGGTGACTCTAACAAGACTCTAACAAGACTCTAACTTCTGCTTGTGCTTGCTTGCTTTCATTTCATCGCATTTTCATTTCATCGCAAACTATTTTCTGCCAAAATCAGGATAATTTCAGGATAATTTTAATGTTTGTTGTACAGGTTAGGTTAGGTTAGTTTTTAAATCAAAAGGTTAAGAAAATACGTCGGAAAAAAGCTTTCGATGAAATGAAAATGCGATTAAATGAATCAGCTATGAAACGTGTGTCGGCAATTCAAGGGTAAACCTGCTGGGCACAATTTAGAAAGTGCTTAAGTACATCTTCCGTTGACAGCAGCTGACTGTACTCTGCGTGTGCCTGCTGGGCGCGGTGCTAGCGGCGCCACAGATGTCCGACGCACAGTTGGAGCAGACGCTGGCCAGCCGCGGCACCATGCAGCGGCACCTGCGCTGCGCGCTCGGGGAAGGACCCTGCGACCCCGTCGGCCGCCGACTCAGGAGTAAGACATTTTACAAACCACACTTCTGAAAATCATCTTCCGCCTTGCTTTAACGTCCCACTGCTGGGCACGGACCTCCTCTCAGAATAAGAGGACTTGGGCTGTAGTTCACCCGCGGGCCCAGTGCGCATTGGGAACTTCACACACACCATTGAATTGCTTCGCAGGAGTGTGCGTTTGCTCACGATATTTACCTTGATCGGAAAACTCGTGATAACATTACAAATGTAATTTCGCACATAAATTCACAAAAACTCAGAGGTACGAGCAGGGCTCGAACCCACGACCCTCTACTGACAGATACGTCAAACCACTCATCATGATCATGACTAACTGGGTGATACCCGACCGTGAACATCAATAGTGCCACCTATAGAAATTCGTGAACCTGTGGCAGATTACATAACCTCCACTAATAGCCTACTTTTATTTTAACCGACTTTAACAAAAAGAGCAGGTTCTCAATTCATCGGAATCTTTTTTATTTTAACAGTTTTGGTTGATTTTTGGGGTGACACCTACAATATCCAGTACTGCATCTTTACTTTGAGCGCAGAATGAGGTTCCAAAAGCCACGGTCTTGAAGGAACCAAGAAATACGGAATTAAGTAGGTTCAAAATCCGTCACCCTTTTTCTTTTGCTTACTAAATGGCCAACGAACTTAGACCTTAGGCCCAAGTTGACCCCAAATGAAAGGTTACCGGATTTCAACGTAATAGTAATTGACACTAGCATCCGCCACGCTACTCCAGTTCTTTAGTCCATCTGAAAACCTCACGCATTCACATTCACTCGCAGAAACAACTTGCATAATACCTATTTTATTAGCGCGTTTTCCTTAAGTATTTACAACGGGTGTAGCTAAACAAGAAATTTATTTAATGGATTTAGGTTTAAGTAATAATCCGGCTTGATGAGGGACCATATATCAAAACTCATATTCATATGCTATACGTAAGTCCGACGGAAAAACCTCAGCAATTTCATAATGGTATTTCATTAATGTTTTTCTTACATCTAGAGCTGTTTAACGCTAAAACAGCTCCGATTACGAGAGAGTTAAAGAGGTCTTACTAAGGTAGTATTTTACTACACTATCCGCTTCTAACATGTGTATGTTATTGCGTTCATCTCGGGTAAAGAGGCATGGGCTGTGGGCATTGTTGTATGCTAGGGTCCAGGTTCATGCCGATTGGCCCATGAAGAGGTTTTGGATGCCTGGCTCCAGTTGTAATTGGCTGCTTGTTTCAGCTCTGGCGCCGCTGGTGCTGCGCGGCGCGTGTCCGCAGTGCTCTGCGCAGGAGACGCGGCAGATCCGGCGCACACTTGCGTTCGTACAACGGAACTACCCATGGGAGTGGGCTAAGATCGTGCGCCAGTACGGCTGAAACACGGCTTGTTATCGGAGAAATGGGTCGTAGATAATATTTTACGTAGACACTTATATTTAAATTTGGAAAATCAGGACGTTTGAAAGTAGAAATGACATCACGGTCCGCACCTAACCGACTGTAGCTGAAGGTTAGAGCCGTAGGGTAGAGCTAAAACTTTGAAGGTTCTGTTGAGGATGTTTTAATAAAATCCCGTTAAGAGTATAATTTTCATTATTTTAAATATAGGTGTAAAAAATAACTGTTTTTAAATAGTGATTGATCTTTCTGTTTCCAACAGTAGTAACATTGTAACATACTTACCTCTAGATCGTATTTAAACTTTTAGCTGTTTCTGTGGTCTAAATTAAAAACAGAAGGGACAATTATTATTGCTACGAATTACCTCTGTATGTTTTAAGTATTTTAATTTCTTATTTATAAAAACATATTTTACTTAGATATCGAACATAAAGAAAATTAAACTCCACGTTCTCCTCTCAGCATTAATAAAATTTTATTTCGGTTCGATACAAAAATTTAAAGATACCTGTATTCTATATGGAATAAAAACTTCAAACGCGATCGTCAGATCATTAATTAAATTTATAGTCTCAAATACAATCATCAACAAATTACTCTTCAAAAAACCTAAGTAGGTAGGTATGTATTTTTAATTAATTTACTTAACCCTAGAAATGTCTCATACTTATACATAGTCAAGCATTTTGTACCAAAATTTGTAAATAAAACGTAAAGCAAAAAGTTCATCATCGTTTCATTGAGTACGGCTGCACGCGAGCGTCACCGGCCCAGTTGGTGTTAAGCAAGCCAAGTGCAGCGAGAGCAGAGAGGGGGCCGAGTTAAGCAAGCCAAGTGCAGCGAGAGCAGAGAGGGGGGCGAGTTAAGTAAGAGGTTACACCACTGTTCACTCCAGCACTCTCGACCCGACCGCAGGACTAGCCACCCGACGCCCGCGACTATCGAAAATAAACTTTATATTACTAACCAGATCCGGGTCACTCGATCACCAAAGCTAAACGTACGAAGTAAAAGTGGTTCAAACACGAGCGACCAGCAAAATGCAGGTGAGTTGCATATTGCATTTTCTCTGGTACCCATTTTCCTGCAACGACCAGTTTGGAGCTTTCGAGGAAAATCTGTGTGGTGTTTACTGGGGGGAAGGACGTTTGGTTATGTGCACAGGTTTAGTACGTGGTGTACTCGTCGTATACATGATTGCAATTATTACAATGTGCGTGTCGTTACATACTGCGAAACATAAATAACATTAAACAGAAGCAGGCGAATGACCTAATGCTATCATTAACATAAAGTTGTACTCGCTTCAAGTTGTTTTCAGCTGAAAAGTGACACAGATCATTGTATTCATTGTACTTAGGTACTTGTCTCGTAAATGTCGCCTCGTTATTAGTCTAATAAGCTTCGAGGAACGGGGCCCTGGTAAATTATATCAATCAGTTTTCTAAAGTAATATGTTATCGATACATAAACAAATCCCATAAAGGGGCGATTACACTAGTTGAACTGACAAGTTTTTCTTATATCATTTTTTTTTTTTTCTATTAAAAAAAAGTTATTTATTTAATTATACATAAGATTATTTATGAAATTAACACTACCTACAAAGTAAATTAAAATATTAAAACTAAAACTAACATAAAAATTAAATACCTACCAAACCTGGACCTCTCGGCAGGGTGCCCATCACGCAGGCAGCATTCCCGCGCTGAATTGCAATAGCAATTCTTTGCGCGAGAAAGCTGCCCGCGCGAGGGTCGCCTGTTGCCTCTTTCAGGCGTTTGCTCAGCTCCTTGTGGAGCCCGAGCGCACCCTTACCCCAAGGACCCAGCGTCTCGACGCCAAACGGCAAGAACTCGTATTGGGCGCCGAGACAGCTGTACTTGCTGACCTTGAGGCGCTCCCGGGCGTCCGCTGCCGCTCCTGCCCGTTTGCTTGTTAGTGGGACGTAGGACGCTGCCAGGGTGTCCGTACAAGTGGCGTCCCACACCAGCGCACGGCCCATCTTCCAGGGGATTAACGACATCCCATCAGGGCGCTTGCCATCACCCCGCGCAATCTGGGGCTCCAGAGCAGCGGGGACGTTGGCGCTGACGAGTGCCCTTCTGAGGATGTCGTTGAGTGCAGCGTGGCGTGACAGGCGGCCGGCGCCCGAGGAGCAGGAAAGGCCGTGGTGAGCGAGTCGGTCTACAGGGGCCCCACAAGAAGTGCAGCTGTGGCTTGTGCAAATTCCAGCACCGAGCCGGAGACCGACAGCTATGCGGAGTGTGGCGGGATCTAAAAATGTTCCTGTGTTAGGCGAGGGATAGGCATGGAGCCAGTGACCTGACTCTGGCTTGGACACTGCTAGCAGCCTTGCCAGATCCCTGCCTGACGATGTGTCTTTGAGTGAGTTGAAAGTGATGAAAGAGGCTATTGTATCCCAGGCCCTTTGCCTTTTGGGTCTAGTTGGGATAATTGGGCTCGGTCCAGCTAGCCAGGCATTCGTGGCCTCATTCAGGCACGCGATTTCACAGTTTATACCCGTTGGGGTGTTCAGTATGTTACCTGCGAGATCTAACGTGCTGTGGATTGAAGACAGGAATGCCGGCAAAGCAATACTAGAAATTTTGCGGGTACCCAAACCGCCGTGCCTTATCGGTAAAGCGGCTTGGGTCCATGCCTGCTCGCTAAGGTGGATGTTCAAAATAGTTTCGATTTGGAATTTCATAAGATTGTCGATGGGTTGGATCAAATGGGGGAATTTCCAAATTGGGCAGCAGCGGAGCAGGTAAGTAAATTTTGGAACAAATAAGCAAAATTTTAGAATAAATAGAGCGGAGTGACTACTAATTTTGACAAGGCGGTCCGAATAATTGTTAAATTTTGAAGTCAATTTAGTGAGGAGAAGAGGGATGGCCTTGTCGCAGACGGGGGAGCCGAGGAGGTGCAGACTGTCTTTGGGTACTATTTTTAAATTTAGAGCGACGTTATCGAAATTTTGAATAATTTGGGATGTGGTGTGCTGGTCTATTCGATCGGAAATATATAATTCACACTTATCAAAATTCAAATCTAAACCTATACCATTGAATTGCTGTTTAATTTTTATCAGATCTGCTAGGACAGTCTGTGCGTCTCCTCCTAGGGTCCCATCGTCAAGGTACCAAACGTTCAATTTCGAATTTAGATTGCGGATTATCGGATTAATAGCCAAACTAAATATCGCTGGACCGAGGGGATCACCCTGCTGACAACCTACGGCCGAAAGGATTTCATTGCTTTTGTGTACTAGTTTTGAAGGGCAGTGGTAACACTGGAGAAGAAAGTTATAAATTTCTGGGACATGCATTTTAGATTCGCTAAGCAGGGTGTCCCTATTAACCGAATTAAATGCGTTTTTTACGTCTAATTTTAGAAGAACCTCGCACGAGTCACTTTGTACGAAGGTGCGTACAGCATGAACTGCCGCCTCGCAACCTCCGTGGGTGCCGAAGCCAACTTGTGTGGGTTCGAAAAGGGCCTGTAATATCATTTTAATTGTTGGTCAATAGCGACGAAAATAAGTAATTAATTATGTTATGGTATTGTTAATAGTCAAATAATGTGGGGAATAGCCTGACTTCTTACAGATGTAGCTATTGCACATAGAAGTGTGGTAAGTACAACTTATAGGCATACCTAACGGGCGACCGCGCGAAAAGACTAAGTAAAAGTTCACTTTTTCCGGAGATGAGACTTAGCTAGATCGATTTTTAACCGACTTAAAAAAAGAAGGAGGTTCTATATTCCCACTGTACTTATGTATATTTTTTGTGTACGTACGCCGATGACTCCATCAAAATTCCTTTTTTATTCGAAAGAGTAATACTCCCTAGGTCGTCCCATTGTCACCAAGTCAGGATTGGATGATGGGATCCCAGGGAAATCCAGGGCAACCTTCAAATTTTATAGGCACGTATTATGTGTTTCATACAATATAATTCATCAAATTTCAAGTTTCTATGACAGCTGGAATGGAAGCTTGATGACTGTATCTTTTGGTTGCGTTGACTTAGCAGGTTGATTTTTGCACGGCTTCAAAGGACCGCAGGCTTGAGTATTTCATATTAATTTCAGCATGCTACCTCCACGCGTTCCAGAGAAAAAGGGTCTTGACAGACAGACAGACAGACGGACAATAAAGTGAGGATAAGGGTTCCGTTTTTACTTTTGAGGTACGGAACCCTAAAAAAACCCTCTAAAGCCATGATGAGTTTTATGGCCTGGCACAAATTATGTAGTCGGTGCTCAATGTTAAATAAGTTTTATTTATTTCAAGTTCAATGACTTTAGAAGATTACTTTTATGATTTTTGTTAAAAGTAGCTATATTTCGCCCAAAAAATTTTTTTCTTATCTATATAGGAAATGCTTTAATTTCAAAATGAAGTAAAACTAAGTTTGTAAAAAGTAAAATTAAGTCTCAATAGACCAAAATAACCTAAGGCATAAACTACCTCCAAATGTGACATAACAGATAAAGATACACAAATGTTAAAAAATAGTTCTGTTCCTAATTGTTAGACTGACACTGACTGACTGACTGTGTGCTGACACGAACAGTCCGGCCTGACCTGACCTGACTGACTGATAAAAGCCGTGGGACGCTCATAAACAATAAAAATGAAGTTCCATGATCTCTTTTAACATAAAACTACCGTGAGACTCAATCATAGTGAAATAAACGGTTCACTCACGTATGTCAGTCGAGTATAGCTTGACATGTTTCGGACTAATCCGTAGTCCCTCTGGGAGCACACGCCACGCCGCGTCCATGATCTCACTGGAGTGCCTAAGTATCTCTTTGTATTTTTTCCTCTTTCCTCCAATTTTCTAATTATTTTTACGCTTATACCGTTATTATCAATTATAACATTTTTTAAATAGTCACTGAAATATGATTGCACAGAAAAAACCAGAAACATATAGCTAACTCAGGGAATCGAGCATGGATCACCGGAGCGGTCACTAAAGTTATTGCTGACTTTGGTGTACGGGCAATGGCACATGACACGGAAAGTCCGGATTACACTTTTTACATATCAAAGATATCAACGGTCTCCCAGATTCTGGTTCCTCCCGAATTTATATTGAAAACATCAACGGGCTCTCACGTTTTTGATTTGAACTAGGCAAACCCGCCGACATTTTCATTACTAAATGTAATATCTCAAAAATGGCTGAACCAATTTTGATAAAACATGTCTAAGAAACATCGCTAGAAAACCTGATTTCAAATTCAAAAAGCGTATTCAAATCGGTTCAACCGTTTCAGAGCTGCGGTGCTACATACAGAAGCACACATAAACAAACACCCATAGCGGTCAAACTTATAACACCCCCTCTTTTTGCGTAGGGGGTTAAAAACACAAATTGTTATTAATTTTTCATTTTAACAGTTTTGATTGGTATTTGAGGTGGCACCTACATTATCGGCACCGGGTGCCACCCATGCTAGCTATGCCACTGCAACTACGTTTGAGACCGTTGCGAACAGTGTAACAGTCCCTTTAGACTCTATTACTCACGACACGACTGACAATGCGTGTCGCGTTCCACTTATTTCGCGTTTCAGCTAGGGTTGCCAGATGGTCGGGTTTAGCGGGATTCTCTCGAATTTTTGAATGTCCTCCCGATTCCCGGCAAAGTAAAAAATCTCCCGAAAGGTAAAAAATCTCCCAAAAAACAACTTTATTTTATAAAACAATCATTTTAAGTTCCGAATTTTCGTCATGCGAAACGTTGCCAATCCGACGCTGTGACACTTATGTTATATGTTTTTGTTTTTAATAAGTATAATAAGGATCTTTACTTTCATTTGGTTTTATTTTTGTTTCTCCCGAGACTCCCGACCAAAGTCCAAAAATCCCGAAAAAAAAAATGTTTTCTCCCGATAATAGGGTCATTCGATACAGCAACCCTAGCCTCAGCTGACCCGGTTTTGCTGCAGTCGTTAAGTGTTATTTAATATTTGGGATTGTTTCCGAGTTCCGCGCTGACGCAACCATTCGGCCGGCGCGGGCGCTTGCTAATCTCCTCGCTCACGTAACCCACAGACCCGCAATGAGAGCCATACAACTAAAGGGATCTTTAAAAAAAAAACCTTAGAAAAAAAACGTAAAATAATCCTCTAAAATAATGATAAATAAATAAAATAAAATAAAATGCGTGTTTTTCGGACAACAGAAACTAAAGCCTAAAGTTTTATGGCCTAGCACTAAGCAGCAGAAATATGAAGTCCGTGCTTCATTCAAAGAATATTCCGCTCGCACCGCACCGACTTCATATTTCTGCTGCTTAGTGCTAGGCCATAAAATTTTAGGCTTTAGTTTCTGTTGTCTGAAATAAACGCATTTTATTTTATTTTATTTATTTATCATTATTTTAGAGGATTATTTTACGTTTTCTTACTAAGGTTTTTACGTTTTCTTACTAAGGTTTTTTTTGAAGGCGGTTTTACTTTTTTGTTAAAAGATTTTTATTTCACAATTTTACGTTGATTAAACATTTTCAGAATTATCCTCCAACTCCTAACCGTTAAGGAGTTGTACCTTCCATCATCAGCTCATCAACATGAGATGATGACTACCGGACGCAAATACTTGAATAGCCTTAAAAAATATATGAAACACATGATACGTGCCTATAAAATTTGAGGGTTGCCCTCGATTTCCCTGAGATCCTATCATCAGATCATGATTTGGTGACAGTGAGACCACCTCAGGAGTATACCCTTTCGAATAATGATTTAACATTTTCAGAATTATCCTCCAACTCCTAACCGGTAAGGAGTTCTACCTTCCATCATCAGCTCATCATCATGAGATGATGACTACCAGATGCAAATACTTGAATAACCTTAGAATACATATGAAACACATAGTACGTGCCTGTAAAATTTGAGGGTTGCCCTCGATTTCCCTAGGATCCCATCATCAGATCATGACTTGGTGACAATGAGACCACCTCAGGAGTATACCGTTTCGAATAAAAAAATAATTTTGAAAATCGGTCTACAATTGACGGAGTAATCGATGAACACACATAAAAAAAATACATACAGTGGAACGTAGAACCTCCTCCTTTTTTGAAGTCGGTTAAAAAAAACTGGCAAGTGCCAGTCGGACTCGCGCACCGAGGGTTCCGTACAAATTTTTAAATTATACTTTTAATTTTAATTGTTACAATTTAAAATTTTCCGTGCGCAAAAATAACATTGTTTTTTGGAACAAACTAAATTAAAATTTCAAAGGTATGCTTATAAAAGTTGATTTTTGCATGTGTTCCTTTAGGTACTTATGTAGCCTTACTTTCTCAATTCTCTGTCAACGGGAACTAGGTAGGTACCTATCTACATTTGTATGAAGATACATTTTGACTTTCCTGTCGTTTTCCAGCTAAAGGTACCTACTCCCTAAATGCTGTTCTCGGAAACTTAATTGCTGATTAACGAGTTAACATTAACATTAACACGGATTTCCTGAATGATAAACTCTAATGTTTTTGAGCATACAGTATAGACAGAGTTATGGGCTATGGGAAGTACATTGACAGCCATTCATCTAGCTCGTGTTTTTATCTAGGTACCTACTTACAGTTAAATGCTAAAATTAGTATCGATTTAATAATCCACTACAACAACAATATCACAACCTTAATTTCCCGACATAAGAGCCATGGGACATATTTTTGAGTTATTACTTAGGTATTAGCTATACATATATGAACCCATATTTTTGCACTTGACTGTGCGGACTGCGAACGGAATAAAGTTAGTGTAGCTAAGTAGTACTTTAGAATGAGTATATGTATAGGTCCACGTGCTATAGTCGAGACCAGAAGGAGATCGGTTGATCAATACGTAGTTATAATTTAAAAGTGCATTGAAAAATAGTCGTAAAGTCGAAAATAATATTATGACACCTACTACTTATGTAGAACGTGAAATACACGTGAAGGACAATCCCATGGACATCTAAAGTACACGTGTTCGGCAAGCAAAACTCCATTCCCAACCGCAGAATAAACTTGCAAATTAACAATCCTATCTCAATAGCACTAAGAAAATCAATACGATTTATACATGCTGGAGCATAAAATTTGATCACTTTACCACAGTAAAACTACCGTACCTAATAACCGCTGACCGCGCTCTATTAGCGCATACAGGTAGGTATTATAATAAAACTAGGGGAAGGACGACAATTTGGTTAAATTATCGATGAAGATGAATTTAAAACGGGATATTTTTATATCGTTTAGGTTCCGCTTTTTCGTTACATGGCCATAACTTAATGCATGACAAAAAGGATGCAGTTAAAATTCAAGGCTGATAAGTTGCGGTTGCTGCCCAAAGAACGGTAGCCACTGGAGATAATCGAGCGAAGGCAACCGCCACGAACTTAAACTCGGTAGTTAACGCTCTAAAGGTTCATTTTAGGCGTAATTCCGGCGCCAAAGCAGTTACGCAGGTAAGGCTGCCCAGTTTAGGTCAAGGAGAACTTAGGCCAGAAATCATTGGTGCATAACGTTTCCTCTTTCAAATGCAAATCTTCTACGGCTCGCTCGTAACGGTTCCTCTTAACATAGGTAAGTATTATTCGCTTCAAATCTGTCATCAATTTTCTTTTCAAATTATATTTTTGGCAAAATAATGTAGAGCTCGCCACAGTACCTTAAAATCACGTTTCGTAACCGGTTTGACTTGCGCTGCGCGTCAATAATGAATCAGTCAGCCAATTTGCAGAAATACTGTATTGTTTGTCTTTAGTTTGCAAAAATCCCAGCGAGGCAGCGAGGAACATAGGTAAAGCCCGCGATCATATTTGGAGGCGCCCGATTATTCCATCCTTGATTAAAATTCTAGGCGCGTTCCCATGCCGATTGTGTCGTCGTACAATACTGACCACTGCTGAATCAACTATCTTCGAGTATAGGCGCATCAAATTAACAGAACCTGGACATAATTCTATGTATCCCGCTCCACGACTAGGTCGCAATTAAATTTTCAATTTCTGAAGTGTGACATTAACATGTTTAATTTTGATGGAAACATGATTATAATACACAAAAACCTATTATTAAAAACCTATTAGCTACTGAGATTTTTGTTATAAATATCTAAAAAGACGCAATATAACTTAAAAACATACAAACATCACAGTTACCATTTTTGGTTATCTAGATATTGAGATCAGATGAAAACTGTGAAAAAAACTTACATGCAAATTTGGTTTCAGTTTAATTTTGATATGAAGTGATCGCATTTGAACGTAACTCAAAATTATACTAACAAGGTATTTGGTTACCTGTTTTGCTTTTAGGAAAAAGTTAGGTAGTGTACGATATATCACGATTTTTTTAAGATACGGTTACGATCGCGAATTATTTACTTAACATATTTAATTAATATTTGATACTCAATTTTAAACTCCGATAAAATAATAAAAACAACGGGTTTAAGAATTATGTCCAGGTATTGCTAATTCGATGCGCCTAGTAGGAAAAACCGGGGCGTTCGTTCTTTTCGATAGGTGCCTACAAAGTCAAACCTTCGTGTAAATGCAGTTGTATTTTTGGATTGTTATCAAAACATCAAAAGCGATTGATAGAGTCCGCTGTATTTTACAAAATAAAATTTATAGGTATGTGTAATAAAATATCGTAAAACGATAAGGCGATTGACGGAAGGTTGGCAGGAAATAGTCGTTAGGCTTGAAAATAAGCGGCTTGATGTGAAAGTGCGCGCGCGCAAGTGCTTTAGAGTGCTATTGCTAAGCTGTTATTTAGCAGGTAGGTACGTAATGAAATGAAACGGCAGTTAGTGTGGTATTATAGGCACTGCAGCAGCTGACGCAACTGAATGCGGCTGACGGATGTGTAGCACCATGCATTATGTGACGTTGATCGTTAATTACATAATAATTATGTATATTATAATACAATAACCAAGTAAGTAAGCACCCTTCAATTAAATGTCCTTGGTCTATGATTCGAGAGTGGCAGTTTTCTAAAAGCAAGGTTTAAAGTGAAACCAATTTTGTCTCAGATTATTCGTCATCGATTGACTAACCCTCGATAGTTTATTGTAACAACCGAACGGACGGTCCAATAATAAGTGAGGTAATGATAACTATTATTTCTCTGAGGACTGAAAGTGTGTAGGTATTGTACTAACGCCTTCGCTACGCAACGGTTGTCCTTATATTTTGGTTGAAGTGTATTTATAAGTTGCCGGCTCATTACTATAACCAAGACAAACAGCGCGCTTCGCGGAAGATACAAGGAAAGGTAACAGGAATTTTAGTAACAAAATTTTTAGGGGGCTGACAATCTGCTAGACTTTCAATCAGACTTTTTCCAGACATAATGACCTTTGACTAGAATACCTACAATTACTTACCGTACCGTCCGTGTGTTCCAGATGTACCTGTGCCTGTGTGTGTTGGTGGCGCTGGCGACCGCAGCGCAAGCGCAGCAGGGCCGGCCGGCCGTCTCTGACACGGCCCTAGAGGACGCCCTCAACGACAAACGCTTCATCGCGCGACAGCTCAAGTGCGCCCTCGGAGAGGCTCCCTGCGACCCTATCGGGAAGAGGCTTAAAAGTAAGACACTTAAAGACCCTGAACCAACCATTACCTGACAGGTGATTTTATATAGTTTCCTGGCCACCGAACCGACCGTTTGTTTTAGAAGTCTTCGGTAATCGGGAAAGACCGCATGTTTATTGATATTTTGTGTCGATAACATAAGTGTTTTGATTTAATATCATTTGTTAGTATAATTGGTCAGAGTATGAGGTCGTCTATTGGTTTAGCGCCAATATTGAAATCCAATGACGATGTGAAAAATGCGTTTCGAGGTAAACAAGTGCCAAAACCTCAGTGACTCGGTACTTAATATTAGAGGTGCACATTATGCGTAACATGCCTTGGAAAGACCTTGAAAGCCGATTCAAGCTAATCTGAACACAATTAAAACCTCAATTTAAACTAATGACACCAACACGGCCTTAGGTTTAAATGGTGTGACGATTTTGTTAGGTTGTAGACTAGCATTAGGTCTATTAATACTAGCGTAACGCGAACGCCTGTAATTCGTATTAATATTGTGACAAAATGGGGCGTCAGGAGTAATTATTTGTGTCTGTCTGTCTCTTCTGTCTTATCTTGTTATTTGATTAGATGAGGTCATATCTATAGATCTACACAGGTAGGAGATAGATACTTATGCGCTTATTCATAAACGTCACTCAAGCCTCCATTAGCTAAAATAGGTTTTGTCTTCTTCTTACTAACGGAAATGTCAATGTGACAAAAAAGGACAAACGAACTATAACGGCATTTTAGTTAAAATAGGTTTATGAATAACAGGGTTAGACTACATCGTCAGCATGAAACCT
The DNA here is from genome assembly GCA_963691665.1 of Clepsis dumicolana. Classification (NCBI taxonomy): domain Eukaryota; kingdom Metazoa; phylum Arthropoda; class Insecta; order Lepidoptera; family Tortricidae; genus Clepsis; species Clepsis dumicolana. Next base: position 10,901,803 of record OY829521.1, read on the forward strand.
GTTCATCTTAATTAAGTCTTGGATCACGTCGTTTCGGGGCTCCCTTTTTCAACCTTGAGTCATCAACTCATCGTAGGAGTCTTAGTGTCAACTAAGTTGCAAATTTGCTTCTATTACAGCTTTGGCCCCGCTGGTGCTGCGTGGCGCGTGTCCTCAGTGCAGCCCCCAAGAAACAAAGCAGATCCAACGGACCCTGTCCTACGTGCAACGCAACTTCCCGCAAGAGTGGGCCAAGATCGTGCGCCAGTACGCGGGTTGATCTCACAGCATATATTCCACTAGTTTAGCTGTTTTGGTTTTACCACGTCACCCCAGGGACAAAGATTCAAATAACCATGCTACGTCAGATGTACACTACTGGAAGGTGCGGCGATGACCAATGAGCGCATGACGGTGACGGTCTGACAATTGATGAATTCGTTGGTGAGGGGTCAGCATCAGCAATACCTACTAGCTCTTTTATAGTGCTCACAATTATACCTGTAGCAACATTTAGCGCCATACGCGGATGACGCCGTCACTGTTCAACATCGCGCTAAAGAAGCTTCTCAAGTCGAATACGTAAATACAACGTCCAACTCTCTTCGGACTTCATGTCCCCAGGCATATGTAACATCTGCCTGGAAAGAGATCTCTTTATTGTGGCCTTCTCCACATCTATGTAAGTACTTAAAGTGTCTCGGTTGCATCGAATCTTTGTCTCTGTTGGGCAAATTAGATCTGTACCTTTACGATTACAAAAAAAAACAGTCCCTAGAACTCTAATTATACCTACGCATGTATGAACCTCAGAATTCAAGCTGCAAGCGCGTAAATTATAATTGTAAATACATTTATGTTCGTATTCTGATTCTGTAATACCTACAGCAAATACAGCTCTACCTTGGGGTACAAGTAGTAGGTACCTTCACTAAAAGAATTTGAGTCTTGAACAATCACTTTTTTAGCTTTAAGAGCTAAAAGTGGAAAGTCCAAATACCTAGGTCCTATTGCGTAAATAAAGCATTGAATTGGATCCCTCCATTTGCAAATGAGTTGGAAAGAAAAAAAAACACTTCATATAGTAAGAAAACAGGTATAATTAAAATTGACTGTTATTATTTATGCTGTTTTTGTATATCAATATCAGAGTCTACACTGAAGCCTTATAGTAGAAAACTAGGTACCTACTTATTCGAAAGAACATACAATTAAATACCTGAGGGTTGCGATGTCCACTTAGATGCCACCACATAGGTCGTAAGTCAAGTGCTCGCGTATCATTGAGAACTTGGCAATTTGTTTTATCCTAATACTTATTCATATCCAAAGTTAACATTAAACATTATGGTCAAAAGGGTGCATTTAGAAAACCTGTGGCGACCTGGCGCCATCTGTCATCCAGTAGGTGTACGTTTACGACATTCGAAGGACTCCTAGCGCCATCTGTCATCTAGTAGGAGTCGACTTACGACATTCTAACGACTGCTAGCGCCATCTAGTCATCGAACATTCTCCGCAGTTTCTGCGCTACATCACGCTGACGAAGTTTCTGAAGTCGGTTGCATAAATACAACTTCCAACTCTGTCCCATTGGACTTCGGTCCCCAGGCATAATATCTGCCTAGAGAGAGATCTCTCTATTGCGGTCTTTCCCACAAACCAGTAGGTACTCACTCAAATTCATGTCAACTCTGATATCAGTGGCGTCATCTTACCTAGCATGATTTGGTGCAATGACCCTCGTTAATTAGATTCTCATCGAAGATAAATGTAATTAATTAGGTAGCTAAGTTAATAATTAGAACCTAATTGTATCGAATTAGGTCAGTTTATTACGTTCAATCAATTAGTATTTGATATATTTGTTGATGTATGTAAGTATGATGACTCTCTAATTAAAGTACCTAATCAAATTGTAATTTTCTTTGTGATGCATAAATTGTGTAAAATTACCAAAGCAAAATTAAACTATTGCTTAATCAAATAGGATATCTAAGACATTTTTAAATTATTTGGTTAATGTTTAACTGTAGTATTCGTAGTTATAATTAAAAGTAATACATAATAAGTGATTTTTATTCTTGGTGTTTTTTCATTTTACATAAATCCTTTAAAAATAATAAAAGAATTAAACAGTACACGTTATGCTATAAACTAAAATGTAAATATCTAAAACTAAATTAAAAATTATAGATCTTGTAAATATAATTTTGAGAGGAGATAACTGTAACTATGAGTAGGACCTATAGGCAAAGAGACAGATAAACCAGGGCCGTGTTTTATATAGCTAAAAATTACAATTTACAAGCGGAAGTCTTTTTCTAACAAAAGGTGATAGAATGAGACTTCCGCTTGTAAATTGTAATATTTTGCTTTATAAAACAAGGCCCAGGCGGTCGATTTTTAGGGTTCCGTACCCAAAGGGTTCCATCCGTCCGTCCGTCCATCTGTATGTCCGTCTGTATGTCCGTCTGTATGCCTGTCTGTCTGTCTGTCTGTCTGTCTGTCTGTCTGTCACCAGGCTGTATTTCATGAACCGTTATAGTCAGACAGCTGAAATTTTCACAGATGATGTATATCTGTTGCCGCTATAACAACAAATACTAAAACAGAGTAAAATAAATACCTATTTAAGTGGGGCTATCCCATACAACAGACATGATTTTTTGCCGCTTCTTATATATAACAGTACGGAACCCCTCGTGTACGAGTCCGACTCGCACTTGGCCGGTTTTGAATCTCACTTGGTGACTAAATTCTCATCCATGACATGATATTTGATAAAAGCCTTATACTTATATGTATATACTCATAAGTACCTCTAAGTACATATTAAACATCCCAAACCCCAGAACAGACATCTGTTTTGATGGTACAAACAGCTGCCCCGCCTGACCGGGGGTCGAACCCGGGATCTCAAGCTTCATAGTCAGGATCTCTAACTCTTTTCTAATCACTAGGCTATTTGTGTTTTATAAACTTCCAAATAGCCTATTTCATAAACTTTTATAAACTTTTATAAACTTGTAGCTTATAAAACACTTCCTTGGTTGTCAACTCAACTTACATTTACAAGCGGAAGTCTCATTCCATCACCTTTTGTTGGAAAGAGACTTCCGCTTGTAAATTGTAACTTGTAGCTTTATAAAACACTTCCTTGGTTGTCAACTGAACTTACGTATTTACGTAATACCTAAATAATACTTACCTACGAAGAAACAGTGTAAGTTAAATAAAAGCTTGTAAAAAGAACGTTTGAAATTGCCGCCATTCTTGATATTAATGTTGTTGGTAACACATACATCTACTAAAATTGCCTGTGAATAGTAACCTTTATTTTTTGCTTATTATTTGCTTTGGTAACTTGCAATTAGTTTCCCCATGTTGGCATTTGCTGACGCTGTACTTAGTAATGGTTTCCGGTATAAGCATAAGTACTTTTTTATACTCTTAAAATAATACTGTACCTTAGACACTGTTAATAAATACAATATTATACATTTTAATATTTTTTTATATTCTGAATATATAAAATAGTATATAAGGGTTGATTTAAATTAAAGGATATTGTTTTTTGCTATTCCGAAGCTGCTTGTCAACTCAATGCTGCCACCCTTAGGTCACGAATAAAATTATTTCGTAGCAGTCGGCGAATAGTATTTACAACTAATATTTTGCTACTGTTTTGACAATTGCATACAGAATTCGTATTCGGGATTTCATATTCGTTGATTTAAGTGTAGCAAGGGCTGACACGGTGCAGCCGAGACGCGATGATGTGGTAACCGATTCACACGACATATAGTGGCTACAGTGTATCGAAATATGGTCGCGCATTTTGTCTGAACTGAGTAGTGGAGATGAGTGAGCAGACTGAAATAAGTTATCTGGACGGGGAGGTCGTGTGGGTGAAACTTGGGTCATGCTGGTGGCCCGGCGAAGTGGTCGACGCAGAGAAACTGCCCGCAGATGTGCTGCCGTCATTCAAGAAGCCACCCATTGCAGTCGTCAAGTTCTTTCAGGAGAGCACCTAGTACGTTACCAAGTATAACCTGAAAATTTTATAATCATAACTGAGATGCTCAAGCTCATAAAGAAACATACACTCCTGTCTTTGTTCTAGATTTACTCTATGGTGTATGATATTTACATAATTAATCTAATAGGTAGTCTGAAGATGAAGTCTGGAGTCCTGAATGCATGATCAGGCTTCATGTTGTTATTTTTTGTTACTAGGATCTATTTGCCACCATTTTGTAATTTTATTATTTATACACTGACAAGGACTTTTGATAATTGCAAATATAGAGTTAATGTGGTGTTTTAACAGCTACTAGTTCAGTAGTTCCAGTTTAAAGATTTTTAATGAGAATCTTAGAAACAGGGATCCCTTTCAACATCACTTTTAAAAAAACTAAAGGTTAAAGCACATCTTAATTGTTTCCAGGCCAGTGTAATAATTTACTATTCTGAAAACCTTTGCACCTTATGAATGTGCAAACATGTACAGGAGCTTATTTATTTATTTATTTATTAAGCCTTACAATTCAGATACAGATAATATATACAAATTATAATATATCCACGGTAAACATTTTAAATTTCGGCATCTGTGTGCCCGTTGGCAAAGGCCTCCCCCAGCAGTCTCCATTCTCTGTCACATGCAGCCACTCTTGTCCAAGTTCTGCCAGCTACTCTACTGTACAGGAGCTAATAGTTCTGCCAGCTACTCTACTGTACAGGAGCTAATAGTTCTGCCAGCTACTCTACTGTACAGGAGCTAATAGTTCGCTAACATTTAACCCATCACGCGTCCAAGAGACTACATTAGTTAAAAAGTTAGGGACTAATGTAGTCTCTCGGACGCGTGACGGGTTAATCCCTCAGCAGGGACATAGCACTTGTTACAATCTTTTTGTCTGAAACAATCCTGTGAGACAGAATCCAAATAATTTGGATGGAAATTTAAATTTAATTATGCTATGTACTACTAATGCAATACTATAATAAGGGTGCTAATCACCTGCTCTATTTTTATTATTTATTGTAGAAGTATTCAATTAAATTAAATAGTAGTTTTCACTTTCACAATAATCAGGGAAAATAGGGTGGGCAGTGAGTATAAAATTAGTATACACTTCATTTATTTTAGCATTAAAAAGAAAGAAATAATCTTGGCAATGTCTATTTATTGAAAAACTCCTTTCTAAAGTAAGTAACAGCAAGTAACAACTGAATAACAATGAGATTTAATTATTTGTATTGTTATGGTTTTCTATGTAAGTTACTTATTATTAAAAAGCTTTTTTCAATAAAAAGACATGTCAAGATTGTCTCTTCTTACTTTAATGCTAAAATAAACAGGTAGGTATAGTACTTACTATACCTACCTGTTTATTTTAATGAATACTTATTCATCTAGGTACCACTTGTGTTCGATGAAACAAATCACCACCAAGCATTTAAACAGGAACAAGTCAACATTTATCCAGGCTGGTTTTTAATGAACTGTCAAGGATTAATCCAGGGGAAGTGAACGCCCCTGTATATATATATATATTTTTTTTTCAAAACTTAAGCTTAAACTTAAGCATAAAATAAGCTTCACAGGGATGCTCACTTGGACTTGATCAACCCCTGGCTGGTTCTTGACCGTTCCTTAAAAAGCACCCTGTATAGGCAAAGTCTATTCTTTCAGTATGTTAATAAGATGATAAGTATGATAACATTTTTAGAAAGAAAAGAACACATTGTTCAATCAAATGCAATATTTTTTGTCATCTAGGATAGTGTAGTGACAATCTACAAAATTTATTTTAGCATTAAAAAGAAGGAAACAATCTTGACATGTCTTTTTATTGAAAAACGATTTTTTTAAATAAGTAATTGTTACATTATAAAACTATAACAGTATAAATAATTAAATCCCATAGCTATCGTAATCTGTCGTCTCCCGTTAACCCATATCGGGTCAAACTTTTTTTTTGGTTTTATTTATAGTATTTTTTCATGCAAAAAAAATCAGAAATTGCTTTGAGCTATGTATGGATTTCTATTTAATTCCGATCTCAAAAAATATATATGGAAAACACAAAAAACTATGAAAAAAGCAAAAAAAAATTACAGTAGTTGGCGGGGATCGGGAGGGTTAATGCCCCCTCCAAGAACCTTTTCTTGAAGCACCAAGTCGTTTTTTTGAACCCGCAGTACTTGGATGGTCGAAGCCCGCATAACTTGGGTTTTATTTTTTTCTTGCTGATGCTTATTTTTTTTAAAAGGCTTTTTCAGTAAAAAGACATATCAAGATTATTTCCTTCTTTTTAATGCTGAAATAAATGAAGTGTAGATATTGTGAGACATATTACTATAATTTTACCCAGATATGAAAATCTGGGTAAAATTATAGTAATAATAAATATGAATTCCATAGATGAAATTAAAGTCCATAGATTTTATATTTGATCAATATCAATATCCCTTTTATCCTGATGCTCTATTCTTGTATTAGTTTCTTTTTGTATACCTAACTTTTGTTCAGTGTGCCTCTTAGCAAAGGCTTCCGCTAACAATTCCATTGCTTCCTAATTTTTTATCTCCTGCAACTTCTCCAATTTGGGACTGCTGTAAGTTTAAGTTTATCCCCCATCTTTTGTGTTGTCAGCCTCCACATAATTGATAATGATAAACATTAAGAAATGTAACTCAAATCCTAGTCATCAAAAGCACTAAATAGGTTAACAATATAGTAGTTGCTATTATAATTGATAATATTAAATAAAAAATAGAGTCATGCAATATTAAATAGGTCTTGGAGATTGATGCATCTATATGATGTATGATGAAATCAAAATATATTAATTATTTTATTTTTATTTCCAGCGAGTATGTCAAGAATAATAACTCCATCTACAAATACAACTGCAGCCGCAAAAATGAATTTATCAAAAAGGGATTACGTAAGTATAATACTTAATTGATCCCAGAAATACCTAGATCACTGCTCATGCCTTAGGTGGAACCTCAATGAACACTACAATGTCAGTAAAACATTAACAGTGGCAGTGTAAGCTGTAGATCTCGCGGTCATCTTTGAAGATTTATGGGTTTTTTTTTTTGAAGTTTTCTAAATCTGAATGGACACTAAAACCTGCTCACAAGATTTAACAAGAATTGATTGAGAAATGCAACCTGTAGAGGGGAACAGCCAGACATACAAAAGCGTTTTTCCCTAATCTGAATCTTTCTCAGTCAATAAATTGTGATGTTATTATTTTATTCAACCGATTTCTTTATTTCGTTCTTCTGCAGACAATTATAGATCTAAGCAGACTCACATGGAAAAATTTCCGGAGGACATAATTCGAGCAGAGACCGAGACTGGGGGTGATCCAGACATCTTAACTAGTGAAGAATTTACTGCCCCCACAAAGAGCAGCTATGCTGGCATATTTGGCAGTGCAACAAAGAAAACTCTTGTTTCTGGTAAATTTTAGACTTTGGAATAGTGAGATACAGTCAAGGGCACCAATATGTATACACCACAAAGTCCCAAAAATATGTATACAGACCTTATTACTGCGATGGTAAGGTTGATGTATACATATTTTTGCAACTTTGCGCGGATCCATGTCTTTGACTTTGACTGTACATACCTATACTTTTTTTATTTTTGATATATTTTTAATTTGCTATTTCTACGTTTTAGGACGAGGGAGACGAAAAAACTCTTCAGGAACACCACAAAGCTCAACTCCGGTGAGAAGGGTGAGCCTAAATTTTATCAATGTAATTCTGGGCTTGTTTAGCTGAAGCCATCAACTTAATAATATACTTCAATTTCAGATAAATCGGGAGAAGAGTGATTACAAAGTACATATCTTAGTTCAAGGATCTAAAACGCCTAGTCAAGCAACCGATACCTTGTCTACACCATCTACGAGCCGCGCAGGGTCTGAATCAGAAACTATAGAGGATAAGACTCCAAAAGCAGATAAGCCACTTTCTACATTTTCTACGCCAACCACATCAGGCAGTGTTTCGGGAGTATACCCCTGCCCTCTGTGCGCATTTACGACGACGCGCCTTAACGTTCTAATCCTACACAACAAAACACACAGTGCCACTTATACACCTTACACGCCTTCTCCAGTGCGTAAAAAACCGGTTGTGAAATCCCCGCAGAAGTCGACTCCAAACAAGACGCCAAAAGCACGTAAACCACGCAAAGAAAAAGTCGAAAAAACAGATAAAACAGACAAGACAGATAAATCAGAAAAACCAGAAAAGACGGACAAGCCTGAAAACACAAACAAAATGGAGAACACTGAAAAGGTCGCCAAGAAATCTCAAGCACGAAAGCGCTCTATTGGAGAAGCCCAAGAAACTGTAGAAGTTAAGAAGCCTAAGACTGATGAGGAAATCAAAAGCAGCTTGCTGGCGGACTGGGACGACATGGACGAAGACTCCAACGACAAGTCGCCGGAGGTGGCGCCGGCGTCGCCCGGCCTGCCCGCGTCGCCCGGCCTGCCCGCCGCCGCAGAGCCCGCGCACACCCCTGCCGAGCTACCCGTTCCGTCTGCTGTCAAATCTGATGCTCCACCTGCAACTGATAAACCCGAGTCCTCGAGTGACTCCAAATATGAATTCTGCGAGGACGAGGACTGGTCTCTCGAGGCGGACGCTGGTCGTAAAATTCCTCGAGTTAAAAATCCCGCCAAACGAAGAGAGGAAAGAAAAAGCATAAGCATAGATGACGACGATGTGGCGAGAGAGGTTGCCGAGCTGCTGAACAGGACCACCATGCCCGACCTACCGGCGCCCCCGGAACCTTTGACTATCGAAGAAAATTTTCCTGAGCCTTCGATCGTAAAATCTCCCGACAAAAAGGTTGAAAGTGCACCTGAATCGAGTAAAGCGGTCGAGAAACCCGCACCAGAAACGCAGCCAACGAAAGCAATTTTTAAAACCAAAACGTTTTTTCGAAGTAGACACTCCAGAAGCCAAGACGCAATAGGAAAGTATGTGGCTGAGCAGCTGAACGCGGCTGAGAGAATGGACGCAGAGAGCGAACTTAACGGTTCAGATGCGGTGTCGTCGCCCGAAGCTAGGGAGTCACCCCCGATAGAACACGTGAAGGTGGCTCGTTTAGCACCAAAAATTCAACTCAAGAAAATGAAAGCGGAAGCAGCGCAGTCACGGGAAAAGGAAAAAAGTTATTTAGAATTAGTCGCAGATGACAAATCTACGGCGAACGGTGCTAATAATAAAACTGATAGTTTAGTGGTTGAAAATGCTGCCGTTGTTGATCAAAAAGAAAATTGTAAATTAACTACTCCACATTCAAATTTAGATGTTTTATACCCGACGCAAGAAATAAAACCGATTAATAAAGATATGCAAGTTGGACCATTGGCAAAGGATAAAAATCAGCCAATTGAACACGAACAATTAGGCAGTACTTTTATTAAAGAAAATATCATTTATGATAAGAAAGTTATTGAAGAAAAATCGGACAAGAAGAATGTTGTACAAAATTCTGATCTTGATATAATGCCAGAATCAATTCCACCTAAATCGTCTGAGCAATTTATAGAACCATTTATGAATGAATCTACTGCATCTGCTGTGGATGCCTTATTAAGTGTGTCAAGGGAAACTGACAGGGTTACCAAAATTATAAGTGATGATCCTCCAGAGGATTTGTTTGAAGATGACAATAAAGACAATGGAGGAAGTATCAATATTAATGGGTTCAATGAAGAGTTGAAACAAGGAAACAATCTTTTAAAAACTGCACTAGCAGAAAAGGAATCTATGGTTGAAGAATCTACAGCAGAGGATATGCCGACAGTGGACGAAGTACCTAAAGTGGAAGAAGTAGCTCCCATAGCAGAAGTAGTACCAACAGAAGATGAAATACCGACTGTGGGGGAGCAACCCGCAGCACACGCAGCGCGCGCCGCTGAAGGCTTACCTGGCACGGAAGACGTACCCGTACAAGTACCTACGTCAGCAGAAGAACCTCTCTCAAAAGACTCAAATGAGCACAAGTATGACATAAAATATCAGCACATCGACTTGAATGAAAGTCAGAACGATATGACGCACAAATTTAATTTGGAAGATAATGAACAACCAATAACCAAAGTAGATAGTGAGTTTCATCCTGAAACTGTAATAGACAACATCCCCTCTGAATCAGATCTTCAAATAGCGGAAGCATTAATTAATCTTCCTGCAACAGCTGTCCAAGCTAGTCAGCACCAAGATAACTTGAATTTAGCAACGCATTTCGCAAGTGAACCTTTTCAAGAAGAAGTACAGGAAGAAATAATTAAAACTGAAAACAGTGTTGAGGTAAACGAGGACAAAATGTGTGAAGCTATCCCTGAAGATAATTCGGTAAATGAACCTAATGTAGAATCCTTAGAAACAACAAAAAGTGACGGTCTTAATGCAAGATATGAAACTGAAGAAGAGAAAAGTGAAAATTTGAATGCCGCACAATCTTTAGTACAGATGTCAGAGTCAATAGATCATAAAATCAAGGTGACAGAATCTAAATTAAACGAAATTAACAGCGTGACAGTAGATACGCCAACGACGTCTCCGAGTAAAATTATTGAAACAAACCGTTCCGTAGAACAAAAAATCGCATCATTGTCGTCTGATAACAACAGCGATCCGAGTAACAGCAAATCTGCTAAATTCGAAACATCATCCTCAAAACTGCTAAAAATTTTAGAGGAGCCATGCATGCCTAAAATCATTACTAAAACGCCTACTAAACAAGTGATAGTTTCCGGGAAAGAGAAGATTTTAAACTTCGACGTCAGCAAAGCTGCAATAAAAGCTAAACCTCAGTCGCCTAAACAGAAAATTATAATTCGTCGCAATACTCCCAGCAAGAATATAATGAACAGTCTGAACGACATGGGTGCGCAAGAGAACATAATCCTGTCGCGCAGCAGCAAGCCGCCGGCGGACGGCTCGGGCGTGCAGACCTACACCATCCAGGCCTCCGGCGACTCCTCCGACCGCGGCGGCGTGCTCGTCCAGCAGAAGGTGCGCAAGCTCCCCAAGACACAGCCCAAGCTGCACAAACTTAAGCAGCAGTTCTCCTTGGTCACCTCCGTTAGCGAAACCAAAACGACACCCGAGCAGCAGACCACAGATGACGCTATCTACGACATCAATTCTATGCCCATTGTGTTATCCGATGACATCCTCACTCCAGAGAACATCGAAAAGATGCCGATCGTCATGTCGGACGGTAAGATCATCACGAATCCTACGAACCCCTCTCCCAAGCTGATTAAAGCGATACACGGCGAAAGTGAAAAAATTGTCATGACGACCCAGAGCAAACCGGAACTCAAAACGTTGCTAATGAACCCCAGTCCGGAGGTCAGCAAGGTGACAACGCCTAACATTTTATCGAAGTCTGCCAAACTGAGGGGGTCCAAGCCCATGTTAGTCATAGATAAAGCGACCGGGAAACAGAAGATCATCATGACCAAATCGGAGCCTACGGTCAAGGAGATAAAACAGGCGCCGACCAAACTAGAGCCGGTGGCGCAGCCGGCGACCAAGCCCGGCAAATTCATCATCGTGCCGACGGCCGGCGCGCCGCGGCCCGCGCGCGCGCAGAAGATCGTCATCGACCCGCAGACCGGCAAGGCGCACGTGCTCGTGCCCAAGCCCGAGCCGCCGCCCGACAACAAGCCCGTGTCCGCCAAGCTCGTGCCGCAGCCCGACGCCGGCCCCGGCAACACCGTCATGATCATCACCAACGCGCAGGGCGCCCAGTCCCGCATCCTGCTCACGCCCGAGCACGAGAAGATACTGTTCCCCAACAAGCAGCAGCCGAAAGCGTCGCAACTGAAAACGGTGACGCACCGCATCACGACCAACCCGTCCGGCGCCCCGAAGACCATCGTGACGACGGTGGGCCCCACGAAGACGGCCAATACTAAAATAGTTCCTAAGCAGAAGAGCGCTATAATCACATCCAAGGGCCAACTGATCGTAGGAGGCCGCGTCGCCACCACGGCCCAGAACATCGCGCCGATGCCCGAAATACGTCCGAAGCAAAGAATCATCGCTTCCGAACCCCGTAAACTCGCCCAGACCGTTCAGAAAACCTCATCGGAACCATTGATTTTCCTTCAGCAGAAGTCCGGACAGGTCATGCAGCTCACGACGGCACAATTCGAGCATTTACAAAGGACGGGACAGATAATTCAGAAGACTTCGGCGGTCCCAGAAAATAAGATCGTGGTCCAAAAATCAATCGCGATACCGTCTAACGAGTCGGTCGCGCCCGCGGTGCCCAAGAAGATGAGACGGCCGCCGCCGTCCTCGCCGCAGCCCGCCAAGAGGGCCAAGCAAGAGGTCGCCATCGCGCCCGCGCCCGCGCCGCCGCTGCCCGCGCTGGCCCCGCTGGCCCCGCTGGCCGCGCCCGCGCCCGCCTACCCCGACCTGGACAACCTGGAGGAGCTGCTGCCGTCCACGGCCATCGCGCGCCAGCCGTCGCCCGCGCCCGCGCCCGCCCCCGCGCCCGCGCCCGCGCCGCTGGCGGACGGCCAGCTGCTGGCCGTGCCTGGCGAGCACTTCGGCGGCCCGCTCGGCACCTTCTACCTGTGCGTGGAGGACAACGGCTCGCTCACGCCCATCGACAACCGGCCGCTCGTGCTGGAGAACAACCAGCTGGTGCCCATGGCGGAGCCGGCCGCGCCCGAGCGGCGCGACATCCTAGAGGCCGCGCTGGCCAACAGCGACGTGTTCCACGAGCCGCCGCCCGAGCGCGCCTTCCGCGACCTCGGCGCCAACGTGTCCGGCCACTGCCGCGTGTCCGAGACCAGCTCCACGCTGCACCAGCCCATCATGGCGCCCGTGGAGGTGCCGCGCCTGGACGCCGAGCCGGCGCTGGCCGCGTCGCTAGAGGCGGGGCTGGCCGTGATCGGCGCGGCGCCGCCGGCCGTGCCCACGTCGCTGGAGCTGCCCATCACGGTCACGGACCCGCGCATCGCGCCGCGCGCCGCGCCCGCCTGCATGCCGCTGCTGCTGGACGAGCCGCCCGGCAAGTCCATGCCGCTGCTGACGGACGAGCTGGCGCCGGCCTGGCGCGCCGCGCCCGACCCGCCGCAGCCCGACCTGCCGCGCGCCACTTAAGAACTATGCCGTGTTCTATGTAATTATGATGTTGAGAATGTTAACTTATAAATGTGATTCATGTTTACATTATGTGCAATCGATTGTTTTATGTCTCGTATCGATACGTCCGAGCCGGTCGTGCGAGCGGGCCGAGGCCGCGCGGCCGCGGTCGCCGGCGCTGGAGGCGTCATCGCGGAAGCGCGATGTAAAATGTTGCGATAAGTGTACATATATCTTCAAAAGCGAGTACGAGTGCGATATGGCGTTCGGTCTAGCCGAACGAACATTAGACATACCCGCTGCCGACGGCATATATTATACATATAGTGTATGGATTTACTTTTGTAAATTTTAATGAAATAATGATATTGTTGGATCGTAAGAAGAGTTATAAGATTGTATTTGTAATATATAAAAGTTTAGGTAATCATATTTTTATATCGTCTAACATTGGATCGCCGCCCGCGGCCCGCGCTCTACGTTATTGCAGTAAGTACTATGGTAGCGTTAATGTTAAGTACAATTTTGTTGATGTAACTTTAAACATATTCAAAGCACATTATTGGTTTGTTTGAGTGATCTACGTCGGAATCTAGATCGGACTATAAAAATGAAGTCTTAGTGTAACTTCTATGTAGTTTTAAATAAATAAAATTCTAATCAAAACTCTCTTTTAATCTCCAAATCTCAATAAAAATAAAACAATATTGCAATTGAAATATGATTTATTCGTCTCCATATTAAATTACCCTTAACTTATTTACTAGATCTTACATCGGGGAGTTTAACAAGTCTAGGCAGCATTGCAAATTAAAGTACACTTTTAATATACTAGGAGTTGGTTTTGCGTACAATTTCACTAATATCGTAAACTTGTGCTTGATTATGCAATGCTGATAGTTTCATTTTGCTTGTAATTTCTGTAAATAATATCGTGTAGGTAAAGTCGTCCGCCGAGCCAGGAAACCGACTGGGTGTACTTCTTTCTATTTATCATCGATTTTATTTGAACTACTTACTAAACTACAGACTACGGTAACAACATTCGCTACGTAAATTCGTAATATGAAAATATTTGCATTGCCTATCTATACAACAAAAATGTTGATGAAAGATCTTATAACTATAATACTTTATCAAAATAAAAATAGGGAAGAGGAAAGTCGAACTTTTGAAAGGGTACGTAAATAAGAAGTCAACTGTACAGGGAAAATGCAGTAGTTTTTCAAGATCACCTCAAAAGGGTTTGCGCGAACCTACAAGAGTAAGTAAACAATAACGACAGCCAACTAGACCACCGTACAAATATTGCTCGTCCTTTTAATTAATCCATAAATTAAAAACTTGTATAAAAATATTGTAAAAACATGAGCGAACTTAGTTACAACAATGAATTTTTATATGAAATGAATACCTAATAATTTCATGTGGCTGCGGTAATTCACAGGTACATAACTTTGTTGTGATCAATGTTTTCACTTAGGTACATTACAATAATTATTACATCAGTTTGACTCGACTGGGGAAATAACTTACTACGAGTGAAGACCTCTGGTCTCCAAACCTATGGTAATAATCAACATACCAATTGTATTTTGAAAATCTGAGCAACTTATTGAATCCCAATTATAATAGGTACTTATACACTTTGAAAATTTTGGATGGAAGGAAAGAAATGTCAACTTCTAAAGGTATTTACAATGGTAAGTTCAGCCAAGTGTTCGTTATGGCGGGTTTCATAATATCTTCCCGAACACTTTATAATCTGTAGATTTTGAAACACCATGTCTGGTTTGAGGAAACCTTATGTCTTGGCCCTTTCACGGGTCGCTTCGATTTTGACAATGTTACATCAAAACTAGAAGGAGCGGGCTTAGGTAGTTATGTAATCCACTGATGGAATGCAAATATGTCAATTCTAGAGACTAGAAGGCATGGGTAAACAAGAATGGCGTTGTTGGCTTCCTTATTTGAGCGCTTGTCGAGTGGTGTTGGGAAGGAAGAGGCACATAAGACCGCCTCCAACTAACAATATGGCCACAATGAAGGTAGGCGCGGGGCAGTACTGGTCGAGCAGAGCCGCTATCACCACGTTGCCGATGATGCCTCCGAGACGCGCCGCCACCATAGACACCGCTACACCAGTTGCACTGTAATAAATGTGTTGGTTAAAGACTCGCACGGATTACCAGAAATGTGAACCATAACACACGTAACAGGATCCAAGAGATATTTAAATCTGGTTTAAGTAAATACTTACTAGAGAATAAAAGGTTTCTTTCTACCTACCTCCTGCGATAGGTATGTAGGTAGGTACAGGTCGTGTGCTTAAATAGTAGTTTATGCAACTGCTACATAATGAGGGTCCTTAAAACACGAGTGTTTTAAGGCCTAATTATGTGGAGTTGCATACATTACTTTATCTACACTCATATTATAAGTACTCTAAGATGGGTTCAGAAGCCGAAGGCATATATCATACCCATACTTGTCACGAATTTGATTGTTTTTTTTAAACCATAGACAAACATACCGAGCTGACGTTTCGTAAACTTTGTAAAAAATATATATATCACATTATTAATTATACATGTCGTACTGAACTCGACTTATATACGTGAGTGATCCGTTTTATTTCACTATGATTGTAAATTACGTTGGTTGTCAAATTTGAAAAATCGAATTCGATATCGAAAAGTCATTACGACATCGAATTCGATGTCGTAATGACTATTACTTTACCGCTGGACCTGCAGGGCGGGTGGAGGCGATGGTGTACTGCAATGCTGGTCATTTTCTGCGGGTTTTTTTTGTTTTTATACAACGAGGAAGGCAAGCGAGCAAGTGGGTCACCTGGTGGTAAGTGATCACCACTGCCCATAGACACCCGCAACTCCGGAGGGTTTGCAGATGCGTTGCCAACCTAGAGGGCTAAGATGAAATGCCTCTTGTGCCCGTAATTACACCGGCTGTCTTACTCTCCACACCGAAACACAACAGTGCAAGCACTGCTGCTTAGCGGCAGGATTAACGAGTAAGATGGTGGTAACGATCCGGACGGACCTCGCACAAGGTCCTACCACCCGTTTCTGAACGCATTATAGAGGACTTATGATATGTGTGTAGATAAACTACTATTCAAGACTCCCCGTTAGATTACTATACCTACCTACTTACCTATTCTAACGGAGTTGGACAATTTGAATAATTCTGGATTCAAGAAAACTATCTTAAAAACTTCGTAATTTGTAGAACAAAAGATAAACAATGTACCGTAAGTTGGTGGGGAAGACTTCAGTGATGAGGCAGTCGAGCGAAGCGTTACCGCAGGAGATGACGGAACTGAAGATCGCGCTGACGATCAAGTTGTTAGTCTTGTTGTACACGAAGTACATCGCCGCTGAACACAGGCCCGCGGAGAACGTCGCGAACACTGCCGGACAAGTTCGTAGTAGACGGTATTTTACCCAGTCAATTCTCTATCGCCTCATTTTGGGCTGTCGCTGCGGTTAGGATCTTGAGAATTCCGTCGATTAGCGAGCCTGATACACAGCCTGATTTTTTGACAGGTTATTTGGTAAAGCTGAATTAATATTTTGTGAAGTCTGCCATGCCATGAGGCGCTATTTTTGTGATAATTATGTACCTAATCCTGAAAATTACACGAACGACATAGGCCCCAAATCTGGTGGTTGTCGAGATCTATCTTGACTTTGACATTCCATAGAACTACTACTTGAATTCAATTAACCTTTCAATCTCACATTAAATATTAACAACGATTATTACTACGAAAATAGACGCCTTAATGTCACTAGTTGTCAGTTACATTTTGTCATCTTTTAGGCTTTTCATAAGCGGAAGAATGGGGGTTAAGTTTTTTTTTCTACTTTACTTTCGTTAAAATGGATTTCGAGGAAAACTAAATTACTCTTGTCTCTTAGCGGATTATGATATATTTTTCTTATAGGAAAATTGTATCGTTATAATCATTTCACATGAAATTACAAAGGTGGAGCCTTAACAAAACCTTACGAATTTTGCACGTTTTCTTTCAAACTAAAAAACAATTACTTTGCTCACCCGTGACCACTAATGACAAATAGTTATATCTGTCACGTCTGTTACGTTTTCTTTCGGCAAAATACCTCTAGACGTTATTATTTCGTTCTTAACTAGGGCATTTTCAGTAGATGATAAATATTATTTCAATATAACCAAATCGTGTAATGGAAATTTGTCATTGTCAGCAGCATAAATGATAACACACCTCATAAATTAAATGGTCATGCTTTTAGTGAAGTAATGTTTTGGGTTGCTTATTCCGGGAACTAGGTATATTAGTTTTATAGATCGATTGCCCCCTCCGCTAAGTGATGAATCATAATCATCATACCTAAGAAGAATTTTCTTCCGAGACGGTCCATGCCGAGCACGGCGAAGATATTGGAGGGGATGGCAGCGGCGACCGTGATCAGGGACTCCATGAACACGTCCGAGTGGATGTTGGGGTCGCACGTCGCCTCCGCCGAGTGTGTGCCGTACTGCGTCACGTAGCGCGTCACCTGGATACGAAACATTTCAAAGTTAAGATACCTTACTTAACCACAGACGTTACGCATCTCTTCAGACTAGTATGCTAGTACAAAAGGGACCAAGGGCTTTACTCGAGTTCAGCCCCCAGCGAGGCCAGGGCAGGGGCTAGTGACTACTGATAGTTGCATATGTACGAATCAATGGAACGCCTCCAAAAGAAAGTGGTTCAAATGAAATCAAGACCAAGTTAGGTACCTTAAATCTCAGAGCCTCTGATATTTAAATACTTAACCCATCACTCATAGGTAGTACATAAATAAATAAATATCATGGGACAATTTACACCAATTGACCTAGTCCCAAACTAGGCAAAGCCTATACTATGGGTACTAGACAACGGATTAACGGATTTAGTGGTACTAAATACCAACCTATAAAGTTTAAAGTTTAAGTAAAATCCAGAGCAGCTTTGTATATATAGGTACCTGACAGATGTCAGCTTCAGCGTTGTCGTGAGTCCTCGACCACTCGTCGAAGCGGTTGAACATTTCGGGGAACCACATCATGAGACCGTAGTAACTGAAATAAGACACAACAAGTGTTAAGAAAATTCAGTAAATAAAAATGCAGCATTTTATAGAATTCATAACTAATTCCGAAACGAATTTAGTCTCTTTGAGCTTTGAAGGCTTTGAGCAGAGTGGGAACCCAAAGTGTGTAACACTGCTGTTCCACTTAAAAAAATGCATTAAGACATGCTTCAAACTTACCCTATATGGAAAGTAAAGTTGATAGTGATAGATATCGTAGTGAACTTGAGTATGGGCGGTACAAATAGCTGCTTGCTGTGCTCCACGATGTCGCCAAACATTTTCCTTATCTTGGACTTGGGGAGCTGGGGCTCCTTGGACTCGATCTGCTTCTCGGGCTTGGTGTGCGTCGGCTCATCGACCAGCAGCTGCTTGACGGGGTACAGGTCTTTGCTCTTGCCTGTGTTCATGAGGTAGATGCCGCGGAGCACCTGAGGAAGAACAAGCAAATGTGTCTGTTAATTGGTCAAATGCAATCGCGAATATTGCATTTTCAAAATTGCTGTCATTCTTCAATTTGGTGATGACGAAGTAGTAGCATAAGCACCTAGCCCAAACCAAGGGGAATAAATCTGTTTTATTGCCCTATATCTACTGAACATTGAAGATAACATTGAATTGAAGACATTGGTGGAGTCGTAGTGATTCCGCACATACAAAAATAAAAAAATATGGAGTCGTTTTCACAAATCTTGGGATTAACCTTTGCATTCGTTGAGTGGTGTTTAGTAAAGTGAGCGTACCTCAAGTGCTTCCTCCGGGCGGCCGGTGGAGATGAGGAACTTGGGCGACTCGGGCAGCAGGAACAGCAGCGCCGCCACCAGGAACGACGGCAGCGACATCACCAGCAGGAAGATGCGCCACGAGTTGTACACGAAGCCGTTCGTCGTGCCTCCGATCTCTGGAATAATGATACCACTTTATTGTTATGCGATTCATGCATCATTTACATGGTTTCGCGGAATGTAAATGTTACGCGATTTATATACTTAGGTACACCATTCGTGGAAATTTACGCTGTTTATCTAGTTGTGTAGCCACGATTTTATAATTACCTACCTTAGTACTGCTCGATATATGTAGATACCTAATGCATTTAACTAATCGATAATTATTTGAATTGAAGTATTCGACACATAATAGTTTAGTTATAGCTTAGAATAGGGTCTGAGCTCTAGGTTTTGGGTACTGATCAACGCCACAAGAGTTGGCACGGATCTTGATCAATTTTAAACCCATAAGAACCACAGCGTGAGGGGTGCATGGAAGAGAGCTTCCTTTCGCCAATGAGACCCAATAATAGTTGTGTCTACCAACCAGCATTGGATTCACAAAGGAAACTGACCACTAGGAATGATGACCCAAGCAAGCCCGGCGACGAACAAGTTGCCGAGCGTCCAAAACGCCGCCATGAAACTCAGCATGGCGCCTCGCCTGTTCTTCGGCTGAAACTCCGCGAAGTATGACCAGATCACGGGACCCGACCCTCCCAGACTGCAAAGAAACAAATGCTTTTTATTAGTTTGGAAATTGGAAATCAAACGCTTAGCCAGTTAGACACAGTTAGGTCCGAGCGGCCTAGTAAAAACTAGACTGGACTTTGCGATTAGTAAATCAACAGCCAAAAATACAACGCCACTTCTCTCTAAGATCTAATTGTAGCCTACATAATTGGGCTTAGTGACAGGTGAGGTCGCTCTCATCTGAAACTGCCACGAAAGTCACCAGCAGTTGCAAAAGTAATGAGTTGCGCTGCGTTTTCTTTCTAGCAGGCAATCGCTTATCGACATGAAGTTAGTCACACTGAAGACTAAAGAAGCAGCCCAATCCCCTGTCTCTAGTCGCGGAGAAAATACTTACGCAGCGCCGTTGATGAAGCGGAACAGCATGAAGAGCTCGTAGTTCTGGCTGAAGGAGGAGGCGACGATGGCAAGCGCGTTGATGATGGAGATGGCAATCAGCACGCGCTTGCGGCCGAGCGAGTCCGCTACGGAGCCCCACGCGTACGCGCCCGCCATCATGCCGATGAATATTATACTGTTCAGCCATCCCTGTCAACAAACATCCAATCAATAAATAATGAGATATTCATCATTCATCACCAGCCTTCTTTACGGCCCACTGCTGGGCACAGGCCTCCTCTCAGAATGAGAGGGCTTGGACTATAGTTCCCACGCGGGCCCAGCGCGGATTGGGAACTTCACACACATCATTGAATTGCTTCGCAGTAGTGTGCCGGTTTCCTTCCTCACAATGTTTTCCTTCACCGAAAAGCTCATGATACAAATGTAATTCCGCACATAAATTCCGAAAAACTCAGAGGTGCGCAAGCCGGGGTTTGAACCCACGACCCTCTGCTTGAGAGGCCATAGGTCAAACCACTATGATATCACGGCTTTTTAAGATCCTAATGGAGACTAGATTAATAAACTTATTATTCACGCAGTCACTTAGCAACTATCTTATTAGAATTGTTGTTCTGATGCACTGAAATAAGGAAATCATAAAAGCTGCAGGACTGCATTTTTGGGTAAACACCAAAGTATCAGGGTTAAGTGATAATGTTGGTAACGCTATTATTAGTGTGCAATTAATTTATTTGCTTTACACTATACCTACCTAGCAAGGTGACCCAGTGTTTATAAGTATAGAAACTAGGGTTGAGCAGTACTTACCCTACCTACATAAAGTTATTATAACTAGATAAAATAAATGCTACTTTATGTTTTTTTTGTGGGTTTTCTTATCTTACATAGTAAGATAAGAATTTTAATAGGCAGATATTTATGCAAGCGAAGCGAAATCGTTACAAATAGATTTTGCTAACAGATCAGAAGAAATAACCTAACCAACTTAGAAAAGTTGAAAAACCCCCGATTGTCATTTCAAAGTACAATATTTCAAAAACGGGTAAACCGATTTTAATGAAACTTAGCTAAAACCATCAAAAACCGCATCGAAATCGGTCCATCCGTTTGAGAGCTATGATGCCACAGCCAGATACACAGACACACAGGTCAAACTTATAACACCCCCCTTTATTGTCGGGGGTTAAAAAACCGGCCGGCCAAAACAAATGACAACGCTATGTGAGCAGACTTACCTACGCAAATCATGTGAGCTGATGTTGTTTTAAAAAAGTTTTAAAACGTAGCGAATCTTGAATCTTGATGGATTGTGAATCTGCGCTCTATTTTTATCTTAAATATTCTCATATCGGAATTCTACCTCACTCCTACTTACATGATAAGCTGGCAACGTGTCTCATATTCATATACGCTTGTCTAGTACCCCAGTTACTCTTACCTTAGTCTGTGTGGTGAGGTCTAGGTCGCATTGCGCCGAGGGCAGGATGAAGGACATCGAGATGACGTCCATCTCTTCGGAGGTGCTGACCAGCCCGCAGACTGCCAGCAGCAGGTAGTGGAACCGGCCATATCCTGTCACAGGGCAAACACGTCAACACACGTAGCGTATACACCTCGAAATTTTTCATCATCCTGTCAGCCGAAAGACGTCCACTGCTGGCTCTAGGCCTCCCCCAAGGCTCTCCACTCAGACCAGTCTTGTGCTTTCCGTATCCACCGCGGTCTTTACCGGGTCGTCACTCCATCTTGTTAAGAGGCCTACCGACAGCTCGTATCCCGGTCCGTGGACGCCATTCGAGAACCTTCTGACCCCATCGGCCATCAGTTCTGCGAGTTATGTGCCTAGCCCACTGCCACTTAAGTTTCGTAATTCTTCCAGCAATGTCGGTAACCTTTATAGTTCCACTGCGGATATCATCATTTCTGATTCTATCCCGCAGAGAAACTCCGGGCATAGCCTAGCTGCATGAAATTTAGGTGGTGCCCCGCCACTGCACGTCAACAAATCCCGCCATGCTCACGCCACGCCTTCGCGGAACCGCCTGTTTACTGCGGAAACCGCTGGAATGCAACGCGAGCACTCCATTCATAATTGTGGTGACATTAACATACGAGCGTTACGTTACACCATTATTTTTGTTGACGAATGCAAACGCATCCGGTTCCGATGAGAAGCATTTTAATGGGTGTTACAATGTTTTTGTTTTGTGTAAACATTAGACAATGTTACGTAATGTTTATACAGAAGTTGAACTTTTATTGGGTCGTAATTTGCTAAGTATTGTCATTCAGTTTATGTTGCATGCCTCTGCCGGTTCTTTTATTTAGATTATGTTACAATATAGCTCTTAAACACATATCATAAATCCTCTATTATGCGTTCAGAAACCACAACATAACATCATTATGACAGTAAATTTTCGTCTTCAAAAACCAATACAATTTAAAAAAAAAAATCTATACGAAAGCTCCATAAATGATTGTCTATGATTTTAAAAAACAGCCAAATTCGTTTATTATGCCTTCGGCTTCTGAACCTATCTTAGAGTACATAAAATATGTGTGTAGAAAAAGTAATGTATACAACTCTACATAATTGGCCTTAAAACACTCGTATGATCCACCCACACACCCTCAGCATGTAACGGTTGTATAAACTACTATTACTTTACTACCAAGTTCTATAATATTCTGACCCTAGGACTCGCGGGAGTTAAGGATCTAAGTATTCTAAGTATAAGCTCATAAAGATGAGTGGAGTACTGGAGTGGATCCATCAAGAATGCGCGCATGTCACGCTACACCGTCTGGTCAGTGGTCAGTCATTGTATTAACTGATAAAGGACCGCGTGTTCGAGCCTCAATGGGAGGGACTAGCCAATTGAACTGATTAGTCCGTACATCCTCTTTTACTCTTTAATTTAGTTTGTATACTTATAGGAATGCTGCGGAGACCAACAGTTATGTGTCATGGAGTAAATGGGGTGGTATTAGATTGTCGCCTCCCTTTAGCTAAATTTCCTTTTAGCTTGGAAAAACTATTTGGATAAGTTCCAATGCAAGTTAGTTGAGCTGCTTGTAGTTGCTGACAGATTGCGCCTCGAAACTTTATACTTAACCTAACCATAAACAGTTCATTTTTGAAACAAAATTTTTTCGCTGACTGTACTTTCTGTTGTCTGTACTTGTTTTGTCACCCAACTTACATATCCATACCAAATTTCAAGTCGATGCTATTAACAGTTGAAGAATTCCCTCCTGTGGAGACGATCCTGGCCGCACCATCAGATTATTACCACCGTGCCGTGTTACCGTATTGCCACCGAACTTACTTAAGTATGCAAAATTTGAGCTAAATCGAACATCGGGTCTGAGCCGGTCTGAGTGGAGAGCCTTGGGGGAGGCCTATGTCCAGCAGTGGACGTCTTTCGGCTGACATGATGATGATATTAAGCTTGTAAAAAATATATTAAACCTTACCTTATTAAGCAACAAAAACGATTGTTCAGTTTCGCCAGTTAAGCATGGTACCACTCATTTGGTAGAGCCTAATCCTGACTGCAATTCGGAGGTTGCTGTTACAAGTTCAGCTGTTTAACAGATTTTACATTGCGTTGTCATTATTACGTCGTAAATTTTATTTGAATAATTACCGGTTAGTTCGATTGCTTTCTCGAAGTCAGCTTTTTCGGAGACTGGACCTTTCTCTGGGTCGCCTTTGACTGGTGTCTTCAGCGACGGGACGACGCCTTGAAAAAATTACAGGGTTAGCCCAAAATATTTCTTGTAGTTTTACGCGGATGTATCTCCGAATGAATGAATGAAATGTCACATTACATGAAATATAAAAATAACTATTGTTCTGACATGTCGGCCTAGACTCGACTGATACGTGAGTGATCCGTTTATTTCACTATAACTATTGTTCTGGTTTATTAACTAAGTATATATACGCCAACTTTAAATCCCTTGTTAAGAAAACTGCGCGAACGAGATTTTGGCATCGGGTTAAAAGTTTATATGGAGAATAAGCGCAGAAAGCCCAAACTTCCATTTATAATTACTATGTAGGTACTGTCGATTTTCGACTTATTTTTAAACGACCGTAAAGCTATTTAGCACTATTTATGAACTTTTTATTAGGGTTCCGTACCTCAAAAGGAAAAAACGGAACCCTTATAGGATCACTTTGTTGTCCGTCTGTCTGTTTGTCAAGACCCTTTTTCTCTGGAACGCGTGGAGGTAGCATGCTGAAATTAATATCAAATACTCAAGCCTGCGGTCCCTTAAAGCCCTTAAAAACCTTCTAAGTCAACGCAATCAAAAGATACAGTCATTAAAAAATCTATTTCCATACAAATTGCCGAAATCGGAAAACCTACAGGGTACTTCCAGCTGTCCTAGAAACTTGAAACCACTCCAAAAAGTCTCAAAATCTTAAAATTTTATGTCTGTCTGTAGATTTCACAGATCAATATAAGTTGACCCCACACTGCGTACATTCTGCTTAGGGCAGGGCTCTGGTAACACTGGACTTCTTAAAACACTGGGGAAAAGCGTTAAAATCTTCCTACGGAACCCTCGTGCGCGAGTCCGACTCGCACTTGGCCGGTTTTTTTTTTTTTTTTTTTAAGTTTGTGATGTAAGTTATGAAGTTCGCATATTCTTCCTTAGTTTATCATCTAACACTCAGTTTACCTAGACACGATTGGCATAATACTACAAATGTATCAGTCTATTTAATCCAAATAGGTACTTGCACGCCTTGAACCATTTGCTGGCGTCAAGTAAGTAGGTATATTCTATTAGGAGCCTGGTGATAACGGTGCTAATGTTAGCATTGGTCTAATTGTTTTAGATAAAATTCGTTAATACAAATAAATGGCTACAAGAAATCCTTATTGTGGGCACTTTTTTAGAAACATGACATGACTTTTGGATTTGTTAGTTTACTTTATTATATTTATACAGAGGCATAACGAACTAGTCTTATTTTTAAGAGTAAAGCAGCCATATACCTTTTGCACACTCTACTCGTTAGATATTATAGAGGTATGCATATATGCTTGAAGTCGCCGACAAAACCTAGCCGGATAAAAAGTATCTTCTTTATTATTGACTCTACATTATTGCATGAAACGACCACTCGAGAGACAGCAGTTGCTTTGTCAAAAGTTAAAATATTGTAACTGGGTGGCTAATTTAAGACACTTTTATGCCTACTCGTTCCGTCTAAACTATTGGCTGGCTATGGTGACTAGTCTAAATTTATTATTTAGCGGCCTCTGGCGCTGCCCCGAAGGCCTTCTATTGTTTATTTACCTGCAGAGGAAGTAACATCAAATTACACGAGTAGTTGCAAAACCCTTGATAGAGACACCAGCAACACATGTAAGTGTTTACAATCACATACAAAATCAGTTATATTTTTAACAACCATGCTGCGTGTAACATGTTCGCGAGTTACAAATACTAATTAAAAGAGTCATACCGAGTTCTGCAGCCTTGGAACCTGGTCCGATCAGCTGGTGGTTCCTTTTTACATCACAATCTGAAACAAAGAAAAAAAGTTACAACGTACAAACTTGTTTTAAAAGGGGCTATAATTACTACTTCATTATTTAGTTTTTGAGATCATATCTGGCTCTACTCGCGTGAACAATTGTAATCACGGGAAACCTCTTATTTACCTAACTGTTCAGACTTATATAAACTGTATCGTTCGTAACCGTATATCGCAGTATTAGTGAATACTCATTGTGCCTATAAGAGGTATAACCCAGTTGATACTGGCTTCTGAACTACATAAATTTGGAAACAAAGGTCCTTCAGATAGCGCTTCATAAATATTTAATGGCGCCAAACAGCCCATAAACCCATAAACAAAATACTAACCTGCGTCTAATGTCGACAAGAGATCAACTTTTAAATCGACGGAATTGAATTAGGAAGCAGTTAGTGGTATCCGACTGCAGTATTTTAGCTGAGGCCGCTGGCGACGCGATGACTAAAGTGTGATATATTTACTTACTTAACAGTTATTTCGCACGAAAGGTGCTGTCCCTCGATGGCATCCATATTACATTTGAAAAAGCCGGACATTAAAAAATACCACACTTTAGTATTAAAATGAAATATCCCATCCCAAATGCGACGCACGTTATACAGTTTTACAAGGTGCCAGAAGAAGTGTGTTCTAAAAAGTCCGGTCATACGATTGTAGCCGAACGGAAGGGTTAATTTTGACATGTCTCTTGCGCCTCCAGACGGATGGTTATTCTATCACTGGAGAAACAGACCGGCCCAATCCGATTTAGTGTCTAGCTTACGAAGGCACGGGTTAAAAACGGTTAGGTGTTCAATCAAAATTTTCGTGTCACAACCAAGGAAGTCATATCCATCTTGGTCGGCCGAAAATTCCAGTAGTACCTATTCTTTACAAATAGTACTTGTACTATTATGTATGTATTCTGTGTTAGAGATAACAAAATTTTCTTGGCTATGTTTGTTTGTCGGGAAGTTATTATAGGATCACACAGAGATGGTTGAATTTTTTATTAGGTAGGTGGGCATTTTCAAAAAACTGTGTACCCTTTTTTCCAAAGTTGTCCTAAATTTTTCCATAGAAATTTTATTTGTCAGTTTTGTGACGGTCCATGTAGAATGTATGTAAAACGCGTCACAAAACTGACAAAAAATTAGGGACATTTTTTATTTTATTTAAATAGATACCTGTTCCAAACGTCATACAAACTCGACAACGTTTGCTATTCGATTTTACGTTACGCAGCATTCGTAAAGTCGTGTTCGACCTTCTGCGTAGTTTCCATAACGTCAAAAAGAGTTATTTTTTTACTCCTAACCTTAGAGTAGCGTTTAATGTAATGAGAACCTTTTTAAGTCCTCAATTTATCTACTGTTTACAACATTACATTATTCAAAATTGTTTAGGGATATATTAAGTCTGCCAGTAGGTACGAACGAAAATAGGGGAGCGGTTGGATTTTGGGCGGAATATTTCAGGAAGTTGTATGTGAAATGAGGCAAATTCTTAAGAAATTTAAAAAAGTAAGAAAACCAAGTATGGAAGATTATAAAATTTCATATTTTTCGGATAATAAATGCAGGAGTCACAAGCATGTGGTTACAAGCTGAACAAATAGGGGCGACTTTTGTTTTTATTTTTTATACTTTGCTTTCGTTAAAATGAATTTCGAGGAAAACCAGATTACTTCTCATGATATATTTTTTCTGGTAGAAAAATTATTACTTTTAATATTATATTATTATAGTTACAAAACTAATGATTTCAAAACAATTTACATGGGTGAAGCGTTAAGTGTCGATTTTCATAAGAGTTTGATAACCAAATTATCTTGATGTATAAGTGTTTATTACCGTGAGGTTTGGGCCCAGGATCAGTTTCTACCATTCTATGCGGGCAGGCGGCGGGGTATGTCGGCTGGGGCGCGGACTGGACGGTCTCCTACTGGCTCCCGACTCGCTTCCAACGCCTTTCGACTCGACTAAAACAAAAAAAGAAATGTTTTTACAGGGCGTCCACTGAAAATGCTTCAAAAATCCTAACTTTCCCTGACCATTTTGTCAGAATTGACTTCATAGCGGCGGGGCGCTACTAACTATAACGATCCCTAACTTTTGTATCTTCTGCAAGAGTTTCGATTCGATGCTAATTGTTTTTAGGTGTTTTTTATTTGTTTTTATTTTATTGTACATTGATGATGTGTTACATTCATGAAGGTGATGCTGGGTTGGGGGTTTCTAGTTTGTGCCCATGTCCACTGTACTAAGGCGTGCAATAAGTACCGGACTGAAATGAATACCGGTATTGACTTCCGGTATTGGAGTCCAATACCGGGATTGAATAAAATCTTAGAACTCGGAACCTGAAATAAAGATGTGCCAGTATAGGTATTAGATTTTTTAACTCAAGTGTCATCACATCATCAGAAAATCCGAATGTACCTAAGTCTGCTCAAGTCCTTGGTCAGGGTCGAATGCCTCAACTAAAAGCAAACGTTTTTTGTTATAGATACTTATGAGGCCAAAAACACCAGTTTTTAGGATTCCGTAGCCAAAATGGCAAAAACGGAACCCTTATAGTTTCGTCATGTCCGTCAGTCCGTATGTCACAGACATTTTACTCGAAAACTATAAGAGGTATATCGACGAAATTTGGAGTATAGGTGTCTTGTAGAAGCCGCTACTTAGTTTGATAGTTAAACAACAAAAATAAATATTTCTAGGGGGGCACTCCATTCATGTAATAAAAAGTTGAAAAAAAAAATATCTGCAGATATCAACGCGTGGCACATATTTCGATAGCTCTTTTAAAAACACTGAGGTTCATAAGCAACTTTTTTGATTGATGTAGCTCCAAAAGCTGCATAAATTGTGTCCCCCTCCGCCCCCCTTTATCTTCTAAAGTCTAATAAATACAATGAAAATTATTTTTAACGTTATTGGATTTACCGTTTTATGAATTATTGCCGTAAAACTGCGCTTCTCAACAAAAGGACGTAAGTCCCATGAAGATGCGCTCTTTTCATCGATATTGCATTTCTTTGTAGTAACGGTTACGGAACCCTTACACTAGGCATGGCCCGACATGCTCTTGCCCGGTTTTTTATGGACTCTTGCTCATTTTCCTCGCCGAACTACAATATTTTAATACGTTCGTTGATACCCTGCCTTCATTCGCAAGTGATTCAATTTTTTTTGATTTATGATCTCATCGTTTTTTATTTATCTTTATTGTAATGGTATGGTATTATTCCTTGATTTTATGAGTAAGTACTAAAAAATCAATCCAACTACCAATAAGTACTACAGTCATAAAGCTATAGATAAGGTTCGTAAGTAACATAATAAAATCGTATTTTACCACCCTAATATTACTCAGGAATAAAATCTTGCTGATGGTAATTCGGTACACGTTTTGCGCAGCATGCCCATCAAATATGTTATTTTTGTTTTATTTTTACTGCATACTCAAATACTTCTGAGACTGGTTAAAAAGCACATCTGCTATTGGGTAAACTGGCTTGACGTTGGCAATACTCCAGGTAAATGCACTTTCAATCGATTTACGAATTACCACAGGTTAGTAGGGTTTTAAATCTGATATAAAATTATGTTCTGGCAATGGTAAAATTTAGCAAAAAAAATCCAGTGGAACGTAGAACCTCCTCCTTTTTTGAAGTCGGTTAATAAAGGCTGTTACATAGTGGTGGACTCATTTGATTAATAAATAAGTTCGGATGACGAACGAATCCAAAAAAAAACGCAAAAGGAAACCGTTGGTATTGTGTTTTGCACAAACATACTTGGGTATAAGTATAAGTAATAAAAGCCGTTTTCAGTAAGTAGATACCGATGATTTGATTATGATTAGGTAACGTAGTGAGTGTGAGTAGGTAGGCAATGCAGTTTTTAGCACATCATTTTTGTAGTGAGAGTTTACATAGGTACTTAGTTTCTTATCTCGTATCTGATTATTAGATGACGGCAGAGCATACAAGAACATTTCAAGGATATTTTCAAGAGATGAACAACCATCGCTGATCGGCGTGAAACATCGCGACATACATTCGTATTGAACACATTGTTCAATACAATAACGTATGAAATACAATCAAGAAAATACCGTGCAGAAAAATACGAAAATACTTAGTACAGAATAGGCAAATTGCTGTGTTAATAAATACGTGACAATTAAAATGACTAAGTAATTGTTAGCGATTCATGTCATGACTAAAGCGTCTTAGGAGGATTCATCCATAGGTAGCTACTTCAAGTTACAAACAATTAGATACAAGTACAAAGGCTGACTTATACTTTTAAGGGATCTCTACCAGTCATTCTTTGAGTAGTAGAGAGGAGTAGTTAATTAAGGGAATTTTCTATAGAAGGTTTTGTTTATAATCACGTTTTCATCTTTGGGTTACTTCAGACATATAAATAGTCTTTAATTATGGGTTGAAATGCTAAATCTCTATTTCAAATATTGAACGAGATATTTAGAATCTATAACGAGCATGATTGGCCTAGGCCTTAAGGCCGAGAATACACATGCATGTAACTTGCACATTTTTATGCAAGTAGCTGGCACACGTGTGTCAAACAGCATACAAATATGACATAAGCATGCAAGCTACCTACACAAATATATAGAAGCTACAGGCATGTGTATTTTTCGCCTTACAGGCAGTAGCGCATGGTGGCGCAACAATAGGCGGGAAGTAGCCGTCAGCCGCTGACGATGGCTATGAGCTCTACCGTGCTTGCCCCATACTCCGAAATGGTCATCTATTTTATAGGCACACAGGAAACTATTTCGTAAAATAGTACTTAGCTTAGGTGCTTAAGTATCTTGCTTGTTTGGCTGGCCTACCTAATAAAGTAGGTACCTACCTAACAAACACGAAATTGACACAGGGTTTACTACGTTTTAGATTAGGTATTATATTATGGAAAACCTAACATAACCTTCCAGAATCGTCGGACATGAATCAATTTTGAGTTTTATGTTTTAGTTATGCTTTTTAATACATGTTTTTTTACATTAAAATGTTCAGCGATTGACCTATCCCACCTGATGGAAAGTGCAGAAGAGACCCAAAGTGTAAACACAAAAAAAAATGTTGATTTGTTTATATTTATATTACCTATGCTTATAATAATATAAAACCTTTATTGCCACAACTTAAAACTAGACATAGCTACGTGTTTGTTAGAAAAACAAAAAAGTTGTGACAATATGTCCCCAGTCTCCTGTGCCCTGGTCCGTGTGAAGACGGCCGGTCGCAGCGTCTCTCATATTTAAATTATAAATTAGAAAAAAGAGACCAGTGCCTAACAAGATTATGTACACAATTTATATTATAAACTATCGATAACCGCAAGAGAATAGGTCAATGATCCCGCGTGAGCCGCTTATTGTTTTGGCCAAGGTTTTAACCTAATCCATAAGCAAAGATTTGTTTTGTTCTCCGGCTATCGGTACTATACCACTTATTAGCTAATTTAATAAGCTATGCCAAGTGTTGTTAAGTAACATTAGTTCGTGTTATCAACGGTAACACAGTGTTACAGGATATCATTACTGCCGAAGTCCTTGGCATTACCACATGCGATTAAGATCATGGCATGGTACCTGCATCCCATGCGTATAGTATCTAAGTAATAATATTTACTTACCTAGATTAGTGTAGTGTAGTACGAGGGCTGTTTGATAAGTACCCGTTTTCTAAATATATTAATATCACTGGCCGCAAATAAGTATACCACCTTTTTGAGCCATTTTTCAGAGGCGGGAAAATTAAAAAAAAAATGGCATTCTTTTGTTTTTTTTTCTCATTTGACAACGATTCAGTGAAGGCGTGAACTTAAAATTGTTAAAATGGAGAAAGAACAGTATCGGTCTGTAAATAGATTTTTATTTTTGGAAGGAAAAACATGTGATGAAATAAAAGTAAGAATGCAAGCGGTTTACCATGAATGTGCTCCTTCTATGACAACCGTCAGATATTGGTATAACGAGTTTAAGCGGGGGAGAACAACCGTCTTTGATGAGGATCGCCCAGGCCGGCCAGTTGAGGTGACTACAGACGATATGGTTAAGAAAATTGAAAATATCGTTTTAGCCGACCGCCGAATTAAACTTCGAGAAATCGTTGATGCTGTAAACGTTTCAATCGAGAGGGTACAACACATATTAGAAGAAAAATTGGGTATGAAGAAAGTATCGGCGAGGTGGGTGCCGCGTTTACTCACGGAGGAGCAAAAACGGAACCGATTGACTACTTCGGAGCAGTGTTTGGCCGTGTTCAAACGTAACCCGAAGGAGTTTCTGCGTCATTTCATGACCGTGGACGAAACGTGGGTCCACCACTACACCCCGGAAATGAAAGAGCAGTCGAAGCAGTGGATTTTACCGGGTGAACCTGCTCCAAAGAAAGCAAAAACCGTCCCATCGGCTGGAAAGGTCATGGCGACCGTTTTTTGGGATTCGCAGGGTATTATACATATTGACTATTTAGAAAAGGGAAAAACAATAACAGGGCAGTACTATGCCAATTTATTGGATGAATTTGACGCCGTGTTGAAGGACAAACGACCCCATTTAAAAAAGAAAAAAGTACTGTTTCATCACGACAACGCTCCGGCTCATTCGTCCAGAGTTGTGACGGCTAAATTAGCACAGTTACGCTACGAACTATTGTCTCACCCCCCGTATTCTCCAGATTTGGCCCCATGCGATTTCTTTTTGTTTCCCAACCTAAAAAAATGGCTCGGTGGCAAGCGATTTGGATCAAATGACGAAGTCATTGCCGCCACAGAGGCCTATTTTAATAACTTTCCAAAATCATACTTTTTGGATGGTTTATTGAAGCTTGAGTATAGGTGGAACAAATGTATAGAGTTAAAAGGTGACTACGTAGAAAAATAAATGCATATATAAAAAAAAAACGGTTTTTTTTTTCATAAACGGGTACTTATCAAACAGCCCTCGTAGTGTCATCCATCGAAACTAATAGGTACTACTTAGTCACGACTTTATTACTTTCACTGTAGACTTTATTCGATCTTGTTTAGTGTTTTTTGAATAGTCATAAGTAACTACATTGATATAAGGACATTTCTTAATAGGCAAATTTGTGGTCAACAGAAAATTGAACTTCTCCAAATAACACTAAGTAGGTACTTAAGTACCTACCCAGTGCACTTCTATAGCTAATTGGCAATGCTGACTCACGTTAAAAAAACAAAATGTTAATAAAACAAATTCCCCAGAATCGCAACGTGTTTAACAAGCCGCCGCTAACGAGCTGTGGTTACCATTTATCAAAACATTAGATAATGTCAAAAAAGTCACACTGGCCCATGTGACCGACGAAAAACAATTATTTTGCTCACCCGCGACCACATATATTAGTTCATAAATATGTACCTCCGCAAAGTAACGCCTGATTCAATAAATTATTTGAAGAAGATAATTTTACGTAGGTATGTGACTACGCTACCTACTCAAATTAATTTTCAATTTGAAGGCGCCACCCGCCGGCGCACCCTCAACCCGATTTCGCGTGTTAGTTATGAACCTTGATTATTATTTACCATCATAAACACGACATCGCGAAACAAACATGCGAATTACAGCTGAAAAATATTATGCTAAATCTAAATTGCTAAATTAAAATCTTGCGGCGAAAAACACAGAATTCCTATCTGGATATATAAATATATATATATATATATAAGACTGAAACTAAAAACTTAGCAGTATGCACAGCATGGTTTTTTATGATTTTTGAGAAAGATCAAGAAATATTAAGCGATAGCAAAATACTTAATATGTCGTCTAAAATTTACCATTTACTAATAGAACTAGTGATTTTTTCTACTTTTATTTTTTGTTTCTGGATCAGTAGCTTTTTTCTAAATACATTAATATTTATAGCGGTAAGTACTAAATAAGTATCTTACCGTAAATACTACAAAATGTTAAACCAGGTTACTACAGAACCCTTAAAGTTATAGTGTCCGTCCGTCAGTCCATGTCCGTCCGCGGCATAGCTCAGAGACTCTTGGTACTAGAGATAGAGAATAATCTCAGAAATTGCACTTATTAAAATTCTTGTAGATTTGAAAAAAATTTTGCTCACTTACTTAAAATCGTGTAAATGTATATAAACGAAAGATGAATTAGTAAACGGGTTTTTTTATAAACATACGTAATATGTATTTATTTTATGGGGACAGTGAGATCGCATCAATGTCATGCAAGGTGCACCTGATGGCTTTATGGTCCGTTTGACCGATCCCAG
Organism: Clepsis dumicolana; assembly: GCA_963691665.1. Classification (NCBI taxonomy): domain Eukaryota; kingdom Metazoa; phylum Arthropoda; class Insecta; order Lepidoptera; family Tortricidae; genus Clepsis; species Clepsis dumicolana. The sequence continues at coordinate 10,935,784 of OY829521.1, forward strand.
TGGAAGAATAGCTATTAGTCGATCACATTTCAATTATAATGATTCTTGTTGAATTTCAGTAGTACAGTCGGCTGCGGAGAGAAGGTAACTCTCCGTGACGTGGTAACCACACCAAGGGGTATAGTTGAATTGAGAAATATTTTTACATGTCAAAGTGTTTATGACCTTGACATAAGATTGATTTTTGCCTGATCTGTGGAAAAACTTTTTTCACTACACCTATACCTTAATTTCTCTGCTGACGTACCGGGTTCTGACACTTTTTTGCGGCTACTCCCCGCCGGCACCCTTAACGTGAAGCGGATTTATTTTCTAGATAGGTCTTCTTGTCTGAATAGGTTTTCGTTTCTATCCACAAAATTTTAGGACGAGGAATTAAATAACTCCAACATATAAATATGACAGTACGTTATGCACTGGAAAAGACATTACAATAAATAAATAAATATCATGGGACAATTGACACCTATTGACCTAGTCCCAAATTAGGCAAAGCTTGTACTATGGGTATCTACTAGACAACGGATAAACATACATATACATATTAAACATCCAAGACCCGAGAACAAACATTCGTATTCATCATATAAACATGCCCCTACCGGGGATCGAACCCGGGACCTGAAGCTTCATAGTCAGGGTTTCTAACCATAAGCTATCCGATCGTTAAGAATTTTATTTTTATGAATATTTTACATTTTGCTTCAAGACCTTTACGATATTTATTTTAAAATCGCTGTATTCTCAGACAATGTGCACTAATTAGCTTCCAAAGTGAAGCATTTAGAGGCAGTTCGCCTCGGCCGTAGTTAATGCGGCTGTTATACTCTCAAATATTTATCATTCAACATATTCAAAACAGTAACCGTGACCTGATTTGTGTCCATGCTTCGGATCACTGGACGCACGCATCAGCGTATTATGTAATTCACAGCAATTATTTACGGATTTATTATTAACATACCAAGTAGATACTTATTAGCTTTAGGGAACGATTTGAGGGTCCCCAAAAGGGGTACACAACAGTAGGTATCTGTAGTACTAAGGACATGTTAAGAGTGTAGTGTACCGTCGACGATCAGCATTAACGGAAACTTGATTGGCAAGCTGTTAAAGTATATGGTTACTGCAAGCAACAGATTTAAACAGGTAAGTTAAACATTTTCGTGGGTTAAGGTGCTTTTCCACCGGCGATGTGAGACGAGAATTGAAATTTGTATGGCAAAATTTCAATTCTCTCGCATATTCGGTGGAATTACTTAGGTAGTCTGTGTTATACAAATTTAAATTCTCGTCTCATCTCGCCTCGCTGGTGGAAAACCACCTTTAGCAATAAAAAAACTTTATCCACATCACACATACCCGACCAGCATTACGACAATCAGTTTAACTATGATTTTTTTTTTATCTGTGGTAGTAGGTAATAGCAGTTACGTAATGTCATTACAATATCGAATTCGATATCGTTATGGGTTTCTCTGGAAAATCTTCAAAAACCAATACAAATTCAAATAGGCCCCAATAAAAAAAAATTGTCGATACGAAACGTCAAATTCGTGATAGGTTTGTTATGCCTTCGAGTTCTGAACCCATCTTAGATTAAGTATGTACGACGTGTGTAGATAAAGTAATGTATGCAACTACATAATTAGGCCTTAAAACACTCGTGTGATCTTTTTATGAAACTCGGCGAAATGTAACAGTTGCATAAACTATAATATTCCAGTTTAGAACTTAGGCTACATTTTCTGGTCTGAAATGAAAATGTTCAATGTCTAGTTACTGTGCATGTACTGGCGCATGTTTTATGAACAATGGCGTGTAATTGTTGGCAGTGTTTATATAGCGAGTATGTATTATACAGGTGATTTAACGCTTCATGTGTTCGGAGGAATGGATTTTTTTATTTTTATCTCATTTAACGGCGATTAGGCACAAGTACACAGTAATACAGTTCGAGGACCTCGCCGCTGCCCTTTTGATGGATTTTGGGTTAATGACATTTCGGCGAATTTCCCAAATTAAAATTGTAAACAAATTATGTTATTTGCATGCTACTGTCTTTTCGATGGGTCTGTGGGCATCGATTATACAAATAATGGTTGTGAAAATACCACTCGGAAATGGAGAAAAAAATATGATTTTGAAATTTGTACAGAGTAGTAGAAACATACAGGCCAAGTTTTTAACTTCAAATAACTACTTTGTGAAAAAATAACTCACGCGGTAATAATTTCTTATCAATACACTAGGTATTTGTACCAATTTCGGGTGACGTTTTCACAGGTGTAGTTATTTTGTTAAATACCTACTGTAACCAGCTATAGAGCTATATGCCTAATGCCTAAGTTTATAATTAAGTCTTATGCCGTTTGGAAATACTCGGCTCAGTCTAATAAAGTTCACTAAAAAGTGGATTATTGGAAAGAGACCACATTTTTTATGAATGGAATATTTACACAGGTAATATATTTAAACCGAAATACTTACACAAAGCAGATAAAAAGCAACACTTGTAATGAGTAGGTACCTACCTACTAGACAACACACAAATATGTTTTCCCCTCACTACCTCGGAAAGCCGTCTTTTATCCTTTAATGCAAGCGGGTAAAATCGCATTTTATCCACTAGTGGGGAAATTATTTGACCTTGGAGTGGAGCGTGTTTAAGTAGCTTTTGACATATTTTAATAATAATTAACACTGTTTAATTTAAGAATATACAACTAGGTACATGGATTTTGTATAAATTGAACTGGGTTGTTTGATGTTATTACAATTTTACATTATTGAAATTGATAATGATGCGACTTGATCAACCATATTAACAGTTGGCTAGCTTGTGGGGTTTGCTTGTATTTAAACGACTCGACCACGCAGGTGTTGCCATACATTCTTGGTGGATGGGTATATATTAAGCTGAAAGTTTTTTATTTCTGTTTTTCGTTTTTGTTATTATTATTATTTTTGATATTCAGTTCACGTCTTCCTCTGACGTTCGTGTCGTCGCGGCATACTTAGTTTTAAGGCTTAGTTTTTAGGTGGAAGAGTCACACTGAAAACCAGCGCTACGGCTTGCCGCAGCATCATGCTGAGGGTGACCCTTTTAGTGCTATTCGGCACATGTTTTTAATCGTTAGTTTCTAAGCTGTCTTTGTTAGTTAATAGTGTTTGCATTGTCTGGTTATTGTTGATTATTGATTTGTTTTTAACTGTATGTGTATGTGTTGAATTAGTTTCTAATAAATATATGTTTCTTTCTTACATATAATAAAACGTAAAACGCTCATAATAATGGTTCGTTCGATGGTTTGGGAATTTAATAAAAAATACCAAATTTAGCTTTATTTAATGGTCCTTAAAATTCTATAAGAAACATTTGTTTTTTATAATGATGTTGAATATAATTCTTAACGCCCAAGTTGAATCGATGCAATTTCAAAACGCATTGTCAGAAATGTCAAGATTGCTAACAAAAAAATTCTCACCGACTCCGACTCACGTAAAAGTACACAATTTTCAGAGTTTTCTGTTATAATATCGAAAAAAAAATAGTGATTCCAGTGATGAAAATTTATTTTATGAGCTGTTTTTTTGCATGTTGCGCTTTCCTCGCTACAGTGAGGTGAAAAGTTTTGTGTTACGCACTGGTGCAAATGTATTTTACTTCTCATGTGTTGAAACACTCGCTACGCTCAGGATTCTATTTTAGAACCACTGGCTTCGCTCGTGGTTCAACTATGGTATCCTTTCGCTTGCTTATGTTTCAATTCCACACTCGCGGGTAAAATACAACTTTGCACCCTTGTATAACAAATAACTATTACTGAATTAGTTTATTTAATATAACAGACAAAACTTATTATAAAAAACCAATTAAAATAAAACTAAAACTAAAAATAAAAGCTAAAACCTAATCTAAAAAATCGGTTTACTCATATGTAAAGATAATATATGTATATTTAAACATCCAAGACTTGGCAACAAAAATTCGTATTCATCATAGAAGGAGGTACTTACATACCTAAATACGTCTGCCCCGACTGGAAATAGAAGTCGGAACCTCAAAATCATGAAATACATCGGACATTATAAAATACCGTTTAAATTTCTTCTAGTTCCAATGTACCCTTCTGTTTATATAGGGTCGTAATCACGCTTTTTTTTAACTGCCTTCTTCGTCTTGAGCAGGCAGGCATCTAGACTGCATTTGATTGTTGCGCGGAAGGAAGAGTTTATCGCAGCTGTGTGTCACACACAGGTGTAAATATTATATTAGCACTGTTGGAATATGGCGAGATCAGATATTTTTCCGTCCTATCGACCGGTGCGGTGTAATTGCGGTGTACTATTGTCAACTACATCAAGCATAAGAAGGGTAACATTACACTCGCTAGGGTCGAGATACGTGCAATAAAATTGTTTTTTTCATCAATTACAATGTAATACTTATACCGTTATACTTATAGCGTTTTTAGCTGTGGCGGGGAAAATGAAGTTTCATTAATGATATTTATTAATCAATTTAGCTTGCCCTTGCTGCATAAAAAATGTCAGTAGGTAGAGGTATACATTGTGATGTTACTGGGAGATTGATCAGACTGTTAGGTCTAAGAGGGATAATAAAGATATCCTAAGCTGCATATAAAATATATGCGCGCGAACGTTACGCAAGCCGCCCTAAGTAACTTACCTATTAGTTCATAACCATAAGCGAAACGATTTGCACGTGTTTCCAGTTGCATTTTGTGGTCTAGATTTCAATATCATGCTTTAAATGTTTTTTTTTTTTTCATTTTACTAGTGATGTAATGATGAATTTGCTCATAGCTCCCTAAACCAGAGTTGCCTATTTGTGGTTGTGATTTAATAATAATCAGTATTTTTTCAGACGTCACTGAGACTACTCACACGCACACGCATACACACACATTAGCACACACATTAGCGTGTGAAATAAATATGAAAATAATAATATTTTGTCATTAGAATAGTTAATAATTTAGGAGGTACGATATCACCGACTGACACACAGATACACACCTCAAAGTTATAGAGATACAAATCAAAAGCTTTATAACACCCCTCTTTTAGGGTCGGGGGTTAAAAGGTGTGGTTGGAGACGAAGCTGCTCTACATAATTGATAATCACACTAACGCTTAGTTAGCTAGTAGGTATTGCCTACATAATTACATCATTAAGTATTTAGATATTTAGATAAATATTTTCATACGTGTAATAGCAATAATAATAATTGCGCGCACAACGATTTTATTTCATTTCTAGCGCTGTAATCCGATTATAAATAAATAAACTAGTCTTAAGTTATTTCAAAACATATTAAATCATATTTTACAAACCCGGTCTGTGTCTAAATACACAAACACGCAGTCACGCGGTGTGTTATTGTTTTAAATTAAGTACCCACTTACGTAAGCATTATAAGATCTATGGTTTTTTTTAAAGCGAGAAAAATATTCCGACTTACCTAATTTTGTACGAAGTGTTGCGATACTGTGCAAATTTCACAAAGTTCCAAAAGTTTGCATGTTCAGCGGCAGACGATAATATTTGTGTCACAAACTAGAACCTGCGTCAACTAACACTGCGCGGAACCATTTCTTAGCACTTGCGGTCTTTAACTCTCGCATGGAGGCGTCTATTTTGTCCTGAGTCTTTAACACTTGAGAACTTGAATAATAAAGTTTAAGTGGTTTGACTTGTCGAAATTCGGAAGTAATAGAGGTGAGACGTGTGGCCTGTCGGCGGCGGCGCTCGAGTGTGCCCTGAAACCGCGCGCGGTTTGTTTTACCTAAGTTTTGCCGACGTCTGCCCCACCTTGGACACTTTGTTTTTTTAATTAACTCACTTTGAGGCTGTAACTTTTTTTAGTTCCGCGAATGATTTGCCATTATTGGGTTATCAAGTAAGGACGAGTCCCAAGGTGTCAACGACACTGGAAATCTGAGCTGTGTAAGTAAATAAATTGCTTGCAATTATCATAAGTAGGTACCCATGGCGCGCCAAATAGGTATAATCTTTTATTATAAGTTCCTTCTGTTGAGAGTGACCGCGATCCGTCCGGACGTGCCCGAGATTCCTTCCGTCCTGACAAATGGATTTGGTCCGGCTTTTTAATTTTGCTGCTACAGACACCTACAGACATCTTCTCGCGCCTCTGTGCCAAAAAACGTGAGCTGTGCAAGGAATTTATTGTTTCATTTTAGGACTGAAAATTCTAACTGACTGAATTACTCATGTGGCCAGAGGGCTTGCACTAGGCTGGGAGCGTCGCTTTTTATGACTACCGCTCGATAGCCCCGGCGGTGAGCATTCAGTTCGAGGTTGTTACGCGATTAATCCGCCAATTATAAATTAATTTTGATGATTATTTTTTGGTTGAAAGGGTATAATTTATTGTTGCCGACGGATTGTGTATGGTAGCCTTTTTATTACTTAGTCCTTAGGTAAGCGCTAAGACAAAGTCAAAAATTACGCTTCAAAGTCGTTTTTAGGTTCCGTAGTTAACAAGCAACCCGATATAGTTTCTCTTGTCCGTCTGTCTGTCCACGGCTCTGTGGCACAGCTCAGAGAGTCTTGTTCACGAGATCACGCTGACAAAGGAATAAAATCTTGAAAAAAAAATAGGGCAGGTACCTCCCCTACACTTAAAGTGGGGGTGATTTTTTTCGATGGCGTGGGAGTTGTTGGATAGGTCTTTTTAAAATGTTAGAGGCGTGTAAAGACCTGTTTTTGATTTAATAATTTTAGGACATGTTAGCGCGAAACATTTAGCTTTAAAGTGCAAATTTGTGCTGGAGCCAGCTAAGTGTCCCCTGCTAATATCAGCAAAACTGTTGTGTTTGGAAATGTAAAAAAAAAATATATGGCAGCAGTGCATAGTTATAATGAATTTAAAAGGAAAACTAGATGTTAACGAGTAATATAGTTGACCATTTCAATTGCACCAACATGATATAAAAATTACTTAGATAGTAAGATTTTCGTAAAGGCTAGGGAACCCTATCCTGGGCGTGTGTTACACGCTCTTGGCCGGGTTTTTTTTATCCGTGAATCGGGCTAAATGATAATTAAAATTTACCCAGCTGTTAAATCAACACGGACCACTTCTAGCATGAAACTACCCTGAGATTCAATCATAGTGATATTCACGTGTGTCACTACAACAACAACACGGACCACTTCAGGACAGAGTTTCTACCTATCAAATATTATGACTTTGTAAACTTCAAGTTAATATAATACAAACAAGTATGGTAATTGTGACGTCAAATCGATTAACATTGATCTACGGTGTACGCTCCTTAAACTAAGTAAGTACACGTGATTGATTGTTGATATGATTTAAGTTATCCTGCACGGACGAGAAATCAATATGATTAAAAAGGGAAACTCTACTAAGTACTTTTACGATAATTAATTAAGTACCCTGTCCGAATATTTGAAAAATCATGAATTCCACCGACTCTACCTAACTTAAAAAAAACTCGTATCTGAAAATCGATGTTTAGTTTTGTTTAATGTAGCGATGATGTACTTACAAGTTTGTATTTATCTAGGTAGGTATATATATTCCTATATATAGTCAGCTAATACTGAGAAAAGCAACCTCCTGTTACTATATTGTGACGGGTTATTCTTCTCTTTACCTGACATGGTTTAGGTACTTCATGGATGTTGGAATCATATCGGTCTTATTTAGATGCCGAAAAACTTTCGCTGTTTTATTACGATTTACATTTATTTACCTATTTCGAGCACAGTGCTACCGCGTTTAATCCGCTTGAAGGCTAAAAATTTCGATCACCTGCTTATGTATTATGTCACTCATTACTTTAGCGCACGAAGGGCAAAACTTATCAGAAAATGTCAAGTTCTAGGGGTCAATGAAACCGACATTATGTCGTTCAGTGTCAAATCCCGCTCACCTAGGGTTGAGCCTTTTAGAGGCTTGGATCGTTGGATCTGTTTCCGCACTACATTTTGACAGGTCACTCTTGTAAACTATACCATAATTCTTGCTTGGTGTGATTCCACTTTAAATAAAATTACAAGGATAGGTCACCTTTTAACTAATGAAGTAATAAACATTTGGTAACCTTAGAAATAAAGCAATTTCTTGGTCAATTGCATCATTAAATTTTACTAACATCACGGAAATATTCTTCTGGTTAGTTTTGCATGTAGGTATAATATTTTTAAGTTAAATTTACATCTACCATCGAAACCTAATTAATGATAATTAAAGAGTTAGTGTTAATAAAAACATTAGTTGATTAAAGGTTTTATACGATAAGATGGGCAAACGAGCAAGTGTGTCATTTGATGGTAAGTGATCACCACAGCCCATAAGTACCCGCAACCCCGGGGGCTTGCAGATGCGTTCCCAACCTAGAGGGCTAAGATAAAGGTTGTTTTATCAATGTCCAGTTAATTCTAAAATAACATAGAAAAAGTGATGGCGGCTGTACAACAGTTCCATGACAAACAAACTAAATTATGCAGCTCTCACGAGTCAGCACCTCCGCCTTTACGACGAATTGTCAGAAATTCCAGTAATTCAGCATCAGTTATTCATGGCCATGGGAAGATCTCGTCCCTTGCTTTGCGTTTTAATCTTAACGACGATTTCTCATTAATCTAATCTAGGAGTACTGGCTAAATGGTTCAAGAGAAGTTTTAAATTATTCGCGGTTAATTGCATTAGACATAATGAAAACGGGATATTGACCGCGATTAAAATATCTAGGTTTGATGAGCTCCCGATTTTTCGAAAAGCTGTAACAAAACAAGTGTGGCTAATAAAGTACTTTATTTTATTGCTTTACTTGATACTAATCGATTTCATTAACATAACCCTATAATAACTTGATGCCGTTGATGCTGATTGACGCCATAGCTTGCTATCTTACCTAAAAAACAATTATACCTACCTAATTATTATGGACTTGGTACGTCTATGTGTATATGTACCTATTTGACATAAGCAAATGAATTGTAGGCAAGTCCTCATTGATGTTTTTAATAAGGAAAATAAGGAAAATCTTCAATTCGTCAATATTTATGTTGCTTGTTTGGTAGAGACGGTATCGGTAAACATCGGTAAAGTTTTTTTAATTCTCTATTTGACGAGAAACGGAGACGGGGATTTTTCGTTAATTCATTTTTTTTATCACAAGGCGTGATAGCTTAAAAATCCTAATATTCAACCTAATTAGGTACTTCTTAAGCAGGCAGCTGTGGATTCAAACCCGAGCTTGATTCCTGTGTTTATCGCAATTTACGCGCGGGATCGATTAAGTATTTCAATAATGAGCTTTTCGGGAAGGCAAAATTGAAAAACATGCAATATTTTCAAAAAAGTCCCCCATCGTAACGCGTCTTAAGACCTATGAGTACGTATACATTTTATCTAATGTATTAATGTTAGCTACATAGACGTAAAACGCAAACCCGCGTATTGCACAGTTCCTCTAATACTCGGCGACAAGGTCCTCGCGTGTGTTTGCCGAGTATTCGCCACATTGTCAACATAGCACATCGCACATCGCCAAATTACACGATAGCGTCACTGTCCACTGCAAACAAATACCGCCGCTGTTTTTAGGGTTTTCCCTATGCCGTTCGGTACATTTTATCATGAACGCTTAATAAAAAGTTACACAAATGACAAATCTCATGCACAATATAATTGGCCGTTTCCAATAACATCGTTTTGTGTTATTCCTTAGTGTTTGATCATCATTTTTTGAGTTGCGCTGTACCTCGAAAGGAAAAACGGAACCCTTATAAGATCACTTCGTTGTCCGTCTGTCTGTCAATCTAAGTAAATTTAAACCTATTGCGTTAGGTACCTCCCACTGCTAGCTTTACGAAAATTACATTTTCAGTTTGATGTTAGTTTAAGCTTAAAATTGTGGACTTCCTGATCATCACAAATTTGTGTAAGTACGACCACAGAACTATACCGGGGTAGAAGGAAAGAGTTCATGGATTTGTATGGGAACCGAGCGTGTAACATTTTGCGTAGATATTCTGACGTCACGAGTGTAATTTAGTGAGGAAATCAACAGCTCCAATTTTTGTGGTGGTGTTTGAACAGTTAATTGATGAACAAAAACGTATTTTGTTTTTTAAAACCTGACGTCGCACGCGGAAAGCGGACGGGAGCTGGAACGCGTAATGAGGTTCTCAGCCCTTTTTTTCGACACGCGAGGTACACCCTCTTTTCTTCTATTCCGATGTACCTAGTATACAATAATTACCGAAATAACAGATCAGGAACAAAAACTAAGCCAAAATATGCTTTAATTTATATTATGGCACCTTTGTCGTGTCAGTTTATCATTAAAACCTTAATTTTAGGGTTCCGTACCTCAAAAGGAAAAAACGGAACCCTTATAGGATCACTTTGTTGCCCGTCTGTCTGTCTGTCTGTCAAGACCCTTTTTCTTTGGAACGCCTGGAGGTAACATGCTGAAATAATATCAAATACTCAAACCTGCGGTCCCTTAAAGCCGTGAAAAAATCAACCTTCTAAGTCAACGCAATCAAAAGATACAGTCATTAAAAAATCTATTTCCATACAAATTGCCGAAATCGGAAAACTTACAGGGTACTTCCAGCTGTCCTAGAAACTTGAAATTTGGTATGAAGGTAGCTCTTATAGCACAACCACTCCAAAATGTCTCAAAATCTTAAAATTTTATGGCTGTCTGTAGATTTCACAGACCAATATAAGTTGACCCCACACTGCGTACATTTTGCTACCACTGCTCTAGGGCTCTGCTAACACTGGACTTTTTTAAACACTGGGGAAAAGCGTTAAAATCTTTCTACGGAACCCTCGTGCGCGAGTCCGACTCGCACTTGGCCGGTTTTTATCTAATATAATCGTAAAGCTGTTTACAATAACGTGCAATAAATAATATCGCATTCTGCACGTGAATAGTTATTTGACGTGCCGTTTTCGAAGCTCTGACTCGTCACCTAAGTTAAGTAAGCTAAGTAAGTAAGTGATAGAAAGCCTTCGTAGTTTTTCACGGTTAACACTTTATTAAATTAAATCTGTATCGTTCCGTGATCCTCTTTTGTAACTAACTGACTGACTGTAGTGATTGTGTTTATTTCACTATGATTGAATCTCACGGTAGTTTCATGTTGAAAGTGACTGATTGTAGTTTAAATATCAGCTAATCTCTGGGACTATCCTTGATCCTTGAACCAATTTTTTTTTACTAAGCTTATCAGATACAAAGGCTGAAATAGAACACGAAACATTTCGTGACAAGTCAGCAATTGACATCGAATTGTCATTGTAAACGGCATTTTGTAACGGTGGTGAACTTGTAATGAAATAAGGGTTTGGGGGCGATTTTTGAAATGACCAATGTTTTGAGTAGTTATGTTAATGCTAATTGTCCCCCCCATTCGTATTTCAAATTCAAAATAGTTTTTCTCCATTTTGGTAATATGTAATGGTAATGAGTGGTTTTTACAGGTGTGATTTCAAAAACCGCTCTACTGTAGCCACCTATTTTAAAGAGTTCAACATCGCAATAGTCGTATCGTAAGCTATAGTAGGTACGGGTCGGCTAACTTTATGGGATATCTAGATGAATACATTCTGAGTTTCCAAAATAATAAGCAGAGCTCGGACAGGTCATAGCAAAAACAGATATGGAAATAGAACAATACTCAATAGAGTCGATACTTAAGATCTAAAGAGCTCTTAAGATCTTAATTATCTAAAGAGGATATTATCGTAATTTAACATTAAACCTTATTTAGTTTAGTTGCATATCTGTCATGGTTTTGTCAAAGTGGCGTTCTTGAAACAGTTTTCTGGTGACAATTTAACTTAGTAAAATTATTTACTTATGGTTATTAAATAACCAAATATTTTAAATATGGTGAAAATAAAAACTATTAATAAGTGGATTGAGAACTACCCCGAACTCTATTATAATGAAATTGAAAAATATAATTAAATAATACTGTACATAATGCGACTCTATTAATCTTGTTCTATTGCCGTGTTGCAATTATTTTGCTATGACCTGTCCGAGCTCTGATAATAAGGTGCTTTGCTGTATTTCGTTTCCCTATCTCGCCAATGCCCTAACATTTCAATAAACTCTATCGACAGCCTGTGGCTCTATTGCTTTACGTTAATATTCTCAGAAGCAAAAAGTTGATAGTAATATAGGTACAGTGTAGGTACTAGGTAATGGATTTAGTAAAGGCGGTGAAATATCCCGGTGAACGTAACCGGTTCCCAAGGTGAAGGTTGCCGGGCGACCCAGTGCGCCGGCGCCGCATGACCAAATGTGAACAGCTTGTCACATAAAAACAAGCAAACAACAATAGCTAAATAGGATTATAAAAAGGATAATGACCCGTAGCCATGTTGACGTCACTAAAGGATGAATAATATGTATATTTAAATAAATGGAAGCAGCTACTCTAATTGATCGAATCAGGTGTTACTTTGCATGTGCATGGACGAGTATGCTACACGTTTTGGCGCTTTATTATTCTTAGGATTCCGTACCTCAAAAGGAATAAACTGAACCCTTATAGGATCACTTTGTTGTCCGTCTGTCTGTCTGTCAAGACATTTTTTCTCTGGAACGCGTGGAGGTAGCATGCTGAAATTAATATCAAATACTCAAACCTGCGGTCCCTTAAAGCCGTGAAAAAATCAACCTTTTAAGTCAACGCAATCAAAAGATATAGACATTAAAAATCCATTTCCATACAAATTGCCGATTTTAAAAACCTAAAGGGTACTTCCAGATGTCCTAGAAACTTGAAATTTGGTATGAAGGTAGCTCTTATAGCACAACCACTCGGAAAATTCTCAAAATCTTAAAATTTGATGTCTGTGTGTAGATGTCACAGGCCAATATAAGTAAAAGTAAGTACTTACGCTGAAATCAAAAAACTCAATCAGTTTTTATTTTTAATAACATTTCTTATCAAAAACACAAGATGGGGTCAAAATGTTAATTGACCTCTATACCTAAGCAGTCTATATTTTGTTCGACTGTAGATGAAGTAGGTAGAAGGTACGTATGTTGTTAATATGAAAATAGCTACCCAAGTACATTAAGTATAGTTCGTCAGTCTAAATAGAGGATATTTTTGACCGTGTTAACAGTACTTATGCAGTAAGTCTTTTATCCAACAGAATTCAGACATTTGCTGTGACGAGGATCTGCCTGTGTCCAACTAAGTTAATAGACAGTAGAAAGCTGCCGAGTGAGCACTTTCTCTGTAGCACATGACGCAGGATCTTCGGCGCCCGAAAATATCTAGGTTTCAAGGTGAACACATTATTTATTGTTTTTCGAACGATGAAATTTTGTATCACAACTTTGTGTCGTCATTATTATAAAAAAAAAAATTGGGAGTACCTAGGTACCCTACGTTAAACGAATATGTTTAGGGGGATCGAATTTAGTTGAATATGTTTTGAAAAAGGTTTAAAGCTAGTTTTGTAAGAAACTTAATCTGTCATGATATTTATCACATGTTCTGAGGTTTAAAGAAAAATTTAAAAATGGAGCTTGCATTTAATTCAAGTAGGTACTCATTCTTATATGACAAAAAAAAACACTCTTCTCAGACTAACCGGTCAAAAGCTACGTAAAACAGTGTAGTGCAGTACCTAGAAGTAGCGTCACTGGTGAGGCGCCCGCGCGTCAACCCGGACGTTAGCAGGGCACCGGACGGACGTTTCCAGCTCCACTGGGACAAGGTGCACAGGCACTGAGCGATGGACATGTTAATACCGATGTAGATTTAGGTTGAATTGTTACTAACTAATTATTATGGCAATTATACTTGCGAAATAAATGTTTCGTGATTTTATTATTATTGAGAAGTAAGTTGTAGAACTTTATAAAACAAAGAAGTATATTTTCCTTATCAGTAAACCGTAATTCTAAGATAAACAATAACAGACTGCGGCAGAAGTCTTGTTTATGAACCTACTTTACCTATCAAATAATACCAGCCTACTTTGCACAGTGTTTGATAGCACTCAAAAAATTTCCCTATGCTGTTTATCGCATAAATCGATCAAGAAATGCATTTTAAATGGAAGACTAGAACACCCACGTGCCTATTTCAAATACTTTTTGTATAAAAAATAATTTATGATTCTTAACCTTGACGTAGAAAAAAAATTTAAATGAATTCTGTAAGCATAACTGATGAAGATGTATTTTCTTGATTAATGTAGTTTTATAAAGGACCTTTAGGCGCATATTTTCCAGTTTTTATTTTTGGAGAATCACCTCTGGTTACCGAGTTATTCATTTTTATTCAGATTTTTGTTTAAATTTTTTTTTCTCCCAAAAAACTTAAAAGTGCGAATTGTGACCGGCACTGAAAGATTCCTCTTGATTAAGTCTATCATTAATAAATAAATCACGTTCCACTATCGCGGCGTTTGGGAGTTACGAATAAAGGTCAAATTGTACATTTTAGGGTTGTCACTAAAGGTCAAACAAATATAATATTTGTGATCAATAGAAAACTTTAAGACCCGTACAAATCATCTTCATTTTCGAGTATCAACGTCCAGTCCATCGTCTGATCCTTCTAATGTTAGATCTTCGTCATCTACCTTTGCCAGCTGCAAGTTTTCTAGTTCTAGTAATCATAATTTTTCGCCTGTTTACTTTCCGACAATGGTGTTCCTCTGAGAGCATACCGACAGGAAGAGAAAATAATTCTATGATCTCTTCACCGTGTACTAGAATTTTGTGTACCGTTACAGTCATCAAAAATCAAATGACTGAACATAGCTTTCCGCGACCGAGCGGCAAAAACGCCAAACTTTTTTGCGTCTATAGAATACTCGCGAGATGTGGCGACAAGGATAACATATTATGCAATCCGTCGATCAACCACGCAAAATTGATAAACGATTAAAAGAAAAACAAACGACTTCAGATACAAATCTCAAAAAGTATGTTACCACTTATTTTTTTATGTATGTACCTAGAGGTATATATTATATACAAAAGAATGTATGCATGAGACACATTTTGTGTAAATAATACACAGTTTTGTAATCAAGGAATATTTTTTTTTTTACTAAAATGAAAGGTCAAGTTGAGTGACAACCCTAACACCATATTTTTAAATTCGATTACTCGTAAACGCCGCGATAGTGGGACGTGATTTATTTATTAATGATAGACCTAATCAAGAGGAATCTTTCAGTGCCGGTCACAAGTCGCACTTTTGAGTTTTTGGGAGAAAAAAAATATAAACAAAAATCTGAATAAAAGTTAATAACTCGGTAACCAGATATGATTCTCAAAAATAAAAACATGAAAATATGCGCCTAAAGGTCCTTTATCAAACTATATCAATCAAGAAAAGATATCTTCATCAGATACGCTAACAGAAATTATTTAATCTTTTTTCTATGTTAAGGTCACGAATCATAAATATTTTTTTATAAAAAATGTATTTGAAATAGGCACGTGGGTGTTCTAGTCTTGCATTTAAAATGCATTTCTTGATCGATTTATGTGATAAACAGCATAGGGAAATTTTTTGAGTGCTATCAAACACTGTGCTTTGGTATCATACTTAATATCATAATGCCAAGCATGCGTAGTCGCTGGATCTGTCAGTGCGTCACTCAATCATGACTGACGACTTCAATGTTAGTTCAGCTACTGTACATAAGGTGCTTTCATAGATGAAGCTGTGTTTGCTAGTAGATCCTGTTTGCTTTGTGATAGCGAGGTTTGATCGCGAGCGAGCCTTGCATGCGACATGCGACGCACTCTGATTGTGCATCAGTCACATAGGTACCTACTCAGTGGAATTTATATACCGAGACCCTACAGAGTTTGCTTGCCTGGCGGCTGGCTGGCATGTTTTGAAAAAAAATATTTTGTCATGTTCTTTTCGATCATCTTCACTATTAAAATACAAATGCTGCATCTTATTATGTATAAATGCCTACACTCGACTCTACTTTTCGTTTGTGGTGTTCTAGAAATGACAAAGCATTTTACTAGTAATGGTGATGGGTTATAATATACCTAATGAATGAACCTTTATATGTTCTTACTGCATAAATCTATAAAGTAACTTCATGCACATTTAGTATTTATTAATTTGTTTTAAAATGAAAAGCTTAAATAAACATTACATTTATAGGCGACTAAAATAATAATACTTTATGACTATCAGTAGCTGCGTTGTAAATACTGAGATTAGTTACTTACATTATATGAAACAAATAACGACGAATGATCAAATAAACGGAATGATAATGGAGAAAAATAGAACAGTTTACGTGAGCGCCCGTCTGTAGCATTACCGGAAACGGAATATTACAAATTGTTATTTCTTAGATAAATAAGAGTCAATATTGCGAAAGTACGGAATGACCTAAGGGAATGGAATAACAAATGTTGCGAAAGTTAAATTAGCGATTCGTCTGTAACATAGGTTTCACACAAATTATGTAACCGCGACACCCCGACTTGAAATGTCAAGAAACTTACATATGTAAGTATTTTACTCCAAATGTTCTATCACAACCTACTGAAATTTACTTATTATCGTCAACACCGTACCTAGAAATCTTTAGAATTGTAGAAAACGTGTCCAACTTTTAAGCCGTTCAGTGAGAGCAACAAAGGAATTTACTGACAATGATAACAACAATAACGGATTGCCAAACTCACACAACATCTGAGGTGCGAGTCTTATGCTAATGGATGGCGGGCTGCTCGTGCCTTGCCAATTATCAGCTGTCTCAGTCACCAGGAGGCTGCCTGAAGCCGAGAGCCTTTGAAGAAGAATATAAAAAGCAAAAGGAAAGTGTTCCCTAATGCTCTATCAAAAAACTCACCGAATATAGGCTCCTTAGCTGTGCTTCGGTCGGGGGTGCTCCTGCCACCGGAGTGGCTATGAACAAATTTTGGGGATGAGATAAGTTTCTCGAGGGACCACTCTCAAGAGAGTGTGAGCGGAGGCTCCGCCTGACACCCTATATATCGGGCGCAGTCTCGCGAGTGTCAACAGCATAGATCTGAATGCAAATACTACGTAAAAACACGTTAAATACTATTTGTTAGGTGATTTGTGATGACGAGTCAGTATAAAGGTAATATGCTCTTTCCGGGAACTCGATAAAATCTATGAGATTGGTGCAAGTCGGCCTATATAAGTATACTTAGTGTTGGAAGTCCGGGGATCTTCAGAGTGGCGCCTGCAGGCGTACATCATAGGATTTCTTGGTAGAGAGCCAGATTAATACTTGTAGAGAATAATAAGCAAATAGCTGTTACATTGAAATACTTTTATTGCACAGAATAACGCGTAACAATGTACTTAAATTAATTAGGCTAAATATTACAACAGCGTGCATGCGTCCCGTGACAGCAGAAAAAGGAAGAGAGCGGACATAGATAAAGCAGAGACAATCGTAGAGCACGACATAGTGTTACTATATTAAATTAATATTAAATGTATTAACATTGTGACACCATACACTGTCCAACACTTAGCTCAACGTTTAGTAGGCTCTAACCTATTTTTTCATATAATTAAGTATTTAATTTCAGTAATGTATTTAAAACAATACGCTGATTTATGACTGTAGTGCTAAGTAAAGACTTTAATGACAAAATTTATTAATATGGTTTTAATTAAGATAACTAATTACCTATGTCGAGTATGAACTTTTCCAATTAAAAATAAGGACAATTATGAAAATACTATACAGGGTCCATTTAGCAGAGAAATTAGAATAACATAGCAATTTTGTTATTGAAATCGTGAAACATCAGTGCACAATAAATAACAACAAAACGGTATTGTTTCTTTTTTTATGACGCGCTAATTAATTATGCGTTGAGTAAAAACATAAAAGAATGTAATTAACATCATAAATAAAGTAGTAATCGCGTTCTTAAAATTATTTCATGTGTTTACGAACGTAATTAGTGATAAGAGAGCCAACTAAACCCGGTTCATCGCGCGTCGTCGGTGCGCAGTGACGCCGACATTATATTATAGTGAGTACGCTATAACCGCATCATCGTTATATCACCCGACGACAAAAAGGAAAAGTACCTAATTCAATTACGTCAAAATCCAAATTCATGAAAAAAAATTAGGGGTCGTTTCAAGCAACGAATGATGCTAAAAATTTAGGCATATATGCATGTAAACAGGCATGTATGTAACCACAGATATTTCTGGCTAAGTGACCCTTAACCAGATTCTTATGGTCGCGCAAAAACAGACAAGAATAAAACACAGCCTTGACGCCACTTGATTTGAATAACCCGATCTTTTTTGTTACGCGGATTATGCCAGCGGGTACCTAATCGGTATCGCATCAAAACACGGAATTGTTACTTCCGGCCAGAATCTTAATTATTATACGCAGTAGCTCTCACAACCTGATAGTAGTCGTCAAGGATATCAGACACGAAAGCGGAGTAAATGTTTGAGCAGCTTGGCATTAGTCTATCTATAGAGTGACAATAGGACATGCGCCCACGTTACGTAGGTACCTGACGTAAGGTAGGCTTAGGTTTCCTAAGTTGGTAATCATATTATTAGGTCTACGTCATTAGTCATTAGGTTCTGTAGTGAGTCGGGGATGTTTGCCGAAGAGCGCACGGATGATTTCTACGCCATCAGACGGAAGCGGGTAGCATCCCTGATGGGCCGGGTTCGGGCCAGTTCTAACAGCATACTGAAGGTCATTGCAGATAGGCCTGATAGTCCCATCCTGAATGCTTGGGTAGGGCTGCATGTCAAAAAATAGGTGTTAGGTATGTTATTATTATTGTTATTTATTGCATCATTAATGTTATTTCATTGGTACAAAATTGTTGTTGACATTAATTTTTATTCCAAATTATTTTATTTTATTCAACTGTGGTTCATTACACTGACATTTTATAATTATTATACAAATTATTCTATTACATGACTCAATTAATTTCAGTGACATAAAAGTAATGATACGGTATTTATTATTTATTCACTAATATAGTTCGTAAGCAGAACTGATCTGATAATAAATGATTTTTATTTTTATTTATTACGAAGAAAGGCACATCCTACATTTGGTAAAAAAATAACAGGTAGTACTAGTAAGTATACTGCAGTAAGTCTTAGCTGTAGTATGCTAAAATTTGTATTTGTTGAAATGAAAGAGACTAGAAAGCAGCTTCGTTTTTACTTCATGCATTCGAAACTAGTTAGTATGTGATATTGGAGCCTAGATGTACCTAAAAGCTTTAAAAATAAATTATGCAAGGGGGTATAAAACTGTTAGTATACTTAATAGCGACATACAGCAAATATTTAAGCACAGCCGAACCCGCTGCGGCAAAATCAATTCAGCGTGACGTCTGGCAAACAAAAATGGGTGTGTTTTAACATTATCGTAACCAAAATAGACTTTATGAATAATTTTCCAAATTAAAAACCTACCAACGCAACCTACAGTTTTACTCGTATCTAACCATACGGTCCTCGCAAGCCAAAACTTTGATAAAGTCCCGTCGCTATAAAAATATCATGAACCTAATATTTCAATCGGTGTCAAATAAAATTTCTAAATGCCTTTTAAGTAGCCTGCTTTTAAGTAGTAGTGTGGTTAATGGTTATAGTTGCCGGTAGAGATCGCTAAGTAGAGATAAGGCCGCCCATTGCTACCTTACATTTTCCTCGTACCTTTTTCTGTTTTGTTCGTTATGTGGTGTTCAATAAAGAGTTCTTGTATTGTATAGTAGTGCGACGTTTGCGCTGAACCGAGAAGCATGAAAATTATCTTACAGCGGGATTTTTTATATCTTGCCGATTTTTCTTCTATCACTTCCACACAAATTCTAACATACTTGAAAGACCAAAAAAGGCCAAATAGAAAAAAAAACCCACTGGTATAGTTCAAATGCTGTTAGATCATTTGGTTAGAGCAGAATAAATTTCGTGAATTAGGTATATGTATATTTTTATTTATGTATTTATTTATGTCGTTATTTACGTTATTTTATTGTTGTTAATTTTACGTCTCTCCTTTTTGTAAATTTCTGCCACCTAAAATTTTTCAAATTTTCAAGTCGGTTAAAAATAGCTTCTTCATCTTGGTTTCTGTAATTTAATTATCTGTAACAAATCGCTTTTAAGCGATAAGCCCGCCTATTGTCTACCTTACCTGTTTTTTTTGTAATCTCTTTGTACTGTTTTGTGGTGTTCAATAAAGAATATTTGTATTGTATTGTACTGTATTGTATTGCAATAGTTAGTGTATAGGAGTCGGATTGGTCGGAGCGTTCGAAGGGTCAAACACGACTACGAATCCTGCGTAACGTTACGGTTATCGTGTCGAGATCGAAAAACCTCATACAAAATTTTTGTTCCAAATACGCTCACGAGCGGGCGGGCGCTGTTCCAAACATCATACAAATTCGACAACGTTCACTATTCGATTTTACGTGACGCAGGTTTCGAAAAGTCGTGCTCGACCCTCTGCACTTCTCTAGGCCTCTAGGCTATGTTTAACGCCGTGCTTATTTCGGTATTTCAATTCGTCTCGGTCTCATAACCGCGAGTCTATCTCCGTGACAAAGTGACATTGTTGAGCCGGTGCAGCGGCTAAGCAGCTCCAATTCGACGGTAGCAATTTATCAATAATGACAGTATCAAGTGTTCCGGTTACGGCGTGCGACGCGATTTCGGGCGCGACCGGCCGACCTGATATACACCGCTTTAAAATGTCAAGAGACCACACGCGTGTGAGAACAAACGGGATTGATGCCTGCCTATAGGCTCTCTTGACGCGAGTACCATTACCAACCAACACACGGCCAACGAGCTATTGTTGTTCAACTGATTGTAAAGTGCCTGCAGATACTTCTAATTCGTTATCTCAAAGGAGTATCTTTGGTTTGCAGTAATATTACTCTCGTAAAATAACAGTATCTATGTTATTTACACGTAAGTATACATATATTTGACAAAGTCCTAACTTGGAAATATGCGCTCGTTGAACTCTTTTTGTAATAAACATTTTATAGAGTCGTTATAATATATTGATGATATACTTTTGTGATTGAGCGTGTTGTTTTTATCGACTCAATCAGGGACTGACATGTGTATTTTTATTTTTTTTGCACAATGCAGACAAAAAACTAACTCAATAAGTTCGTACCTACCTAACTACGATGTATAAATCTACGGTTTATGAAATGTATGGCAGCGTACTACGGGAACTAACGGCCAACTTTGTTTTGCTGACGGTGATAAACGTATAGATGTGATGTGAAGCCGGTTACTGACATTGACATAACCTACCTAGCTCGTAGAAACGAAAGAGCGAAAATATTTTCTAGCGTTTGTCGCGAAAATTAAGTGTTCATCTCTTTCGCGCACGCCTACTGGTCAGAAAGGGATGTCTGATCTAAGTCTGTGACAAAACCTCGCACCAGACTCCATCGGCCAGGAAGTCTCCTATTAGATGGACCAGCTTGGATGGTGATCATGATCTAATAGGAGGCTTCCTAGCACTGATCATGCAGTGCTAGGCAGCTGTTTTTAACAAGAAGGCGCATACCGTTTTTGCGGAAGCATTTGGGCGCCAGCTAAGTTTAGTAATGATGTCGCAAAGTAAAAACGAAGAAAATTAACCTTACAGGCGTACATACATATATATAATACGCTCATGACTATATTTGAAAGTATTAGATCACATATCACGGATCTCTCGTAGCTCTATAGGTACATAGATTTATTATGTATTAAATTATATATATCTGTTACCTTCGAGCTATATCTCCTGCTATTAAACTCAATGCCAATCCCAGGAGGCTGTCTCGAACACGATTAAACTAGATTAGATTCTTTAAGAACAAGACTATGTAATTTAAACGAAACACAATTTTGTTCAATGTGTAATTCGAAAATTATGAAAGTGTTGTTACAATGATTTTTCTACTGCCCAACGCTTTAAATAAATCGAGACAAAACTCTTCAATTCTCCTAAAGAGACGAGACGAAAAAGAACCTTGTATATTTATGAGCTCTTCGTCTGTTAATTCATCTGCTGTTGACTTTTCTTAATACTTATAGGCACTTCTTACTACTATTAGAAGATTTTTGTTTCTTCGTATCGGTCAGCTGTGACTAATCTTCCTTAAATTATTCCCGGAGACCGAATCAGCGGATAGGAGACATCTGAATTGTGACTCACCGTAAAACGTTGCCACAATAAACATAATGGGTAATGATGATTTTCGCGTACTGCACCTTGGTGTAGGTAGCTACTATAGTCGGTAAATATAGTGTGGTTTGATGACACGAAGCGAGCCTCGGTGACAGGCCGACAATGCCCACGTCAGCTCGTGACAGTCGTAAACCAACTGTATATACCTACCTAGACACGCTATATACATATAATATACTCGTAGGTAAACCTATTGCATCGTTTTTACTAGGTAAGGAAGGTGGGGTAAATACTAACACCGAGGCAAGACGAGCACTGTGTAATAAGTATCTTTCGAAAAATACAGCTTTTTTTACTAATAGGTATAAGTATTACACAGTGCTCGTCTTGCACCCCAGTGTTAAGTTAAGTCTAACCCCTTCTTACCTTACATTACATACACCTATTTGCTTTTCTATTGGTCACGTATCCAAATTATAAACGAGGAATTCATTTATTCGAAACCGGCAATTTCGGAATACTGGATTTCAACATCCTTTTGCGTCCTATCTTTATAAATAAGTTTAGCGATTAAAATGAATCAATACCAAGATCAATAGGTTTCCCGTAGCTTGCGTTGTGAAAAAATAACAACAAAGGTAGAGAACATAAAAACACTTACAAGAATAAGAATATTTATTTGCGAAAACAAAAGGATTCCAAGGAAAAATATGGGTATGAGTACCTACTTAATACGTGCGGCAAATGGTCCAATATATTTAAACGATACTGTAAAGGTTCTAAGTATCTAAATATTGTACCTAATAGCTTGGCGCTACTGGAAATTAAAGGTCCATAATAACAAAATTAAATTCAAACACTCATTAGGTCGATCAATCCACGATCTTCTGACCCGGAAGGTGGTTGATGACTACTTATCATTAGGATGCCATAACATAAGGCCATTCGTGAACGCATTTTGCTCTAGGTTTGTTTTGTTTCTTGTTTTCTTGTTTGTTGTCTTCGTGACTTGTCACCTATTAGCGAAGCGAATATACAGCACCCAAATATATCCTAGCTGTATTGAGAACCGATCAAGCGGAAGTGATGTGCACATCGAGGCCTCGCTCTAGAATTGCCCAATGTTGAAATACTCGACAGGTATTGTATCGCTGCGTTCAAAACGAACAATTATTAGTCACCCAAGTGCCTACTGCCTACCGAACACGTGAAAGTATTTAAACATTTTATTTGCACGACTTACGGCAGCACCACGAAAACATTGATAAGGCTCGCCGCTCCGAGAATTAGGTAGTATTTACTTACCAGGGCATAGTTATTCCACGGCGATGTGATGGAAACTGTAACGGGGTCCCTTGTGAGTGGATGCAGCGCGCGCTCGTTATCATGCCTCGATCGTTCACTCTCAGGTAAAAACTTGGAACGTCAAATTTGTTACATCCGAACGAACTGCGCGAGATTAATCGAATCAACTCGCATAAGTCAATAATCTGAATCCACAACAGTGATTCGGGGGCGTGCGTCGGCGCGTTGTGGCTGCGTACTTGTGGCTGCGCGCGCGCCGCGCCGACAAAATAATAGCACGGGATTGCACGTCCTGCTACCGACTACGTGCCGACCCTACGTACATCATTTCACTTTATGAAATAATGTTATTTGTTCCACTGGACCACATTACTCATCTCTATATGATGTCACTTACACGACAGTGGGAAGAGCTTGAACACTTATCCTCTCGACAATAACTTAGGTACTTATTGATAATAATGGCTTGTCTCGACTAGACAATGACCTTTCACAAAGCCTGTTAGTTGTCTTTTCAACCACGAGTAACGCTACATTTACTAGGCTCTGCTCACAAAACTACCGTCATCGTAAATAGTATGCTGCTAACATCAGCTGAAAATAATTTGGTGTTCAGCTGAAGAACTGATGGCGCTGTGCAGGTAGTCGTAATAAAGGCAGTGGGTGGCACTGCAGGGTAGGCAGTTGATACTTTTATCCAGATGAAGACGAGAAGACTCAATTAATTAGCTAGGTTGTGTAGCAGAATAGGTAGAGCCCGCCCAGCGGGCTTATATGATTATTTCTGGTCTGTTGGTACCTACATTTATGCAATTATTCTCAAAACGCAATTTCTCTCTTGATTATTACGCGTAAGTATTGAAAGTAATTAATAAGTAATATAAATTAAAAACTACTTGTATGTTTTCATTTAATCACATTAGCGGCGAACAAAAGGAGTAGGTACGACGGTTTGTAATGATTCAACGTCCGTCGAGAGTTTACAGCAGCTGAGCAGCCGCGTAATACTTATTTGTATGTAAGTAGTTGCGATAGTCTCTAACGAAAACTTGAATGCAACGTGAAATAAATAAAAGACACGATAATCAAAATCGGTGACTATGAGTAGGCGGTCGTATGAAGGTTCATTTACCGTCTCAGACCAGTTAGTTAGTTAGTTTGCTTGCATGATGCGGGTAGGAAAATGCCATGTAAAATGACTATTTCGTAACAGCTACGGAACCCTATCCTGGGCGCGTTTAACCGACTTCAAAAAAGGAGGAGGTTCCACGTTCCACTGTATGTATGTTTTTTTTTAATCCATTTCATTTTCTTGCTTTTAACATTGGCACATACTTAGTGAATTTGAAAGGAAAACTATCACAGACACAGGCTTTGCAGGTTTACGAGTTATGTCAGTAACTGCTATATAAGACGACCCCGCACTGCGTACGTTGCACACTCGGGAGAAGCGGGAAAAATCTTCGAAGCTCGATTCTCGTGATGACGAAGTATTTACATACCAACAAATTTGTACGGAAACGGAACCCTCTGTGCGCAAATCCGACTCGCACTTGGCCGGCTTTTTAATTCCTACGTTTACACCAAAAAGACTTCCTGTCTCCCATCTTACACGTTGTGTATATTATATAAACCATCACTTAATACCTACAACGCACTAATCTTATAAGGGTTTGTATTGGCCAAATACCATAGTTATGTATGTATCTATCCGCTCTCAGTAGCAAGTGTTTTTGCTAATGTTCATTTACGATGAAGCATCGTATCGTATGTTTTTGTTTACGTAACTACTTTGTATTGTACTTGCTTCCAGATACTTCACGGAAGACGATAAGTACGCAAAATGTTACGCATCAATACATTATTTTGGTGAGACGGAGACACATGCGGGCGGACGCTGGGCCCAATCTTCTCATTGCGAGTGACCCGAGGGGCCTGCCGCCGCGGCCGCAGCCCCGGGGAATCGTAAATGTAAATTGTTATTTAAGGTCAATGTTAAAGCAAATCACAGGTGCTGACGAACCTAAGCCCATTTTCACCAGCCTTTAAATCGACGTCTAAACCTTGAACAGCACGTAGCTAAGAGTATGAGTAAAAGACCGCTTAAGTAAAATTGCTAGTTTAACGGTTGGGGAACACGAGCCTAATAAAGGCACCACCTCGGTGGCCTCGGTCAGTCTGCCCGCGTCCCGCGACCAGTCATTTTCCAAAACCGCCGATGACAAAAATAACAACAATAGGTAATACAGAAATAAAAATAGGTACGTAAAGTTAACGACGCTCTTGAAAGGTGTGAAAATTGGGTAATTATCATATTTTCTGCGAGACCAAATCTGTCGCGACTATCTTGGATGCCGATGAATATGAATGGTTGCCATCACTAACCGATATCGGTCATGTGATTTCGAGACAATAACACGTAGTCGTATTCTGTGGTACCTAACAAATTTATTTTGGTGTCTCAATGCAAGTTGAATGGACATTCCTAACGGGGCTTAAAATAAATACAGTGGACTTGAAACGGTGCTGCGACAGGTGGCAGGTGAATGTACTGCTGCTGTGGGGCTGGTGGCTCCCGTTTCGCCGACGCAGCAGCGCCGTGGGAAGTGAACACACGCGAGCCTCATGCGCTCTGTTTGTTTACTAGCGATCAGCTTACCTACGCAAGGCGCTGCACGTGTGCCTCACATTTGAATGAATCTCGTACTCCTACACAGATTGTGAGACACGTTTTGTTTGGTACTTATGTGACACTCTTGAGATGGATTAGTTAGGCTACTCGATGCCTTAAGTAGAAAATCATGGAAAACTCACGCTATAAGTGCATTCATTAAATTTACCCAAATCTGGACATTTACGTATTTTTGAACACCTAACTAATGCTAACTCCCTACTCTACATTTAACATGCAATGCAACAAAAGTGCTCGAGCATCCATTGCTCTCCGCAGAGCTATCGCCAGAATATCTGTAGGCAGTAAGTAGTTACGAGTTTATAATTATTCTCTATTTTTCCCCATGACGAACCATGACAGAAGTCACTTTTTTTTTAAACAAGATTTTAATCTCAAAATGTAGAGCACTCAATAGACTATATGTACCACTGATTTACAGATACAAATATTGATGTAACTTGTCTTTTTTATCACTTTAAAAAAGATGTATACTAAAATATGTGGACAATTACATCGTTCCAAACCTGTACCCTTCAAATAGGTACTTCAGCTATCAATAGCGCGTCAAACAAAGTGCTCACGCGTACCTATATAGTGAAAACAGTTTTTCCGCAGATCAGAGAAAATTCAATCTTACGTAGTCCAGTAAGACAAGCACGAAGTTTTCAAATCATGCGTACTTACCGTTACCTTATCGTATCGAAATCGAGAAACCTCATACCAAATTTTAGTCCCAAATACGCTCACGGGCGAGCGCTGTTCCAAACGTCATACAAATTGTTTCTTATTATGAAAGCTAGACAAATACTTCTATAGTTGCCGGCCACATATTTCAGCAAAAATATAGCTAGCTTAGAAGCCCCTTAACCATACTGCCGATACCAGAACGTACCTTTTCTTTGCAACTGACTGTTTACGTCGAGTGAAATCAATTGAGTTTTTTATAAAACCTCGTTCGGAAATATGCAGGTTCTTGCGATTCCTGAAAACCACAATCGTCTCTTTAATAGCTACACATATCCCTTTGAACGCCTAAAGGCGTGACTACCACGCCACTAACGCTTATAGTGCTATAGGTGGCTATAGGCGTCCGGCTACAGTGCAAATGCGACCTACGGACGTATGCTTAAGGTTTAAGTCCGCGTTGACGTTATGCCAACTTGGCGTGTGGATGACAACTTTTGTATGCGTCGGCGTTGAAAGAGTATTACGAGCTAATGTCCACTGACTCCATTACCTCATTAGCGTGAGCTGCCCATGTACCTACACTAGTACGTAGTACGTAGAGATGTCGACGGAGCTCCGTTTGGCGGAGGTCCTATACCATGAAGTTTAGACGCTTCGCGCCTTGACGCAACTCTATCCTAACCTAGTAAATAAGACTGACGTGCGTGGAACGAAAACGAATAGGTGTGCTATGGGGAATTTAAATTCCCGGTGGCTCAACCGGTCACGGTATCTAGTGGAGCCGTAGGTCAGACTGTTTCATATCCAGCTACTATTAGTTCACCTGTGACGACCTGGCGCCATCTGTCATCCAGTAGGAGTACCAACTTACGACTTTCTAACGACTCCTAGCGCCATCTAGTCATCGAACGTTCTTCGCAGTTTCTGTTCTACATCGCGCTGACGAAGTTTCCCAAATCGGTTGCATAAATACAACTTCCAACTCTCTTCCATGGGACTTCGGTCCCCAGGCATAACATCTGCCTGAAGAGTTCTCTCTCTATTGCGGTTCTCCCATACACCCACCACTCTGCGAGCGTATTGTTAACGATTTCAAGCAGCACCTACGCTCGTCACAACTTCCTCACTACACTCGTCAATCGCTTTTTCGAGAAGACCTCTAGTTTTCAAGGTAAGGTAAAGAGTAGAAGCACTTAGGCAGCTAACAGAACCTCTTACAGGCGCAGACTTTCAGCCGTTGGCAAGGACTCAACCTGCAATCGGATGCATTTTTTCCGTCAGTTATTTTTACTATTGAACGTTTTTCCTTTTCCACTCAACACGGAGCAGGCGTTATACTTTGGCTCATGCAAGTGCATATCAATCACGCATGCACGGATACAAATGAAACCGTGAAAAACGTGTTGAGATCAAGCTAAGGGTGAATGAAAAACAAAAACTAAATTTTTGATCCAGATTTTAATTTAATATTAAAACATGAGTTACAACAAATGGCATCTTAAAACAAAATGATATAAATAGTAAAGCTGCTCGATATAACTCAGTAGTAGATTTAATCCATTTTGATTTCCAAAATAGTGGATAGAATGTTTTTGATCCCAAAATTTGTAAAATTAAAAGAGAATCAATACTACCATTGCCGACGAAGCGATCTACACAATTTCATCGTTTATTGGCTAGTAAACTATTTAAACTAGTTAAGTACAGTCAGGATGCAAAGGTGCTCAAAATCTTAGCAAGATATGGATGATTAATTCTTGAACTATCATTATTTACCTACAAGGCGAAACTTCTAAGTACACGAAGTGCATGGGAATAAAATCAGCGATCGTAAAATATTTGATATCTCTGATTCACAATGTCATAATATATTTACAGAAGTCAACAACAATATTTTATGTCTATGAATGGATAGTCGTCTATGTGCACTCTATATTTTGTTTTGAAGCAAGGCTTTACTTAAGTGACCAAAGGCCCGTTGATTCCAGCACGGGCGATTCGGAATACTACACGATGTCAATACATTTTGGGATCAATCTTAGTCTATTGATATCATTACGTCGGTCCACACAATAGCATAAAAATGCAAATAAAGCAATAGTATCAAAGTAGCTTATAAATTATCATATGAAAAGATAAATAATAAAGCAAGGTGGTGTAAAAAACCTAACAGCATTCTACAAATAAATTAGAAACAAAAACAATTTTGTTCTCTGTGATCACAATAGCAAGGCTAGCGAAGATCGAAGCAGAGACTACCACTAACGCAAGATCCGTAAACTAACTAATATATTATTCTTCGCATTCAACACAAAACAACCAACCGCCTTACCTGCTACAATATGTACAACTTATCAAAAAAGTATTATTAGAAAAATAGAGAGATTAAAGTGCAAGACGTAAGGCCTGATGTACGTGATCCTAGCCTAAGCATTGTAAATGAACGCAATTCATCAAAAAATGACCAGACGACTGAGAAGTGATCTTTTAAATTCATCAAAACCCCCAACGGAATATGACTAAAAAAGAATAAAAATGATTAATCACTAATACTAAATTAACAACCTTCCAAACAACTCTTCTGTATGTAACCTCTATCTAAACTCTGCAACATTCAACATCAGTTCGCACCAGTGGTCGTTAACTAGTCATTTCATTAGCCTACACAACTATGCTTACGTACGCTATAACAATATTCACTAATGTAAAAATATAACTATTCCTTATAATAATACATCTGATTTAAACAAACGTTTACTGCATGCGACCCGCCAGTGGCGCACCTGTCGGCTCGCGGCAAGCAAGAAACATGAAACCCCTTACCGCACTAAATACTCGAGATTACCATACGTAAATAAGACAATATCTTATCGAAACACTTAGTTAGCTTAGGTGATTTAAATAAATTAATAACCAAAGTAAACTAGATGGAGAGAACTTAATATAATAAGACATACTCGACGCGTACGTCACACACAAACATTTGATTTCTTAAGATAGCTAGCGAATAATAATTATTTATACAAAAATACTTCATACCATCAAAAACGACACCGTTTAGAGCTACCTACAGTCTTACACATACAAAAGGTATCAGAGATTCAGCGGCGACTGCGTCAGAGTGCGTGTGCCGCGCGCCGCCGCAGAGACGTGCTGCCATACTGTATGGGAGGGTTCTCCAAATTTACACCTGCGACCATCAAAGTCTGGCCCTCAGTAGCTTAAAACTAGGTTATATTTGAAAAAGCAGTTGTACTTGGCCTAGGGACTTAATGGAGATTTAATCAACAGTTTAATCAGAAGTGGTCCTTAGCCTAAAATATTTGGAGATCCCTGATATACACCGTAATATCACGCCTTAAATAATTTACGTGCATTCCATGTAAATGGTTGTGCTAAGTTCCACTAACATGGAGAATAGGCAACTTAGTTACATTTTCGGAAGAGTTATGTACCTTAAAATAGATAACTATGTAACATCGACCTATGTTTAATTAGATACATTAACAAAAATCTCAGATTTACTAGCTACCAGCTGCTACAAAGTTGACATAATTGTTGCTTTGCTACACTTCTATTTACATTTAACGACATTCAATACAACACAACAAACTTAATAAGCCTAAGGATATTTTGATTCAATGTAAATATATTTATGCTGTACAAGGGAAGCTGCATACGTCATTAGTTAAGGACAGTTAGTCAAGATTTCATTATGATGGTGATAATCTGATAATTTATTTGTTCTCAAGTATAACTACTGAGTTATGAATGTTAAACTTATTTACATACGAATCAACATCACGCGCAGTACATTAAAAAGCGTATTCAAAGCGGCTATAGCTATTGATCCCTCTTCAATGGGTTAGTGATCGTTAATTCGAGGCACGCGGTACATGACACGCGATTCCAGTTTCCCACAGCACTTCTACGATCAAGACTTTTCATCATTTATCATCACTAAGTATATAATATTATCTTCACTGTAATAGTTAAATATTCGAAAGTTTACTATTAGTTACCGGAAATCAGTGGGTGAAATTATTTCCGTTTTAAACAGTTGCACGTCAAAACAAGACCACCAAAACGTCTGCTTTGCTTATTCATGGTTCTTTAATGTAGTCATTCAGTTAGGTAATAATGTCGGCACGAGCGGCAATTTTCCAAAAGGTCGAATAGATGAAATAAAAAACTTACATGTCAGTGAGAATCAAGCAGACACTAGTGATCATAGTCCCCATCATTTCCAAAACCATCTCAGCACAATACTATTGTTCCTAGCTATTTTATCGTGTCGTCCGTTGCGATGGTTTAAATGAAATCCTTCAACATCAATACACTATAGCGAACACTAGCTGTCGTCGCGCCTAGAACGCCTTCGACTTCGATTCTACAGACGTCTGAAATACGCGGTTCAAAAAGACTCGCATTAATGTTCACAATGACGACACCGCGGGCGAGTAAACAACTTTAATCATACATAGACGTCGACTCGATAAACGATGGTGGTGTCACAAGCTTCGGTGTTAGCGCATGCCCGCACTGGCGACTTATCGCTGCGATATTCTTGTTCTCCTGTCTTTTTTCACGAGCCATGAAAAGGACCG
The DNA here is from genome assembly GCA_963691665.1 of Clepsis dumicolana. Classification (NCBI taxonomy): domain Eukaryota; kingdom Metazoa; phylum Arthropoda; class Insecta; order Lepidoptera; family Tortricidae; genus Clepsis; species Clepsis dumicolana. The sequence goes on from OY829521.1 coordinate 10,967,304, forward strand.
CTTTACCGCCTCGGCCGGGTCTTGGTAGCAGTCAGTCCCGGCAGCTGGGGCAGGCGCGCGGCTGCGGGCGCGGTCAGGGCGCGCGCGGGCGCGGGCGGCGCGCCAGCAGGTACGAGGCGTCCAGCGCGGCCCGCGGCCCGCCGCGCGCCAGCAGCCGCCGCGCGATGCTGTTCACCCGCTCCTTCTGCTGCTCGCGCGGCGGGCGCCCGCTCGCTCCGTTGGTGCTCTGTGGAGAAAGTCAATGTATTAGGAACTAGTATTAGAATTTAATAACTGGAACAAAAGTAATCCCAATCCTACGGACATTTGTAAGCACCGTGCAAGTGACCGAGACATGAACAGAAAAATCGACTGCCGTCCAGTCCGCGGCCTAACGCATGTATGTACAGTCGGTGGTTACCAACTCAGTTTGATGCCAGAGCAATAGGTACCACGCAACCATATTAGGTAAATACTGCCAATAAATATCTTCACAGAAGTTTTATGTAAATATCCATGGTTACCAGCAGCTAGTAAACATACATCGGAATTAAATTAATTTGAATACTATCGCGTTTTAACAAATAGTCTTGTTCGGCTGCATTTTTGTGGCGGCCGGCTATGCAAATTATTTGAGTAGCCGAATTACGCAAGTCTCGTGTCTTGGCCAAGCAGAAAGATTCAATATGACTCAAACAAAAATAATAGTAAACATAAAAGACCTTATTGTTGTCGGGGCAGGCGGGCGCCGGCGGCTTCTTCTTGGCGTCCTTGGCGGCGGGCCGCGGCTTGTCGGCGGGCGCCGCGCTCTTCGCCGCGCGCCCCTTCAGGTACTCGGGCGACACCTCGTGAGGCTAATAGGGACAAGGCACATCCATACACAATCGAGTAGACTACAATCTTGCAATGTGGCAACCAATTATTGTATCGGTCGTCGTGCGTGAGCAATTCCAATCATGAGATTGTATGGAAGATTCAACAAAGATGTCGACAACATCGATAATAGTATATGTAAGCACTTTATTGTAGGTATAGTGAAAAAAGTTTTTCATGGGTCAGACAAAAATCAATCTTATGTCCAAGTCATAAACACTTTGACATGTAAAAACATTTCTCAATTTAAGTACACACACAAGTTAAAACACAAAGGTTGGCAGAAAGTTGTACAGAACCGAAATCATTCCTTGAGTGGATTTACCAGCTACCTAATAGAGCGCGTTCGTCTGAACAAGACTCAAAAGGCCCAACTAACGAGAGTAGATGTGCAAATAACTCACGGCATAGGTCCTGGTGATCCGGAGCCGCTCGGGGAAGTGGTCGAACGCGTAGGCCTTGGTGCAGATGGGGTACTTGGGGCGCGCGACCTTGGTGAACAGCCGCGCCGAGCGGTCCACACGCAGCTCGCAGATGTACACGTGCGCCTCGCCCGCGCCCACCGGCCGACCCTGACACGACACAATTACTATTGTACACTTCTTTTACTTCACATAAATAATTTCTGAAACCGCGGGGCAATGTTTATTTGCGGCGATTTAGCGAGGAAACAGGCATATTTTTCACACAGCACATCTGTTTCAAGATTAAGGGGTTGTTTTACCACTAACTAATAGAATTCCTTCTGTGTTTCACCAATGAAATTTGCCAAATAAAATATAATATTTTTTTATAGAGCAATCAAGTGCTTGTGAAACAGCAAAAAAGCAATTTGATAGAACATCTAGCAGATAGGCTACCAGGAGCTTTATCAGCAAGTGATCGGCCTGTTTCGGCCCATAAACATTTTCATTTTTTTTAATTAAAGGTAGACGAGCCAGTAAGTTTCGATCGGTGCATTCTTTTCCGCCAGAGTGTCGGTTTCCGAAGCGTTGTTAGTTTCAATAGTTTGAAGGATTAAATTACGTTCATTTAAATACTGATGAACGTACATGACATGACAAAGACGTCAGACCGGCTCATTAATTAGCTAGCTAAAATATTGTTAGTTATTTTCATAGCATGTTTGGGTATTATACAATTGTTTACCTTGCAGTAGGTGTTGAGGTCCATGACCCAGCACTGCGACATGACGAGCTCGATAGGAACCGCCTCGTAAAGCGGCACACGCATCACCTCGTTGTGGAAGAATCTGTGTTCAAATATTCAAACATTACTACAGTTTGCACCAATTTGGTTGCTGCTTAACTTCGACGTGAATATTTATAATTTATTGAATCAGGCGTTACTTTGCGGAGGTCCATATTTATGAACTAAAAAACAATAAGCAAAGTAATTGTTTTTTAGTTCGTGAATATTTATGTAAATTTCCGATTAAAGTTATATTGGGAAGAATGTGTTCGTAGCGTGTATTGAATGTTACTAAATGGCATGCCGTTGGCAATTGGAGGAGCCTATTGGCCTGTTGGTAGTTTCGTGATAATAATCCATCACGCAAAAGTGGTAAGGAAAGTGATGGAGCGTGAAGTGTTGTCATGAATCATGATTCATGATATTGTACTGCATGCATCTAATATGCCGAAGATTGGCAACCGGATAGCCTAGTGGTTAGAGAGGGGACTATGAAGCTTGAGATCCCGGGTTCGATCCTCGGTCGGGGCAGATGTTTGTATGATGAATACGAATGTTTATCCGTTGTCTAGTACCCATAGTACAGGCTTTGCCTAGTTTGGGACTAGGTCAATTGGTGTCAATTGTCCCACAGTATTTATCTTTCGCTGCCGGCAAATGTGGGACTCACTTGCGCGTGGGCTCGTGGAAGGTCTCGTGCGGGCGCAGGTAGTGGTGGCCGTACACGAAGCGCTCCTGCGTGTCCTTGTGCTTCCACAGGCGCTCCACGCGGAAGATGTCCAGCTCCGACACGGGGATGGGGCCGATCGTCTGGTACGTGTGCTTGCGGACGCTCGTCTCCTAAAACACGACAAATAATCACTCATAGAATAAAGACACATTCTGAAACATATGTTTTAGAGAGATTTTTAGTGGAACCGAAGAAATAGCGGCTGGGACTGGCTTAACTTATGCCCCCGCTTAGAAGGAGGAACCATATTCTTCTTAAATTTCTGTGGAGAGTCAATTACAAGTCTGAGAAAGCTTATGTAAGCACAGCAGGGTCTTGAATTAGTTTCAGAATATTATAGTGACCTTGTTCGCAGCAGCGTCCTCGCCTTTGCCCTTGGCGATATTCTTGAGCATGCGATCGGGCCGCTTGGTCTTGGGCGAGTCCTGGCGGGCGGCGCTGACGTCGGGGCGCGCGGCGCCGATGGGGATGTCGCGCAGCACGTACACGGTGTCGCCCTGCCGCACCTGCAGCGCGCCCCGCATCAGCGACACGTAGAACTGGTGCCCTTCCTCCGTCCACTCTTCTAGAGGGATCTCGCGTTCAACCTGGTGACGTGACGACTGGTTGAAAAGTGGTGATGTGAACGATTGGTAGAGGCGAGTAATATTTTTGATGGGATGCTTCCTCGTGACAATAAGCTATAGTCTTTTAAGCCGTTTTTGATACAAATACAAGTTTGCATTTTTTTTTTTTTTGGTATTAGTATGAACTTCAACCCTGATGTTCAACTAACTACCACTGGGCATAAGTATCACATCAATTTGACCTTAGCGAAAATTAAACTAGTTTTTTAAAACTGTGACACTATAATGACTAAATCAAAAATATGGTTTTTTCATCAAGATGTAATTTGCCTGCGCGCGTGTGTGCGCGTGTGTGCGTGCGTACCGGCGGCTGGCGCGGGCGCGGGCAGTGGTGGCAGTGGTGCGGCGCGCGCGTGTCGGCGACGCGCATGCAGCGCGCGTGCTGCCACACGCCGCACGCGCCGCACTGCACCATCAAGCCCTCCTCTACGTGCAGCCCGCAGATGCACATTATCACCTCCTCTGGAGACAAACACTCATACTAGTACTATTTGTTTGTGCACAGCTGAAGCGATTAGTCGCTGGCTGTACGATTCATCTAGCAACTAGTAACTAGCCTAAACCTGGTGACCAAGTCAAACAAAGCATCACTAGACAAGGTTCAATCATTAAAGAACAGCTGCCGCCAAAAATAAAATAGTATTCCGATGTTTGTTCTATTAAGATCTAAGAGTTTAGGAAAAGTTCATGTGACATTATGTGTTTTATTCATACCTTGTTTGGCTTTCTGTAGGAACCCAGCTGGTAGTGGATCGTCAGGGCCCAGTATAGTGTTCAGCTGCTCAACGAATTCCGCCTTAGCAGAGTTATATTCCTGCAAACAAAAGCTACGATGAGGAACCATCAGCAGAAATGTTTTAAATGAAATCTGCAAAATACCGAGATAATGTGAGATTGTCACTGCAACTCACCTTCTTAGTTGCAATGACAATGTGAAGTTAAATCATTTTATTTAGGTATCACTGACTCTCAATACTGACACACCGCGTTGCTTTATAAGGCTGAGAACGCAGTTAACTTCGGCTTCGAACTGATGAAATGACACATGATTGTATCTTATGAGATGCCGAAGTTAACTGCGTTACTACATATGTGTAATATCGCCCAATAGTAGTGTTAGCTGCTGTGTCAGTAGTAAGGTAAGCATGCCGTACCTTCTTGAGCGCGACGGCGAGGCCGGCGGGCGCCGAGCCGCGGCCGTGCTCGCGGACGGCCGCGGCGAACACCGCGTTCATGTCGGCGTCGAACTGCGCCACGCTCTCGTAACGCTTCGCGGTGATGTTGCTCGATATGCGCGCGAGGTCGCATGCGTCTTTGCCGGCGGCGGGTTTTGACTTGAGCAGCGGCGTGCAGAGGGGTTTGTCTTTGTCATCTAGAAGAACGGCCCGGGTTAAGCAGCGTTATGCCATAATGATTGATTGAAAAAAAAAAACCTCAATAACACTCACCAGTAACACCAATGACGTAATCGTAAAGCGCTTTAAACACGATCGCGAGCCGCTCCTTCTTGCTGAGCGCCGGGTTGTCCTCAGCCCTCGCTATGTTCTTCGCCGCGTCTGTCTTCGGCGCCCTCAGCATTTGCAGCCGCTTGAGGAACACGTCCGGATTCATAGTGTCGGGTAGCTCCAGGGGATTGACCATCGTGACTTGGGGGGCGGGGGCGACCGCGGGCGGCGGGGCGGGCGGCGGCGCGGCGGCCGGCGAGCCCGGCGTCATCGCGATGGACAGGCGGTCGCGGTAGCGACGGACCTTTGAACAAAACACAATTGGTTAGCGTTCACGTCGTCCAAAAATTTACATGAAACGTTTTTAGGAGGAAATAAGCATATAACAAATTTAGATCTAGGCTGTCACTAAAAGAAAACATTTCAATGATCAATGGCGCACTTCATTGTCACCATCACGATTATGCTGTACAGTTTTTATGGAAAATTGTTTGTTCGCGGATAGACAGAACTTTATACAGTAACAAAAAACATTCCACTCATTACATTAAACCAACTTGAGGACGAAAAACTAACACACACATACATATATAAACTAGGTCACTAGTTATCTCGTGCAAATAGTGGACACAGATTACGAGCAACTTACATTCTCGAGGTTCCTAAACAGGAAGCAGTGTCTCTCCTTGACCAGGCTCCTCTCCTTGGCCGTGAGCGGCTTGACCTGCGGCTCCTGCCACAGCTTGTTGAGGTGCTGCTGGTACTTGAGGATGGTCATGTTCTTGAGTTCGCACGCCGTGAGACTCGCTTGCTCGGACTTCTTGTTGCACTTGACGGCTTTCCGTGGGCGACCGACGCGAGGCTGGTTGGTGTTGGAGCCTTGCGATTGGTTGGACGCATTGGATTGCGTCCGCGAAGGAGTCTTAATGGGCAGTTTGGTGATCCTTTGTGACTTCCCGCCTATAACACCGCGGCAGTCTTCTGAATCGCATTTGCATGGCTAAAATATAAACACGAATTTAATAAGGTACTTTCACATTTATTGATAACTGTTGGCAAGAGTAGTAGTAATTATTACCTGTCCAACGGCTGGATTGAACAGCGAGAAGTTGTAATCGTAAGTCAGTTCCTCCCCCGGGTCAATATCCCGAAGGGCAAACAGTGCCATTCTAAATGTGCCTGCAAACAAGAGTAGAGTTTAGAGACAACATTTTTTCATAATGCGTCTGAAAGCTTCAGCTGCTTATTTTTTCCTAAAAAATCGTCTGCTCGAATAAAAAATATTTAGCATTAAAAAGAATTATTGATCGAAGTAAAAAAGCTTCGTGCAAGCGAGCGGCGTACCGTTGGCGGTCCACTTCTGCATCTCGCAGTTGGGGCGGCAGGAGTGGTTGACGAAGCGGCCGTCGCCGCCCACGCGGTGCCCGTCGATCACCAGCCCGCCGTCCAGGTGCAGGCAGTAGTGGTGCGTGTCGCGCGCGTACCGCGTCGCCATGCGCTCCTTTAAAATATACATCATGAGACAATCGACAACAACTGACCTAGTCTCAAACTAGGCAAAGAATAACTCGAGTAATGAACTATTCATCGCTCATAAGGGTGCCTACAGCACACCCTTACAGCAGCAGCGTACGACGCAGCGGGTCTGACCTTGAACTCCTTGTCGGACACGACCTCGCCGACGTACTCGAGGATGAAGTCCCCGGAGGCGATGCGGCGCTGCGCGCGCACGCCCCAGCCCTTGCTCTCGGTCATGAACCGCTCCAGCGGCGCCGCCCACTCGTGCCGCTGGATGCGCTGGTTCTTGCAGCGCTCCCTGTCCGACGAGACACATTTGTTTGATAGCTAAGGACAAGGCGTGGCGACCGCAACAAATGTACGATCTTCTTGTTCGAGGCCACCGTTTGGAGACAGCTGGATTTCTGTGGCCCCTAACAGGGCCTAATTAGCCAATAACCACGTCGCGCCCCTAAGTGAGACATGTCTTGAGGCCTTTTACCAATTTATTTACTGGCTTACAGTAGAAACCAACTAATAGCGAAGAGGGGGGTCCTGAGTAGTGTTGCCAGATATCCCGCTAGCGGGACGTCCCGTTTTAAAACTCTCAGAACGAGTCCCGTTGGACCCCTGATCGGGGTCGCCCGAAATCCCGCATTTTCATGAGGGTAGACAATTCAGTGCAATAGGTATGTAGTTGAAGCGGGGCGAGGGCGGGGATTGGGACTCAACTCACTCCGCTCGCGCGTTTTATCTAAGTATAAGCCAGTCAGTGGTCAAACAAGACAGTACAAGTTGACAAGTTCCTAAAAATATTTTTTTGTTTATGTGTTAAGGTTTGATTGATCTCATGATTATCATTATTTTCTACGTCCCGATTTTTTCATCCCAGTCCCGCTTTTTTTACGTTTAAGTCCCGATATTTAGAAAAACAGATCTGGCAACACTAGCCCGGAGTGAACATTGCTCACCCGCAGGGGCAGAGCTGCGGCGAGCACTCGGCGTACACGAGCCGGTTGATGCAGTCCTCGTTGCAGCCGGACGGCGGCGCGCAGTTGCAGGCCACGCTCTCGCACTCCTCCGCGGACGGCTTCACGTCGTAGTACACGTCTGACAAAGATAACGACTGTCGGTCAAGTCTACTCTTTAAACCCAAATACAATCGAAGGGTTTGTATATGTTGAGGGTTCGCTTTGTTTAATTTTAACGATGACCTTAACCGAATGATTATTTTCCGAATTCGTCTGCATTGCAAAGCCATATAAGTCGAGTTCAATCCGACATGTATAAATAATAATGATCACATTATTATTTATACATGTCGGACTGAACTCGACTTATATATGTGAGTGATCCGTTTTATTTCACTATGATTGTAAATTACGTTGGTTTTCAAATTTGAAACTCAAAGTTCTAAACTTCTTCGAAGTGTATCAAATTTACAATAAAAAAAAAAACAGTCTACGAAACGTCAGCTCGGTATGTTTGTCTATGATTAAAAAAACAGTCAAATTAGTGACAGATATGGGTATCATATGCCTTCGGCTTCTGACTTCATCTTAGAGTACTTATAATATGTGTGTAGATAAAGTAATGTACGCAAATCCACATAATCAGGCCTTAAAACACTCGTGTGATCCGACTCAGCTTCGCCTCGTTTCATAAAAACACACTCGTGTTTTAAGGACCCCCAGTCGTGTTTTATGTGCCAGTTGCTACTACTACTATTATAGGTGAAGCTTACTGGTGCGTATCTTCTTGTAGTTCCAGGAAGGCACGGGCTGGTTGTAGTGATGCTGCCACCAGATGTCGTAGGGCAGCGCGTAGGGCTGCGCGCGGCGCCGCACCCAACGCTCGCAGTACGGCGGCGGCGCCAGCAGCCCCGGCCCGAACTGCCCGGCCGGCGCGCCGCTCTTGGCCTTGCCCTCTGCTCTGCTGCAACACACACGGCTATCATAAACCGCGAGTACACATTATTAGTCTGGATTCTCTTCAACCGAATGCGAAGTTAACCAAATAAGCAGCAAGCGCACAGATAGCGGTGGCGGGGCGGCGCGGAGCCGATATGGGTTATAATATTCGAAGCTATATAATGAAGGAGGAAGCACGCATGTAACGCGCGCTCTATGCGACTTCTTTCATACAACTACGAATATTACAACCAAAACCGCCTCCGTGCCGCCACGCTACCGTTGTCTCAGAGTTTGCGGGTTGATGAATCAGCAACAGAACATCGAAAGTAACCATTGTTCACAGTCAGATAACATTAAGGTTGGAGAGGTGTGATCGACTCGGGCACAGTTAGGCAAAGTTGAGAGAAACAAAGAGTCAAGTTGTCTACGTCTACAAGTCACGAATTTAAGACAAAATGGTAAATTTTTTTTATTTTTTTTTTCTTTGCATTGTCATTGTATGTTAAAATGGTAAATGTCAAAAATACTTACTCTTCTTTGTAGTAGTCTGAGAACAGTCCGGCCGCCAGGAACTTCTTCCGCAGGCGGGGGTTCCGCTTGGAGGCGGCGGGCTTGTCGCGGCAGTCCGCGCTGCTGGCGGGGCTGTCGTCGCGCGACGACGCCACTCGCTTCTTGCTGATTATGTTCTTGGAGAGGATGTCAATGCTCTTTTCGAAATCTATTTCTTTCTCGTTGAGCGGCAGGGGATCATTCTCGTCGTGGTCTCGCATCGTATCCAGGGATGGCTCGCGAGACTTAGACGACATTTTGCGACTGACTACAGTATCCAGAGAACTTTCCCGAGAGCTCGAATGCACTTCGCTGATTTTCTTGCTCATTTGACATGACCTCGATTTTCTTCTTGTAGTAATTGATGGTTTGATTGACTTGACATTTTCGACTGTTTTGAGATTCTCGGCTGGCTTGTTTTTGTTCTTGCCTTCGTCGTTGGGGGTATCGGAGCTTCTAGTCAGTCTTCTCTCGCTCGGGTACAGAACGGCTAGGCTTGACTTTGGCCTCAATCCCACTTTGTTGTTTTTCTCAATGTTTTTCCTCTTTGAAAGAATTTCTTCAATCTCTTCTGAAGGTGACATCGCTCTGGTCTTGCGCTTTAAGCCTTCCAGCTGACTTGCTGGTCTATCAGCTTTCAAGTTCAGTAAGCTAAGAGGGATGCTGTCTTCGGGGTCATTACCGAGCGAGCTAGCCAAGGATGGTATGCTATCGGTTTCACTCAGCACTTCCCATTTATTCACATAGTTTTTATGTTCTTTGTCAGTCTTAGTTTGTTTCAGTTGAAGAGCTGGAGCTCTCAAAATAGATGAGCTATTATTGGTCTTTTTTAGGGAATTTGACGTCAAAACAGTGCCACTGGTTTTATTGTTATTTTCAGTCAACACCTTTCCTTGCAATTTCTCGAGAGCCACGACCGTCAACCGAGCTTGCTGCCTTGGACATTCGTCTTTATTTAATACAACTTTGAGCTCCGGCTTTTTAGTAGTGCGTTCTAAAAAGCTGTTCATGGCCTCTCCCTCCTTGGGAACTCTGTCAAATACAGAAGTGTTTGCCTCTTTCGGAGCTCTATCAAATAAAGAAGTGTTGTCGGTGTCCTCTGATGTAAGATGACTATCAGAATTAACCATGTTCTGACTACTGTTAGGATCAATTTTCTTCTTTTTTCTCTTCACGCTTGGGAAACCAGTCCTGTTAATTGCTTTTCGCCTCCTTGTCTTTTTCTTTAATGTTTCAACTGTTTTGTTGTCACTGGATTCACTGCCTTCTTGCTTCTTTTCAGGCAAATTCATTTTCCTCATACACTCAGCCATAGATAGTTTCTCGGCTTGGATCTTAGGCACCAACAGTTTTGTGGACAGCAAGGAAAGTTTGCTTTCTTTTATGATATTGTTATTAGTTTTTTTCTTCTTCTTGTCGCGTGCATCTTCGTTGTCATTGCTCAAGTTTCTTTTGGGTTGACGTAAGTTATGGCTACTTGTAGTTTCTTGGATTTTATCTGATAGCACTGAGGCTATAGACTCTCCTCGTTTAGGTCTTATTATTGGTTCAGCTGTCTCTGAAATCAGCGCTAATGGAATATCTGATTCAGTGTCAAGAGGGCTAAGTGGGTTGTCGGAGCCTTTCGATTTGAATTTTGATTTACTAGGATCGCCTAATGCATTTGAAACACAAATAGACGACTTCGGTATTTGATCTTCTAAATCAATCGAGGGTTCAAAAATACCTGTTGGTTTATCGATGTTGACAACTATTGACTCTTCAGTAACCAGATCTGACACTTTCGCTTTTCTGCTGTCCATTATTTTTCCTTTAGACACTGGTGACTTAATAACGGTTGCTCTAGTGCTCATTTGCGCCACCTCCTTCGTTCTACTCTTGTCGTCCACTACCTTAACAGGATCTGCGTTAACTTTTTCTTTCTCAAGAATACGAGATTCTATTGATTTGCGTATATTGTTATTCAAAAGTGTGTCTAATACTTTAGTCGCAGCACTTGGATTTATCTTGGAAACTAGATTGCTTGTAAGGCCCTCTAGCCTGTTCTTCTTGCGAGTCATTATTTCAGACTTTTGGGCAGGTGGTATCGAGCTCTTGTACAGGGATCGAGCAGACATACTTTTTAATGGGTCAACAGACGTAGTGTTAGACGAATTGAGCTCATTAGTCGGAGACACTGATTCCGATTTCTGATCCTCCTTTGTTTCTTCTTTTGAATTATTTTGATTGACGTCTTTAGAATTATTTGTAAGAGAATTTTTATCTTCAGATAGTTTTTTTGATAAAGATTGCACAACTTGGTCAAGCGTAGAATTTGATATGATTTTGTCTGCTTCTAGCCGGTGTCGCTTCTTAGGAGTCACTATGGGTGCCGTGTGGCGGACTGGCGATACCTTTCTTTCAGATCTAGGAGAAGAAACCCTGTGTGTGTCAGATTTTAAACTTTCTGTTTTTATGTCAGATTCCTTGGTTTTTGGTAATGATTTTTCTAAATCATGAACCATTTTGTGCACGGCTTTTAGTTTCTCAGAAGTTTCGTATATCTTTTTAGATAATTCCGACTGTTCATCGCTGGGTCTTTTAATAGCAAGCTCGTCGTCGGTAGCAATCAATGAGTTAGGCGAATGATCCTTACTTATACACGGACTGCTTTCGTCTACCTTGACAACTAGGCTGTCAATGACCGAGCTAACATTTGTCTTCAAAACTTTTGTTGCAGCTTCTGAGTTTGGAGATTTGGAGTCTTGAACTACGGCTGTTGAAACTGGACTTTTAACAGTCTCACTATTTTTCTTTACTCGTTCCTGCGAAATTTTTGATCTTGGGGATTGTCCCGAATCATTGTTTCGTAATTCGCCCATGCAATCAGTCTCGGTACAAAGAAACTGTTCGGGATTACTTCCGCTTTTCAGGTTTTCTTCAAATTCCGCCGGAACTAAACTTAAACTTAATGAGTTGCTCGTAGAGGAATTAATATGATAATGCCTCTTTTTAAGAGGCAATTTGTGTTCATTTGTATCTTTGCCACCCTTGCTTTGAGATTCTGTTAATTGTTTTTTGTGTCTTCTTTTAGAAGTGGAAGTAACCGTGTCCTGGTTATCGGATGTTTTTCTTTTCTTGGAGCCCCGTTTTAAAACTTTTGGCGGTGGTGCTACTGGTTCAGGAGGAAGCTTTTCTATACTTTTTGCAGGATTTTGTCCAATACTTGTAATAAGTTTGGGTGCTATTTGACATATCTTAATAAAATTTGATATTAAATTATCCATGTCATGATTAAATTTTTGATCAATAGTGTCTAAAGATTTTGTGTACGTTTCTCGACATCGCGATACTGATCTCGATCGATGTCTTCTTCTACTCCGATGCCTGTGGTGTTTGCTTTCGGTTTTGATAGTAATTCTCGATGGCCTTTCGGAAGGTTTTAAGTTGATTTTAGGAGGCGCCAGAACAACAGTTCTTCTGTGTTTCCGAACATGCAGCAAAGGCTTCATCTGCGTTTTCTTAACATTTAGAAACACGTTCCTTGTTAGTGATTTATTTGGAACATAAGTATTCTTAGCGCCCTCAAAAACATTCGGAAGTTGCTTGGCAATGCTCTCTTTCTTGGCACAGTGAGAAGACTGTGCATGTGGGTTTTTCAACTTTTTGGGAGATATTTTTGACGCATTTTTTGATTTGGAAATGGTAAATATTGGCAACGCGCCAAATTTATGACTAAAACTCGGTTTTAGTACAGGCAAATGACGTCCGGTATGATTGGATTTTGCCGGTGATTTCAGCAATGTGTTGTTGTTGTTGTGGCTGACTTTAAATATGTTGTAGGTGGTGACCGGCCGCTGCAAGCCGCTGAACACCGGGCCTGGGGCGAACGGATCCGACGAATTTAATCTTAGAACGTGTTTTCTGTTCATTTTCGAGAAACTAAAGTTATACTTTGCTTGCAAAGGATATTTCGTACACACGCTCACATATTTTGGACTAGAATTCGGTTTTCTTAAGTAGCTTTCGCAATCGGAGTCACTTGAACTGTGGCCAAGAGTGAGGCTGCTGAATGTTTTGTTAGCTAACGAAACAATCTCTTGATCCGAGACGAAATGTTTTTGGTTTTTGTAATATGATCTATCTCTCACTGATCTCGTTTTCTTGAGCTTCCTCATTCGTCTCCGCATACTCCTGACGCTGTAGTCAGTTTTGTAACCGGACTTGTCACTCTTGTAACCAGATTTATGATCACTTTTGTAACCAGAGCGACAATAATCACTTTTATATCCAGATCTACAACCATAATCGCTTTTATAACCGGACTCCATAAGTCTACTGCAGCTTCTGTACGGTTTAAACTCATGATCACTTTTATAGCCAGATAAAATGTCTTTGTACTTGGGATTCAAATCGATTTCTTTCCAAGTCGGGTCCAGCGGATCGTCGGCTGCAGCTTCGTTTTCGCTCTGGTTGTCTCGCCACGTGTTAGTGAATGTTTTACTATTCTTTTTGGGTAGATTAGCTAACTTGCTGTTAACTTCTTTGCGTTTAGCATAAACTCCAGATAGAACAGACCTGTTGGATGGTGCGGACTCCTCGTCACTATCGGCAGAGTCGAAATGATTGTTCTTGTCTTTAGTCGCCTTGGGGCTCTTAGTTGATTTCGCTTTGTTTAATGGTTTTCTCCCGACCTTTTTTCTTGGAGGATATAACACTCGGTCTGTTGCGTAGAGCATTCTATCAAGCGCAGCAATATCGAGTTTGTGGTCATTCTTTTTGGCTCTTTCAAATTTATTTTGTTCTTGTTTTAGTGGAACTGGAGAAGGTGCTTCTGTTTTGATTTGTTTGATTTCGTTTTCTATCCTCTTCTTTTGGTAATCACAATCGCTGGAATCCGATTGCCTATGCGCGGTGTTTCTACTCGCAGATTTGGATCTCATATTTCGTCTTTCGGTCGTGTTATTCTCCTTTTGAACGGATTTCCTACTTTGCCTGCCGTGGGTTTCTTCATTGTCGTGCCGCCGAAGCGGAGAGTGAGTCGGAGAATTGTGATTAGACAGTATACCAGAATCTGGAGACACGTTTGGTGGATCATTGTTGTTGTGAAATTCATTCATAGCGTTCAATACGCAGTTTCCTTCCGCGTGAGATTCCCCGCCCTTATTTCTGTATCCATTTGGAGGGTCTCTCACTTTCCGAGGACGTCCTCTTTTTCGCCTCGACTCTACGATAACATTTTTAACATCTTCCTGAGATTCAACTGAATTTATGCTGATCGTATCTAATTTTTGAGAATCTACGTGACTAATGGGATTCATTTCCGAACTGACTATAGTTAATGGAGAGCTTTTAAGCAAATCACCAGCATTTCCGAGCACTGAACTACCCTGTACAATGTCTAAATTCATAAAATCGTTATTATCCACACAATCTTCGAGACTGGGAGGATTCGGTATCGAGATACCCACTGACTCGGAAACAGAAGTGAATTCTTCGAGATCTTGATTTATTTGCGAAAGTTCTTCTGTTTGTTGCGGACTTAGATGTTGCGAGGGAGTCAGAAAATTGGGAGCTATAGGCGCTATCTCTGACAAAGTGTTGATTTGTCCAAGGACACAGTCGCTGACGGAGCCCACGCCCTCGATGGGCGCGGCGGGCAGCGCGCAGCCCGGCGCCGCGGCCGCCGCCAGGGGCGTCAGCGGGGCCGTGCTGCTACTAAGCAGCTGGGTTTGCGCAACAAACTGTTGCAATAGACTAGACGCGTAATGAGTGGTATTCTGATGTCCAACACCCGAATTGGAACACTCATTTTCCGACCCTGACGAATCCGCCGTCGCCCTCTGTATCGCAGCTGTTACTAACTGTGGCGTGAGTTCCATTTCACTACCAGAGCCATCTCCTGGAAAGAAACGTAACACATATAGTCACACCCTCTTTGAGTACCTATAGAAAACGGCCAAAAAATCTATAAACAACTCTTATAACTTACCGTTGTCGGCGATAGATTTATCGTCATTGTCCCCCGACGTAGCGTTCACGGCGAATGTCGGAAAATTGGGCTGCTGCGCCGCCGCGCTCGATGTTTGTTCTGGAAATAGTTCCGCGAGGTCCGCATCGTCGATAACCTGTGAAGTATTCAGTGTCGCGCTAAAGTCGTCTCAGTGTCTGGCACACATTTAGTGATAACTTAATGTATCGTAGTTGTTGTCCATAGTGTTAGAATGTTACCTGTAGTTGGCAAGCCGCGACGAGCGCCGCGCTGGCGCCGGCGGCCTCCGCGGAGTCCGAGTCCGACGACGACGAGCTGGACGACGACGACGACGTGGACGACGACGTGCTGCTGCTGCACGCCGCGCTCTCCGCTGGCTGCGACGCGAACTAAAACAAACATCTAACATTACAATCACTAAATTAGATCAACGCCGTACGTTACTTGATCGATCCGAACTGCATATTTCTAACGAATCAAACCGTAAAAGGCGAGACCTATATTTCGTGGGTTTAATAAACATAATTATTGTGAGTTAACGGCGAGAGGTGCAATTGGCGCGCTGAGTGATTTGGCGCAACGAGCACGACAGTGGTGTTGTAAGCGAGTCCCTCGCTGACCGCAATACACACCAACTACCCATTCAAATCTCATGTGCGGCGACATAAAATTTTACGGCTACTGATATGTTTCCTTTTAAAGGTGTTGCCTATTAACATACTTGATCAATACTATAGAAACAGATACACAATGTTGTGATTTTAATATCTGCAAGAGAACTGTTAAAATTAAACGCAGAACACCTGACTCGCAAGAATAAAATTAGAACGCCCCACATTTCTTAATAGACGATATAAATACCCTTGGCTCTATTTCAGTGAGGATTCGAAAAAGTAAGCCGGAAACGACATCTGTTTCGAAGTTCTGATTTAAATAGGAGGTCAGTAACATTCAAAAATAGCAAGAACTTGCCTACAAGATTACCTACCACCAAAGGTAAAAATGCGCACCTAGTGGCGCGTTTTAAAGTGTTGTTTTTACTATTAGTTGGTTTTCCGAGGGTGCTAATCAATAAGGCGGAAGGGCGAACAACCCTCAGCACTGGAAGGGGTTGTGCACTGCACATGTCGCGTGGCCGTCGGTCTTATCACGGCTCGCATATCAAACGCCGTGGAAACTACCCCATAAACTTATGTCCTACGTGGTCGTTCACTTGCCGCAAATGACAAAATACAAACCCCCGCCCTGCAATTAATGTCCCTTGCTTTATATATTTTCTACATTAGCATTAATAACCCGAATATAGTCATAGTTTGATGGCCACGTACGAGACGTGCTATTTAATGAATCATCTTAGTAGCAACGCCGCACACGCGTAAAAATAATCGGCTGGTAGTCCCGCGAGCCGCAGCCTCGTGACGCCGTTTGCCTGTCACAGGCTGTAAGTTTTAGTAATGACCGCGCCAATTATTTCGCAACACCGATTACGCCACCGGAGCCCTTTATTTCAGACCGCTGTGCAACAGTAATGACATGATCAGCATAACCGTTTCTATTTTAATAAGGTCTAGAGGCAAATTCAGGCACGCATTGGTATCAGATCCATCTGGGGCGTAGAACTAAATAATACAATTGCTACATAGACAAATATGAAAGCTTGGAGCATTTGAATCGACAATGGGATAACGGCAACTCAGACGGCGCCGACACGAATATCACATTAACGGGCTCGTGATCTGCGGAGATTTATATCTGACAGCGAACTTCAAACAAACACAAAACGCTATCGCCATCGCACATACATTATGGTCTTCGGTGTCGATTTTATTCACGACCGCCTGCTCCCAACTAACAAGCCGGCAACTCCGTAAAAGTTAGCGAGTGGGAGCGAAATTGTAAATCGTGTACCCGTATTACCAATTCGGTATTTCGATTCTTTTACTAAGTTGTTTATACAAAATGAATACAAAAATATATGAATTTTTTTTTTGTACAATTACTTATTTTCCAACGAAAATACGGTGGGTGTCTTCTAATTTAGGTTTAAACACTCTTCTATTCCTAATAAGTAAAATTTTCGTTGGTTGGTACGCAGTGAAACAACAAAAAAATCTTCTTTTGTTAGAATTGTATACTGTGTCTATGAATGTCGGTAAACAGTTGAATTCACGGGTCAACGACCGCGTGCCAAATGCCGTGAACAGAACAACAAACGAAATTATCGTTTATTGAAGGCCCGAGATGATATTAAAATGTATAATGAATGGAATGGAGCTAGAAAGCACTTAGCACGCGCGAACACGCGCCGCGCATAATTGAACGTTTTCTAGCATTCACGACGAGGTGCGTAATGGCGAAATGGCTGGTAAATTTCAATTACCATGCTTGTTATTACAGAAAAAACCTTACCTAATTCTTGCTTCGCATAAAAGTCATGCAATACAATTTTTTAAGCTTTTTGCAAATCTCATTGATAAAATCATACTTCACATTCTAAGACGCCATTGTGTCCTGAATGAAATAGACCAGAGAACCGTTTATAAAATTCGCTATCAGCTTCCATTGAACACTGAATAGTGTTTGTGTTGAGTGAAAACACGGAAATGTCACATCGTCGGTCCGCTCAGGGCTCACGAGCACTGTGAACTTGACCGCATGATAACCGAGCGCCGGCGGCCGGTGTCGGATCGCGCGGAAGGGCGGGAGAAAGGTCGCACCCAAATGCCATTGTCCGAGGTTTATGAGGCCGCTTCGTATATTCAATAATTTACGACGGGCTCACAATTCATCAATAAACATTATCTGCCACATTATTCAAAAAGTCAAATTTGTTGTTATCACACCTTTGCTCAACAAATGACAGAGACAACCAGGAAGTAAAATGACTCAACTATTTTGATACGCTTATAGTGTAGTCTATCTCGTGAGAACCCGGAGTCGTTTGGCTAAAAGGGCACACATTCACGTAACATTCGTAGTTTGTCAGCGGCGGTTTCATAACGTCCAGCATATCTCATGGAGCCAGAGCGCGGACCGGCTTCACGACGTTCGCGCCTCTCACTAAAAAGGCTAATCAACAAAAACAAACTGCGATTCAATTTCTTCCTTACATGAGAGCGCAAAAAGATCGTAATCCCTCGTAGTGATCGGCCGGCGCAGCTTTTCAAACTTTAATGCGAGGTACGAGGCCGAACGCTCACGTAATTGGTAACGATTATTAAGAGAATTTATATTCGATAAGTTGACGGGTCGCAGCGGAGTTAAATTCGAGATACGATTGAAGTTAAGCAGGGACATGTTTACTCGGTCCATTCGTTTTACAAAACGTGCCTGACTAATGGCCTCTAGTCTTTTCTTTATTGGCAAAAAAGAATAATTGTTTTTCGTATCTTTTATTTTAGAGCCATTTTTTAATGGTAACTTTTGATTTACCGTCAAGGAAATAGAGCGGCATGTTATTTTTTTTACGTCGTACTGACGACCGGGAACGAGCTTTACTTCAAATAATGTTGGTCGTAAATTTTATGCTGGAGTTCCAGTCAGCCGTATAATTTGTGAGAAAATGAAATCGCCTGCATTTATAAATTGAAACTAGCATGTTTTCATATTGAACGGAATTGTTCATTGTGAGAAGCGAACAGCGCTGTCCGCGCTTGACCGGTTTTTTATCTGACCGAGGTACGTCTAATCGCCCATTTACAAATACGGATAGTAGTCCGATCCAAGCGAGTATCTCTGACATCGACAACTCCGCTAATAGGCGTTTCGCGCCCATTTATTTTCAGTTTTAGTTTTTATCGTTACACTTGCTAGCACCTACGCAACATCTCGACCTAGGGCTGCAACCCTCACTGTAAATTGTTCCACAATCAATAAGCAGTTCATTCTGGTCAAGTGCTGAAAGAAAATAGGTAAGTTACAAACCATGTAGGTACGGTTTCCTTAAACAACCAATGTTTGAATCGTGAGAACTAAAAGTCAACAGAAAAGCCAAGTACGTATGCGGTAAAATAATAATAAAGGAGAAGGGAAGCGAGCCATATAATTACCATTTGATTTGTGGTCTCATGAATTGGCAAGATGAGAAAGTGAATATAATTGTGTAAAACGCAAGTTATTAGTAGTTGAATAGGCCGAGTGAGCAGGTCCACTCGTTAAAACATAAAAAGGCAGCCCTGGAGTGGCCGGCTATCCGGTGGCGGTTGATTGTACTCATCAAGGATTTCTGCACTCAAGGACGCTGCCGGCTAGACGATCGCGACTGTCGAACGCCTCTTATTATTTCTCCACAGACACATCTTGTTTTTGTCTGACGCTCATTTATATTCATGATACATATCGACATTTATATCTATAAATTATATCGGCTCTCGCTAATCTAAGTTTACTTCTATGGCATTAAGATCGTTAGCTCATAATTCACTCGTTACTGATGCTTAAGAATACTAATAATGCTGATCAAAGATGAATAAATTATTAGGTATATTTTCAATAAAAATCAATACGGGACTATCTAACGGACACTTCTCCGATAGCAGC
Source organism: Clepsis dumicolana (assembly GCA_963691665.1). Taxonomy (NCBI): domain Eukaryota; kingdom Metazoa; phylum Arthropoda; class Insecta; order Lepidoptera; family Tortricidae; genus Clepsis; species Clepsis dumicolana. The sequence goes on from OY829521.1 coordinate 10,986,617, forward strand.
CTCTTAGTCGTCGGTCTGTAGAGCAATTAGCCATGTAGGTACATAGTGCCCCTTGCCTGCATGAGCTATTTATATCACGAATCACGTTACATTTTACCGGCCTCAATGCAAAGAAGCCCAAACTTCGTCTCATTGCTAGCGTAACTTCTTACACAAAGCAAAAAAAAAACGATAAAAACTGTCGACTACGTTCGTCTACGTGGGTTCAATCACCTCCATATTTTCGAATGTACGAAACCTCATTGTCTATTAGGTACACACTTTTTGTAACACTCTGAACAGACCATGGCAATTTAAGGTGTTCGAAAACGTGAACATTAAAGTAATCCCAATTTCAATTGCAGTTAGAATCATTTTGGTTTCCACAGTCAATTGCAGAGACGACTTATTGAATCATCAACCGAAAAATTTAACAAAGAAGCCAGTCATGCGATGATGGTTTGAGTCAAAAGAGCATGCAAATATACATCAGTAATATATCAATGAAAACAAAAAACATTATTCATGAATAAAATAAACACAAAAAGACATACCTACCAACTGCACCTTTTAAGACACGTTCTCTCAACGTGCTACGCATCAAAGCTCACCTTATTTAAGCCAATAAGAATGACCTTATGATATTTGTTCTGAGGAACAATAAACTCGAACATGAGCAAAGGAGATTCTCGTAGGACTCGTTTTAAGTTGTAGTGGTTGACATAATTATTTGTAATTCGGTCGCAAAAATTTCATTCAATGCAAGTGAAGCGTTGAGATGAGAGTAATCGTTAATCACATTAAAGAGGAGTAAACAATGCAAGTAAATAAGTGTAATTTGACCGGCAGCCGCATCACTGACCCTAAGTATAAATCAACCAGTAGCCCACGCAACAAGCATGTACCATCCTGCCATTACAGATCCAAATAACATGCATTTAAATATGGCAAGACGGATTGTGTACTTTTACGGAAATACGAGAAGTAATGGAAACGACCACAAGTCTCGTCGATACGGTCATGTTCCTTAAGCACATATTAATATTTGGTAACAGCGATTATATTTTACAGTTAAAATTATTTCCGAGACGTTCGGTTTCAACAGTTCGCACCACATAACACACAGGCAGTAAATTATCGCCGACAATCTGCTTACATTAAACGCGAATTTTGTGTTATTTAAAACCGTGAACGCGAAATGTAGGAGTTTTTACAGCAGTAGTTGCTCTGAAACACGCGTAGGACTAAATTTTCCAGCTTAACCTAGTTGGTTTATAATCGTTGGAGTCATAAAAAACCACAGCGCTGCAAAATTATAGGTACCAATAAACCTCAAAATAAATGATATTATGAATGAATATTTTTGAATATTCATACCAATTAAAAGCGGATAGCAATAAAAATAATAAAGTGAATGTTTCCAGATACAGGTTCCAGATAAGGTTATGCAAATGCCATAATCGATCTCAGTTGCTCTATCTCTATACCTACAGAGCAGTTGATAAACAAGTAGAGAAATTTTAACCAGACAATTGTGGGTAATTGAATACTTCTTCATGGCATTCTGATTCACATTAAATGTAGATGAGCATGTGTTCAATGTCGGACACATATGTGCCATGAGCGTGAAGGTCGGCTGTACATTCTGCTCTGCATCTCAATGTGGTAACAATATTAAGCTCTACAATTAAAATACTGGTTCTACACGGTGTTAAGTGCGGTGCATAAAGATACTAGGTATAATGAATGATTATGTTTAAGCATTTAAGGTTTGAAGATTAGATAAAATAAGTAAATATTTATTTTAATATACAGGTAGTGCAACTGTTTCTTATATGATTTGTAATAAGGATGAGTCAGTGTATTAAGTGTTCATCGCGCAATTAATCCAGCCAGAAGTTTCCATGCGATACTCATTATTATCACAGAACACAGACGACTCCAAAGTAAATATCTATACTTCAAAGCAGCAAAGAATTTATCGCATCTTTTGGCAACGAAAAAAACCAACATAGTTGCAAATCCGACTTGGTCGCCGGGTTATGAGTTAATCAGACGCAGTCGGCGACGATTAGCCCCGAGCCGCGCGAGGCCCGCTACCGATTTCAAATCAATTGAGGATAATCCTTTTTAGCCGCACCAATAATACAAAAAGGTTGTTTTGTATTAAAAAAGGTCTATTTGTCTGGGGCCATGATTAATCAATTACGAGTTTACTGGATGGAGATACCATAACTTGCTTGTTATATATACATGTAAATAATAGATAGTAGCGCTCTATTAAATCAGAATGGAACAAAGTATTTCATAATAACTGCCAATTCCTGGTAGTAATATCCTAAATTAACGGTCAGTAAAATTACAAAAATCTTAAGTGCGATGTTTGCTAAAACACACTAGGGATCTCCGTCAGGAAGAGGCAAGTAGTAGTACGTGCAGTGTTGCTTCCCGTTATCACATTTAGGTATCACAAAAGAATTCGCACTGTCTAGCTGCTAGTTTAATTTATTTCCACCAAGGAGATATTTTTTTTAATCAAAACGTGGATGTGGACTTATTACAACGCGAAAAATAAAATATGACAAAAAAATTACATTATAAAGACGAAATCATTCGTACCTATTCGCCAGCATTTATGAGACGTGATGTCACTCTTTGTCACGTTGTGGACACAAGTGCGAGATGCCGAAATAAAACCAAGACAGTGTTTACGAGCTTCATCAGAAACGTTTTGAATGCGATCCGTATCAAAGAGACCAACAGGAAAAATATGACGATATGCGGATACGACTTAACAAAAATAAGGGTTAAGAACCATACGCTATGATCTCTAGTCTACCTAGCACGAGGAGATACATCACGAGGGTATATGATACAATAACAATAATCATTTATTTCAGACCACGATTATTGGCCATAATATTGTTAGGAACACAAAAGTCTGCTAAAGATCGCGGGATCGCGGTGGATGCGGAAAGCACAAGACAGGTCTGAGTGGAGAGCCTTGGGGCAGACCTATGTCCAGCAGTGGATGTCTTTCAGCTGACATAATGATGATGATGATGATGATGAAAACAAAAGTCATAACTACGTTAGTACATAAATGTTAATGAAGCAGGGTCCATCCAGTGCCTGATAAGGCCACTGTCCCAGCACCTCTCAGCCACCACGGCCAAGAGGCTGTGTGATATGATACGATCAACATACGAAAACACGTTGAGCATTTCGGCATTTTTTGCACGCCACTAATATGGCGATAGATCATAAAAGCCACATAGTCATAGCCACCCGTAGGTTTCTTGAACTTGGCCGGTTAGATGTCGCCGCAAGTTCAAAAACTATGACTGTATCGAATGACGTGTTGTTAAGTGTTTTTCACAATAGAGTCGTAAATGGACAACAATAATATAATCCAAGTTTTGTTTGAAATTGAATGTTTGGCCGCGGGTCGGCGGAGGGTGAAGCCCGTTCCAGCCCGGCGGTTCCAAGGCAGCCACTCCCACCCTTACTCTGAATTAGGAGCACCATTACCATACCTGCGATCACAATCAACAGATCCCAACATACTTAATTAACGCGAACATTTTAGGGTGCCAAGCGGACGGAAAATAATCCGTTGTATTATGAGAGCTTAACAGACAAGC